>OZ014530.1:155347373-155799873 GCA_963966105.1 Volucella zonaria | reverse complement strand
TCCCCACAACTGCTATTGAATATGTACAACAAATGCCTGCAAGAAGCGGTTTTCCCCAGAAGATGGAAAATGCAACGACTGGTACTAATCAACAAGGGGAAAGGCAACCTAGACACCCCATCAGGCTACAGGCCCCTATGCATGCTGGATATCGCAGGGAAACTTCTGGAAAAACTGCTGAAGACGCGGATAACAGCAGCCATACAAACAGCAGGAGGTTTAGCCGAAAGACAGCACGGCTTTCGAAAGGGCCACTCTACTATCGGAGCAGTTAGAGAAGTGATAAAGTCCACCCAAATGGCCCAACAAGGAAATCACCACTCAAGAAAGATTGTGCTACTAGCAACTCTGGATGTCCGAAATGCTTTTAACTCAACCAGATGGACGGACATAATATACGCGCTCGAACACGACTTTAGCATACCCGAGTACCTCTTGAGGATGGTGAAAGACTACCTAAAAGACAGAGAGCTAATCTACGACACCAAAGAAGGCGCGCGGAGAAAGCAAATCACCGCTGGAGCAGCGCAGGGTTCAATTCTGGGACCCGACCTCTGGAACATCGCTTATGATAACATCCTTCGCATGGAGATGCCAGAAGACACGTTCCTAGCAGTGATAACAGCAAGGGATATTCATAATGCACAAATGAAATTAAACCAGGTGATGAGAAGAGTCCTACCCTGGATGCAAGAACATGGCCTAAGGCTAGCTGCAGAAAAGACGGAGATAGTCCTGCTAACCAAAAAGAGAATCCCGACCAGAGTTGATTTTCAGGTAGGGCAAGAGACGATCACCAGCAAGGAAGCGGTCAAGTACCTGGGGGTAGTCCTTAATACGAAACTCACCTTCTGGCAACAAATAAAGGGCGCATCAGAACGGGCTGCAAAAGTAACGACAGCACTAAGCCGACTAATGGCTAACATAGGAGGCCCGACGGCTAGCAAAAGAAAACTTCTGATGACGGTAACAAACTCTATTCTCCTGTATGGGTGCGAAATATGGGCTGAAGCCCTTCGCCAGGAGAAATACAGAAAACAGATGGCAGCAGTCCAAAGACGCGGTGCCTTACGCATCGCGAGCTCATATAGAACTGTACCAGAAGCAGCTATATTGGTAGTCGCGGGAACAACCCCCATCGATCTCCTCGCAACAGAGAGAAAATACATATATGAAAGGAAATCCGAAATTGGAACGGAAGCAGCTGTTCTTGAGGCGAAAGAACAAACGAAACAACAATGGCAGGAGAGATGGAACTCAGAACGGAGGGGCCGTTGGACTGCTACACTAATCAAAAGCGCTGACAAATGGGCACAACGAAAATACGGCGAAATAAATTACTATGTCACCCAGTTTCTAACCGGACATGGTTACTTCAGTAGCTACCTAAAGAAGATCGGGAAAGCCAGAAGCGCTTTTTGCCAGTACGGAGACTCTGAAAACGATGACGCGAAACACACGTTCTTCGAGTGCACCAGATGGTTAACAGAAAGAAGCGAGCTGGAACAACTGCTCGGCCCTATCACTCCAGACAACATCGTCGAAAAGATGTCGGCGAGTGCACGGAACTGGGATAGAGTGTGTGAATACACAGAAAAAATATTAAAAACCAAAAAAAGAGAGACAGACCTAGACGCGTCTCGACAATAACGAAGATAGCCTAACCGGCAAGAGAGCTAAACCCGCAAAAGAGAACAACACAAAATGAAAAAGCCGGTCCCCAGGAGGGGAAAGAAAACGACACCACTCTGAAGTAATACGAAAGTGGTTTCCGGAGTGGATGGTGTCAAGATAAAAGGGGTTAAGGTGGTTTTTAGTGGGTGTGAGTCGCACAGTATTTGAAGTAGAGCGGGACTACTTCTCGTCGTTATTAGCTTTTCCACCATCCCCTAGGCCAAAAAAAAAAAAAAAAAAAAAAAAAAAATTATTATTATTATTATTATTATTATTATTATTATAATAATATAGTATTATTATTATTATAATATATTATTATTATAATATTATTATAATAATATATTATTATTATTATAATATTATTATAATAATATATTATTATTATTATAATATATATATGTTATAATAATATATATTATAATGGATGGTGAAAGACTACGTAAAAGACAGGGAGCTAATCTACGACACCAAAGAAGGCGCGCGGAGAAAGCAAATCACCGCTGGAGCAGCACAGGGTTCAATTCTGGGACCCGACCTCTGGAACATCGCTTATGATAACATCCTTCGGATGGAGATGCC
The DNA here is from genome assembly GCA_963966105.1 of Volucella zonaria. Lineage (NCBI taxonomy): Eukaryota > Metazoa > Arthropoda > Insecta > Diptera > Syrphidae > Volucella > Volucella zonaria. Next base: position 155,797,617 of record OZ014530.1, on the reverse strand, counting down.
AGAAGACACGTTTCTAGTAGGCTACACGGACGACATTGCCGCAGTGATAACAGCAAGGGATATTCATAATGCACAAATGAAATTAAACCAGGTGATGAAAAGAGTCCTACCCTGGATGCAAGAACATGGCCTAAGGCTAGCTGCAGAAATGACGGAGATAGTCCTGCTAACCAAAAAGAGAATCCCGACCAGAGTTGATTTTCAAGTAGGGCAAGAGACGATCACCAGCAAGGAAGCGGTCAAGTACCTGGGGGTAGTCCTTAATACGAAACTCACCTTCTGGCAACAAATAAAGGGCGCATCAGAACGGGCTGCAAAAGTAACGACAGCACTAAGCCGACTAATGGCTAACATAGGAGGCCCGACGGCTAGCAAAAGAAAACTTCTGATGACGGCAACGAACTCTATTCTCCTGTATGGGTGCGAAATATGGGCTGAAGCCCTTCGCCAGGAGAAATACAGAAAACAGATGGCAGCAGTCCAAAGACGCGGTGCCCTATGCATCGCGAGCTCATATAGAACTGTACCAGAAGCAGCTATATTGGTAGTCGCGGGAACAACCCCCATCGATCTCCTCGCAACAGAGAGAAAATACATATATGATAGGAAATCCGAAATTGGAACGGAAGCAGCTGTTCTTGAGGCGAAAGAACATACGAAACAACAATGGCAGGAGAGATGGAACTCAGAACGGAGGGGCCGTTGGACTGCTACACTAATCAAAAGCGCTGACAAATGGGCACAACGAAAATACGGCGAAATAAACTACTATGTCACCCAGTTTCTAACAGGACATGGTTACTTCAGTAGCTACCTAAAGAAGATCGGGAAAGCCAGAAGCAGTTTTTGCCAGTACGGAGACTCTGAAAACGATGACGCGAAACACACGTTTTTCGAGTGCACCAGATGGCTAACAGAAAGAAGCGAGCTGGAACAACTGCTCGGCCCTATCACTCCAGACAACATCGTCGAAAAGATGTCGGCGAGTGCACGGAACTGGGATAGAGTATGTGAATACACAGAAAAAATATTAAAAACCAAAAAAAGAGAGACAGACCTAGACGCGTTTCGACAATAACGAAGATAGCCTAACCGGCAAGAGAGCTAAACCCGCAAAAGGGAACAACACAAAATGAAAAAGCCGGTCCCCAGGAGGGGAAAGAAAACGACACCATTCTGAAGTAATACGAAAGTGGATGGTGCCAAGATAAAAGGGGTTAAGGTGGTTTTTAGTGGGTGTGAGTCGCACAGTACTTGAAGTGGAGCGGTACTACTTCTCGTCGGTATGAGTTTTTCCACCATCCCCTAGGCCGAAAAAAAAAAATTAATTATTATTATTATTATTATTATTATTATTATTATTATTATTATTATTATTATTATTATTATTATTATTATTATTATTATTATTATTATTATTATTATTATTATTATTATTATTATTATTATTATTATTATTATTATTATTATTATTATTATTATTATTATTATTATTATTATTATTATTATTATTATTATTATTATTATTATTATTATTATTATTATTATTATTATTATTATTATTATTATTAATATTATTATTATTATTATTATTATTATTATTATTATATTATTATTATTATTATTATTATTATTATTATTATATAATTATTATTATTATTATTATTATTATTATAATAATATAGTATTATTATTATAATATATTATTATTATTATAATATATATTATAATGTGTTATTATTATTATAATATATGTTATAATATATTATTATTATTATTATATATATTATAATATATTATTATTATTATAATATATATTATAATGTATTATTATTATTATAATATATATTATAATATATTATTATTATTATTATATATATTATAATATATTATTATTTTTACAATATATTATTATTATAATAATGAGGATGGTGAAAAACTACTTAAAAGACAGGGAGCTAATCTACGACACCAAAGAAGGCGCGCGGAGAAAGCAAATCACCGCTGGAACAGCGCAGGGTTCAATTCTGGGACCCGACCTCCGGAACATCGCTTATGATAACATCCTTCGGATAGAGATGCCAGAAGACACGTTTCTAGTAGGCTACACGGACGACATTACCGCAGTGATAACAGCAAGGGATATTCATAATGCACAAATGAAATTAAACCAGGTGATGAGAAGAGTCCTACCCTGGATGCAAGAGCATGGCCTAAGGCTAGCTGCAGAAAAGACGGAGATAGTCCTGCTAACCAAAAAGAGAATCCCGACCAGAGTTGATTTTCAGGTAGGGCAAGAGACGATCACCAGCAAGGAAGCGGTCAAGTACCTGGGGGTAGTCCTTAATACGAAACTCACTTTCTGGCAACAAATAAAGGGCGCATCAGAACGGGCTGCAAAAGTAACTACAGCACTAAGCCGACTAATGGCTAACATAGGAGGCCCGACGGCTAGCAAATGAAAACTTCTGATGACGGTAACAAACTCTATTCTCCTGTATGGGTGCGAAATATGGGCTGAAGCCCTGCTCCAGCAGAAATACAGAAAACAGATGGCCGCAGTCCAAAGACGCGGTGCCCTACGCATCGCGAGCTCATATAGAACTGTACCAGAAGCAGCTATATTGGTAGTCGCGGGAACAACCCCCATCGATCTCCTCGCAACAGAGAGAAAATACATATATGATAGGAAATCCGAAATTGGAACGGAAGCAGCTGTTCTTGAGGCGAAAGAACATACGAAACAACAATGGCAGGAGAGATGGAACTCAGAACGGAGGGGCCGTTGGACTGCTACACTAATCAAAAGCGCTGACAAATGGGCACAACGAAAATACGGCGAAATAAACTACTATGTCACCCAGTTTCTAACCGGACATGGTTACTTCAGTAGCTACCTAAAGAAGATCGGGAAAGCCAGAAGCGCTTTTTGCCAGTACGGAGACTCTGAAAACGATGACGCGAAACACACGTTTTTCGAGTGCACCAGATGGCTAACAGAAAGAAGCGAGCTGGAACAACTGCTCGGCCCTATCACTCCAGACAACATCGTCGAAAAGATGTCGGCGAGTGCACGGAACTGGGATAGAGTATGTGAATACACAGAAAAAATATTAAAAACCAAAAAAAGAGAGACAGACCTAGACGCGTTTCGACAATAACGAAGATAGCCTAACCGGCAAGAGAGCTAAACCCGCAAAAGAGAACAACACAAAATGAAAAAGCCGGTCCCCAGGAGGGGAAAGAAAACGACACCACTCTGAAGTAATACGAAAGTGGATGGTGTCAAGATAAAAGGGGTTAAGGTGGTTTTTAGTGGGTGTGAGTCGCACAGTACTTGAAGTGGAGCGGTACTACTTCTCGTCGTTATTAGCTTTTCCACCATCCCCTAGGACAAAAAAAAAAAATAAATTATTATTATTATTATTATTATTATTATTATTATTATTATTATTATTATTATAATAATATAGTATTATTATTATTATAATATATTATTATTATTATTATTATTATTATTATAATAATATATAATAATAATTTTTTTTTTTTTTTTGGCCTAGGGGATGGTGGAAAAGCTAATAACGACGAGAAGTAGTACCGCTCCACTTCAAGTACTGTGCGACTCACACCCACTAAAAACCACCTTAACCCCTTTTATCTTGACACCATCCACTTTCGTATTACTTCAGAGTGGTGTCGTTTTCTTTCCCCTCCTGGGGACCGGCTTTTTCATTTTGTGTTGTTCTCTTTTGCGAGTTTAGCTCTCATGCCGGTTAGGCTATCTTCGTTATTGTCGAGACGCGTCTAGGTCTGTCTCTCTTTTTTTGGTTTTTAATATTTTTTCTGTGTATTCACATACTCTATCCCAGTTCCGTGCACTCGCCGACATCTTTTCGACGATGTTGTCTGGAGTGATAGGGCCGAGCAGTTGTTCCAGCTCGCTTCTTTCTGTTAGCCATCTGGTGCACTCGAAAAACGTGTGTTTCGCGTCATCGTTTTCAGAGTCTCCGTACTGGCAAAAAGCGCTTCTGGCTTTCCCGATCTTCTTTAGGTAGCTACTGAAGTAACCATGTCCGGTTAGAAACTGGGTGACATAGTAGTTTATTTCGCCGTATTTTCGTTGTGCCCATTTGTCAGCGCTTTTGATTAGTGTAGCAGTCCAACGGCCCCTCCGTTCTGAGTTCCATCTCTCCTGCCATTGTTGTTTCGTATGTTCTTTCGCCTCAAGAACAGCTGCTTCCGTTCCAATTTCGGATTTCCTATCAATATGTATTTTCTCTCTGTTGCGAGGAGATCGATGGGGGTTGTTCCCGCCACTACCAATATAGCTGCTTCTGGTACAGTTCTATATGAGCTCGCGATGCTTAGGGCACCGCGTCTTTAGACTGCGGCCATCTGTTTTCTGTATTTCTGCTGGAGCAGGGCTTCAGCCCATATTTCGCACCCATACAGGAGAATAGAGTTTGTTACCGTCATCAGAAGTTTTCTTTTGCTAGCCGTCGGGCCTCCTATGTTAGCCATTAGTCGGCTTAGTGCTGTCGTTACTTTTGCAGCCCGTTCTGATGCGCCCTTTATTTGTTGCCAGAAGATGAGTTTCGTATTAAGGACTACCCCCAGGTACTTGACCGTTTCCTTGCTGGTGATCGTCTCTTGCCCTAAATGAAAATCAACTCTGGTCGGGATTCTCTTTTTGGTTAGCAGGACTATCTCCGTCTTTTCTGCAGCTAGCCTTAGGTCATGTTCTTGCATCCAGGGTAGAACTCTTTTCATCACCTGGTTTAATTTCATTTGTGCATTATGAATATCCCTTGCTGTTATCACTGCGGCAATGTCGTCCGTGTAGCCTACTAGAAACGTGTCTTCTGGCATCTCCATCCGAAGGATGTTATCATAAGCGATGTTCCAGAGGTCGGGTCCCGGAATTGAACCCTGTGCTGCTCCAGCGGTGATTTGCTTTCTCCGCGCGCCTTCTTTGGTGTCGTAGATTAGCTCCCTGTCTTTTAAGTAGTCTTTCACCATCCTCATTATTATAATAATAATATATTATAAAAATAATAATATATTATAATATATATTATAATAATAATAATAATAATAATATATTATAATAATAATAATATATGATTATAATAATCTTATAATAATAATATATTATAATAATAATAATACTATATTATTATAATAATAAAAATAATAATAATAATAATAATAATAATAATAATAATAATAATAATAATAATAATAATAATAATAATAATAATAATAATATTAATAATAATAATAATAATAATAATAATAATAATAATAATAATAATAATAGTAATAATAATAATAATAATAATAATAATAATAATAATAATAATAATAATAATAATAATAATAATAATAATAATAATAATAATAATAATAATAATAATAATAATAATAATAATAATAATAATAATAATAATAATAATAATAATAATAATAATATAAAATGGTCACCTACAGATGCTACAAATCTTGTCATGTTGATACGCACATCTCTGACGAGATATCAAAGTCAGCACCCACAAAGTGCGATTGAAAGAACATCTCTTCCTCGAAGAATGGGTGGAAGAGGAATTGTGAACATCAGCCGACTTCACTACCAGCAAAATTTAAATCTCCGCCAGTACTTTTTAACTAGCACATCACCGTTGATAAAGGCTATTGTTCTAGCCGATGATGGCTTTACGCCTTTACACCTAAAATCAGACAACTTCCCTATTCCCGAGAATGTCAAGACCACCAGCGACCTTACAGCGTCTTGGAAGGCCAAGCCCATGCATGGAGGACACCCATATGATATGCAGCTTGACCACATTGATCAATATGCATCAAATTTATGGCTCACGCAGGGAAAGTTATTTTCGGAAACCGAAGGCTTCGTAATGGCTATTCAAGACAAAGTCGTGAAAACAAGGAATTACCGTAAGTTCATTCTCAAAGAAACAGTAGAGGACAAGTGCCGACGATGCGGAGAGGCGGGAGAGACGATAGAACACATAACATCAGGATGCAGTGTATTAGCTCAACAAGACTACACTTTTAGACACAACAACGTAGCCAAGCAGGTCCATCACCAATTGGCTCTAAACAGTGGCCTGACAGAACACTACATCCCGTACTACAAATATCATCCACCTCCAGTGTTGGAAAATGCAGATTTTAGGTTATACTGGGATAGAGCCACAACAACAGATCAGCATATTCTAGCCAACAGGCCGGACATTATCTGGTTCCATAAGGCAGCCCGACGTATAGAAATCTTTGATGTGGCAATAACGTTGAATCGAAACCTACAGTCAACGTATGCAACGAAGATTTCCAAATACACACCTCTAGCAATAGAAATGAGCGCTATGTATAACGCCGACCGCGTACATATTACACCAATTGTCATGTCAACAACCGGTCTAATTCCAACAAAGCTGATAACAGACTTAAAGAAACACGGCATGGAAAAGTTGTTGGCTCAGATGCAAAAGGCGGTTCTACTAGATACGTGTAACACTGTTCGAAAATTCCTGCAACTACAACAATAATCAATTCAAGGGTTTAGAACTTGGACTATTCCCCAACAGAGCATAATCCCTTGGTAGGGCATACCCGGGATAAGTTATCTCCGGTAGAAAAGCCGAGATGTATCAAACTCAATAATAATAATAATAATAATAATAATAATAATTTATTTTTTTTTTTTTGGCCTAGGGGATGGTGGAAAAGCTCATAACGACGAGAAGTAGTACCGCTCCACTTCAAGTACTGTGCGACTCACACCCACTAAAAACCACCTTAACCCCTTTTATCTTGGCACCATCCACTTTCGTATTACTTCAGAGTGGTGTCGTTTTCTTTCCCCTCCTGGGGACCGGCTTTTTCATTTTGTGTTGTTCTCTTTTGCGAGTTTAGCTCTCTTGCCCGTTAGGCTATCTTCGTTATTGTCGAAACGCGTCTAGGTCTGTCTCTCTTTTTTTGGTTTTTAATATTTTTTCTGTGTATTCACATACTCTATCCCAGTTCCGTGCACTCGCCGACATCTTTTCGACGATGTTGTCTGGAGTGATAGGGCCGAGCAGTTGTTCCAGCTCGCTTCTTTCTGTTAGCCATCTGGTGCACTCGAAAAACGTGTGTTTCGCGTCATCGTTTTCAGAGTCTCCGTACTGGCAAAAAGCGCTTCTGGCTTTCCCGATCTTCTTTAGGTAGCTACTGAAGTAACCATGTCCTGTTAGAAACTGGGTGACATAGTAGTTTATTTCGCCGTATTTTCGTTGTGCCCATTTGTCAGCGCTTTTGATTAGTGTAGCAGTCCAACGGCCCCTCCGTTCTGAGTTCCATCTCTCCTGCCATTGTTGTTTCGTATGTTCTTTCGCCTCAAGAACAGCTGCTTCCGTTCCAATTTCGGATTTCCTATCAATATGTATTTTCTCTCTGTTGCGAGGAGATCGATGGGGGTTGTTCCCGCGACTACCAATATAGCTGCTTCTGGTACAGTTCTATATGAGCTCGCGATGCGTAGGGCACCGCGTCTTTGGACTGCGGCCATCTGTTTTCTGCATTTCTGCTGGAGCAGGGCTTCAGCCCATATTTCGCACCCATACAGGAGAATAGAGTTTGTTACCGTCATCAGAAGTTTTCTTTTGCTAGCCGTCGGGCCTCCTATGTTAGCCATTAGTCGGCTTAGTGCTATCGTTACTTTTGCAGCCCGTTCTGATGCGCCCTTTATTTGTTGCCAGAAGGTGAGTTTCGTATTAAGGACTACCCCCAGGTACTTGTCCGCTTCCTTGCTGGTGATCGTCTCTTGCCCTACCTGAAAATCAACTCTGGTCGGGATTCTCTTTTTGGTTAGCAGGACTATCTCCGTCTTTTCTGCAGCTAGCCTTAGGCCATGTTCTTGCATCCAGGGTAGGACTCTTCTCATCACCTGGTTTAATTTCATTTGTGCATTATGAATATCCCTTGTTGTTATCACTGCGGCAATGTCGTCCGTGTAGCCTACTAGAAACGTGTCTTCTGGCATCTCTATCCGAAGGATGTTATCATAAGCGATGTTCCAGAGGTCGGGTCCCAGAATTGAACCCTGCGCTGCTCCAGCGGTGATTTGCTTTCTCCGCGCGCCTTCTTTGGTGTCGTAGATTAGCTCCCTGTCTTTTAAGTAGTTTTTCACCATCCTCATTATTATAATAATAATATATTGTAAAAATAATAATATATTATAATATATATAATAATAATAATAATATATTATAATATATATTATAATAATAATAATATATATTATAATATATTATAATATATATTATAATAATAATAATATATTATAATAATAATAATATATTATAATAATAATAATATATTATTATAATAATATTATAATAATAATAATACTATATTATTATAATAATAATAATAATAATAATAATAATAATATAATAATAATAATAATAATAATAATAATAATAATAATAATAATAATCATAATAATAATAATAATACTAATAATAATAATAATAATAATAATAATAATAATAATAATAATAATAATAATAATAATAATAATAATAATAATAATAATAATAATAATAATAATAATAATAATAATAATAATAATAATAATAATAATAATAATAATAATAATAATAATAATAATAATAATAATAATAATAATAATAATAATAATAATAATAATAATAATAATAATAATAATAATAATAATAATAATAATAATAATAATAATAATAATAATAATAATAATAATAATAATAATAATAATAATAATAATAATAATAATAATAATAATAATAATAATAATAATAATAATAATAATAATAATAATAATAATAATAATAATAATAATAATAATAATAATAATAATAATAATAATAATAATAATAATAATAATAATAATAATAATAATAATAATAATAATAATAATAATAATAATAATAATAATAATAATAATAATAATAATAATAATAATAATAATAATAATAATAATAATAATAATAATAATAATAATAATAATAATAATAATAATAATAATAATAATAATAATAATAATAATAATAATAATAATAATAATAATAATAATAATAATAATAATAATAATAATAATAATAATAATAATAATAATAATAATAATAATAATAATAATAATAATAATAATAATAATAATAATAATAATAATAATAATAATAATAATAATAATAATAATAATAATAATAATAATAATAATAATAATAATAATAATAATAATAATAATAATAATAATAATAATAATAATAATAATAATAATAATAATAATAATAATAATAATAATAATAATAATAATAATAATAATAATAATAATAATAATAATAATAATAATAATAATAATAATAATAATAATAATAATAATAATAATAATAATAATAATAATAATAATAATAATAATAATAATAATAATAATAATAATAATAATAATAATAATAATAATAATAATAATAATAATAATAATAATAATAATAATAATAATAATAATAATAATAATAATTAGTTTTTTTTTTTTGCCTAGGGGATGCTGGAAAAGCTAATAACGACGAGAAGTAGTACCGCTCCACTTCAAGTACTGTGCGACTCACACCCACTAAAAACCACCTTAACCCCTTTTATCTTGACTCCATCCACTTTCGTATTACTTCAGAGCGGTGTCGTTTTCTTTCCCCTCCTGGGCACCGGCTTTTTCATTTTGTGTTGTTCTCTTTTGCGGGTTTAGCTCTCTTGCCGGTTAGGCTATCTTCGTTATTGTCGAAACGCGTCTAGGTCTGTCTCTCTTTTTTTGGTTTTTAATATTTTTTCTGTGTATTCACATACTCCATCCCAGTTCCGTGCACTCGCCGACATCTTCTCGACGATGTTGTCTGGAGTGATAGGGCCGAGCAGTTGTTCCAGCTCGCTTCTTTCTGTTAGCCATCTGGTGCACTCGAAAAACGTGTGTTTCGCGTCATCGTTTTCAGAGTCTCCGTACTGGCAAAAAGCGCTTCTGGCTTTCCCGATCTTCTTTAGGTAGCTACTGAAGTAACCATGTCCTGTTAGAAACTGGGTGACATAGTAGTTTATTTCGCCGTATTTTCGTTGTGCCCATTTGTCAGCGCTTTTGATTAGTGTAGCAGTCCAACGGCCCCTCCGTTCTGAGTTCCATCTCTCCTGCCATTGTTGTTTCGTATGTTCTTTCGCCTCAAGAACAGCTGCTTCCGTTCCAATTTCGGATTTCCTATCAATATGTATTTTCTCTCTGTTGCGAGGAGATCGATGGGGGTTGTTCCCGCGACTACCAATATAGCTGCTTCTGGTACAGTTCTATATGAGCTCGCGATGCTTAGGGCACCGCGTCTTTAGACTGCGGCCATCTGTTTTCTGTATTTCTGCTGGAGCAGGGCTTCAGCCCATATTTCGCACCCATACAGGAGAATAGAGTTTGTTACCGTCATCAGAAGTTTTCTTTTGCTAGCCGTCGGGCCTCCTATGTTAGCCATTAGTCGGCTTAGTGCTGTCGTTACTTTTGCAGCCCGTTCTGATGCGCCCTTTATTTGTTGCCAGAAGATGAGTTTCGTATTAAGGACTACCCCCAGGTACTTGACCGCTTCCTTGCTGGTGATCGTCTCTTGCCCTAAATGAAAATCAACTCTGGTCGGGATTCTCTTTTTGGTTAGCAGGACTATCTCCGTCTTTTCTGCAGCTAGCCTTAGGCCATGTTCTTGCATCCAGGGTAGGACTCTTTTCATCACCTGGTTTAATTTCATTTGTGCATTATGAATATCCCTTGCTGTTATCACTGCGGCAATGTCGTCCGTGTAGCCTACTAGAAACGTGTCTTCTGGCATCTCCATCCGAAGGATGTTATCATAAGCGATGTTCCAGAGGTCGGGTCCCGGAATTGAACCCTGTGCTGCTCCAGCGGTGATTTGCTTTCTCCGCGCGCCTTCTTTGGTGTCGTAGATTAGCTCCCTGTCTTTTAAGTAGTCTTTCACCATCCTCATTATTATAATAATAATATATTATAAAAATAATAATATATTAATATATATATTATAATAATAATAATAATAATAATAATAATAATAATAATAATAATAATAATAATAATAATAATAATAATAATAATAATAATAATAATAATAATAATAATAATAATAATAATAATAATAATAATAATAATAATAATAATAATAATAATAATAATAGTAATAATAATAATAATAATAATAATAATAATAATAATAATAATAATAATAATAATAATAATAATAATAATAATAATAATAATAATAATAATAATAATAATAATAATAATAATAATAATAATAATAATAATAATAATAATAATAATAATAATAATAATAATAATAATAATAATAATAATAATAATAATAATAATAATAATAATAATAATAATAATAATAATAATAATAATAATAATAATAATAATAATAATAATAATAATAATAATAATAATAATAATAATAATAATAATAATAATAATAATAATAATAATAATAATAATAATAATAATAATAATAATAATAATAATAATAATAATAATAATAATAATAATAATAATAATAATAATAATAATAATAATAATAATAATAATAATAATAATAATAATAATAATAATAATAATAATAATAATAATAATAATAATAATAATAATAATAATAATAATAATAATAATAATAATAATAATAATAATAATAATAATAATAATAATAATAATAATAATAATAATAATAATAATAATAATAATAATAATAATAATAATAATAATAATAATAATAATAATAATAATAATAATAATAATAATAATAATAATAATAATAATAATAATAATAATAATAATAATAATAATAATAATAATAATAATAATAATAATAATAATAATAATAATAATAATAATAATAATAATAATAATAATAATAATAATAATAATAATAATAATAATAATAATAATAATAATAATAATAATAATAATAATAATAATAATAATAATAATAATAATAATAATAATAATAATAATAATAATAATAATAATAATAATAATAATAATAATAATAATAATAATAATAATAATAATAATAATAATAATAATAATAATAATAATAATAATAATAATAATAATAATAATAATAATAATAATAATAATAATAATAATAATAATAATAATAATAATAATAATAATAATAATAATAATAATAATAATAATAATAATAATAATAATAATAATAATAATAATAATAATAATAATAATAATAATAATAATAATAATAATAATAATAATAATAATAATAATAATAATAATAATAATAATAATAATAATAATAATAATAATAATAATAATAATAATAATAATAATAATAATAATAATAATAATAATAATAATAATAATAATAATAATAATAATAATAATAATAATAATAATAATAATAATAATAATAATAATAATAATAATAATAATAATAATAATAATAATAATAATAATAATAATAATAATAATAATAATAATAATAATAATAATAATAATAATAATAATAATAATAATAATAATAATAATAATAATAATAATAATAATAATAATAATAATAATAATAATAATAATAATAATAATAATAATAATGCGGTGGAACACGAAAAAACTGGACTATGACAAACTGAGGCAAATGCTAGGCGCGGCCTTGGCCCCGGAAAGCGGTTTACCTCAAGACCTGACTTGTCATGAACGTACTGAAAGACTCGCGGACGAGACCGCCCAGTTACTGGAGAAGTTTTGCCGTGACACCATGCCCCATAAGGGTGTATCGCCCGGCCGAACTCAACAGTACTGGTGGACGGAAGAGATAGCCGACTTGCGAAGGGTGTGCCTGGCTCAAAAGCGAAAGCTTACCCGGGAAGCTGGTGGGCCTCGCGTTGAAGCGCTTAGACTAGAGTACAGAACAGCACGGAAACGATTAAAAGTCAAAATTAAAGATAGTAAAAGACAGTGCTGGAAGCGCCTCTGCGATGAGGTCGAGCGCGACCCCTGGGGAACCGGTTACAAAATTGTCACTGGGAAACTGGGAGCTCGCTCTCCTCCCAACATAAGAGACGTGGAAACAACAAGACGTATAGTGGACGGACTTTTCCCGACGCACCCGACGAGACAAGACGTCGAAAGACGCATTGACTTGGACAGCATTCCCCCCTTCACGGTTACAGAGCTTAAACAAGCTGCATCCCTTATGAAGCCGGGAAAGGCTCCCGGACCAGACGGCGTTCCAGGAGAGATAGTCAGATCCACCGCTATCCACAGACCTGACATCCTCCTGGACCTTTTCAACGCCTGCCTGAAAAGTGGGACCTTCTGTGGCCGGTGGAAGAAGGCGAGATTGGTTCTCCTAAGCAAGGGCAAGGGAGACCCGGACTCTCCCTCGGCCTACCGACCGCTGGCCCTACTAGACACGACGGGAAAGCTTTTTGAACTGCTACTTAGACCACGACTGACTAACGCGATAGACGCATCCGGCGGCCTATCCGACCGACAGTACGGTTTTAGAAAAGGACGATCGACTATAGGCGCGATACAAGAAGTTGTCGACGCATACCAGAGAACGCGAGAAAAATGTGACCAGGCACGCCCTTTGGTACTCCTCGCGCTACTGGACATTAAAAACGCTTTCAACTCGGCGAGGTGGGTAGACATTCTCGAGGCCCTTGACGGGGCTTTTCGGGTGCCTGGCTACCTCGTCCGGATTGTCGAGGACTACTTACGAAACAGACAGATCATATTTGAAACGACTGACGGAACAGAGACCATGATAGTCACCGCTGGTGTCGCACAGGGATCAATCCTTGGACCGGACTTTTGGAACGCACTGTACGACGACCTACTTAGAATTGAGCTGCCAGATGGCTGCTACATCGTCGCTTACGCTGACGATGCGGCAGTCATCATCGTCGAACGTAATCCGGACCTGGCACAGCTGAAACTAAATATGGTCATGAGACGGATAAACGACTGGATGACGAAACGCGGACTTAATATCGCGGAAAACAAGACTGAACTGATCATACTAACGAGAAAACGGATACAGACGATTCTCCCGATGAAAGTTGGAACGGCAACGATTGCGACTAGAGGGGAAGTCAAGTACCTTGGGTTATACCTTGATACGAAACTAACCTTCTGGCCTCACATACAGAAAGCGGTCAAAAAGGCGTCGCAACGAGCGACCTGCCTGAGTCGCCTCATGGCTAACATCGGGGGACCACGACCAAATAAACGCAAACTACTAATGACGACCATCCACTCGATACTACTTTACGGATCCGAAATCTGGGCAGAGGCGCTCCGGGTAAAGAAGTACGCCAAAGCGATGACAAATGTACAGAGACGGGGGGCACTGCGTGTTGCCTCGGCCTACAGAACTGTCTCGCAAGAGGCTGTTCTTGTTGTGGCTGGGGTAATCCCCATAGACCTTCTTGCGCTGGAGCGGAGGAGGATCTATGTATCTAGTGCCGAGACGGGAAGAGCGGATGCGGCAGAAAGGGAAAGACAGCAGACACTACGAGACTGGGAAGACCGTTGGACAAACACAACCAAAGGACGATGGACGAAAAGGCTAATAACGGACATGAGAGCCTGGACAGATCGGAAATTTGGGGACGTCAACTTTTACGCCACTCAATTTCTGACTGGACATGGCTATTTCCGGTATTACCTCTACAAACTGAGACGAGTACGGACACCGAACTGCACATACTGTGGACACGACAGGGACGACGCGGAACATACGTTTTTCGACTGCGACAGATGGACAAGACGCCGACAGGAAATCGAGACTGTTGTAGGAGCAATCACGCCGGACAACATCATAGGCGTGATGCTCCAAAATAACAGTCACTGGGGTCTTCTGGCGGCCTTTATCGAGACCGTTTTGAGGGGTAAAAATGCGGATGGATGCCTGAGAGATGACTGATTGAGAGGGGGCTTTGTAACCTTCACAGAAAGGCCGGTCGGACGGAAGTAATGCTAACGCGGTCCCCGTCCGACTGGTGAACATAGGGAGGGTGAGTTTAGTCAGTAAAAATCTGACACTCCCGCCGAGTGCGGATGCTCGACGGGGTCTCCTGCTAGGATGTAAATTTGCTAGCAGGCAGCTGGGCCAACTTCCTAGCTGATGAAGATTCTCACCACACCCTCATAAAAAAAAAAAAAAAAAAAAAATAATAATAATAATAATAATAATAATAATAAAAATAATAATAATAATAATAATAATAATAATAATAATAATAATAATAATAATAATAATAATAATAATAATAATAATAATAATAATAATAATAATAATAATAATAATAATAATAATAATAATAATAATAATAATAATAATAATAATAATAATAATAATAATAATAATAATAATAATAATAATAATAATAATAATAATAATAATAATAATAATAATAATAATAATAATAATAATAATAATAATAATAATAATAATAATAATAATAATAATAATAATAATAATAATAATAATAATAATAATAATAATAATAATAATAATAATAATAATAATAATAATAATAATAATAATAATAATAATAATAATAATAATAATAATAATAATAATAATAATAATAATAATAATAATAATAATAATAATAATAATAATAATAATAATAATAATAATAATAATAATAATAATAATAATAATAATAATAATAATAATAATAATAATAATAATAATAATAATAATAATAATAATAATAATAATAATAATAATAATAATAATAATAATAATAATAATAATAATAATAATAATAATAATAATAATAATAATAATAATAATAATAATAATAATAATAATAATAATAATAATAATAATAATAATAATAATAATAATAATAATAATAATAATAATAATAATAATAATAATAATAATAATAATAATAATAATAATAATAATAATAATAATAATAATAATAATAATAATAATAATAATAATAATAATAATAATAATAATAATAATAATAATAATAATAATAATAATAATAATAATAATAATAATAATAATAATAATAATAATAATAATAATAATAATAATAATAATAATAATAATAATAATAATAATAATAATAATAATAATAATAATAATAATAATAATAATAATAATAATAATAATAATAATAATAATAATAATAATAATAATAATAATAATAATAATAATAATAATAATAATAATAATAATAATAATAATAATAATAATAATAATAATAATAATAATAATAATAATAATAATAATAATAATAATAATAATAATAATAATAATAATAATAATAATAATAATAATAATAATAATAATAATAATAATAATAATAATAATAATAATAATAATAATAATAATAATAATAATAATAATAATAATAATAATAATAATAATAATAATAATAATAATAATAATAATAATAATAATAATAATAATAATAATAATAATAATAATAATAATAATAATAATAATAATAATAATAATAATAATAATAATAATAATAATAATAATAATAATAATAATAATAATAATAATAATAATAATAATAATAATAATAATAATAATAATAATAATAATAATAATAATAATAATAATAATAATAATAATAATAATAATAATAATAATAATAATAATAATAATAATAATAATAATAATAATAATAATAATAATAATAATAATAATAATAATAATAATAATAATAATAATAATAATAATAATAATAATAATAATAATAATAATAATAATAATAATAATAATAATAATAATAATAATAATAATAATAATAATAATAATAATAATAATAAGAATAAAGTTATCACAATCCGATATGCGACGCCTAATAACTTATTCCAACAGGTGCAAACAGGTTTCCAGCTGATTCAGCAAATAATTAGTCTGTTGAGTTTCCCACGGAAACGAATGCACGAGCAGGCTATTCGACACCGGATCAAGTGCACTCGAATTGGGTAAAGTGCACAGTCAGGAGGAATGCATGGGAACCTTTGCATAGCGAAGAGCTTTGGAGTTAAGCTGATGAGGATTGTGAAATCAGTTCTGGTCTGGACTGCATTGCGTGTAAACCAATCGAATTCGGTATTTCTAATAAAATTATAACGAGTATCAAAAACGGTTTTTTCATTGTAAGTCGAACAGTTGGGTCAGCCCTTTGGCTGACGTTCGCGTTTTTTTTGTTGTCCATGTAAAGGACAACTTTAACTATAATAATAATAATAATAATAATAATAATAATAATAATAATAATAATAATAATAATAATAATAATAATAATAATATAAAATGGTCACCTACAGATGCTACAAATCTTGACATGTTGATACGCACATCTCTGACGAGATATCAAAGTCAGCACCCACAAAGTGCGATTGAAAGAACATCTCTTCCTCGAAGAATGGGTGGAAGAGGAATTGTGAACATCAGCCGACTTCACTACCAGCAAAATTTAAATCTCCGCCAGTACTTTTTAACTAGCACATCACCGTTGATAAAGGCTATTGTTCTAGCCGATGATGGCTTTACGCCTTTACACCTAAAATCAGACAACTTCCCTATTCCCGAGAATGTCAAGACCACCAGCGACCTTACAGCGTCTTGGAAGGCCAAGCCCATGCATGGAGGACACCCATATGATATGCAGCTTGACCACATTGATCAATATGCATCAAATTTATGGCTCACGCAGGGAAAGTTATTTTCGGAAACCGAAGGCTTCGTAATGGCTATTCAAGACAAAGTCGTGAAAACAAGGAATTACCGTAAGTTCATTCTCAAAGAAACAGTAGAGGACAAGTGCCGACGATGCGGAGAGGCGGGAGAGACGATAGAACACATAACATCAGGATGCAGTGTATTAGCTCAACAAGACTACACTTTTAAACACAACAACGTAGCCAAGCAGGTCTATCACCAATTGGCTCTAAACAGTGGCCTGGCAGAACACTACATCCCGTACTACAAATATCATCCACCTCCAGTGTTGGAAAATGCAGATTTTAGGTTATACTGGGATAGAGCCACAACAACAGATCAGCATATTCTAGCCAACAGGCCGGACATTATCTGGTTCCATAAGGCAGCCCGACGTATAGAAATCTTTGATGTGGCAATAACGTTGAATCGAAACCTACAGTCAACGTATGCAACGAAGATTTCCAAATACACACCTCTAGCAATAGAAATGAGCGCTATGTATAACGCCGACCGCGTACATATTACACCAATTGTCATGTCAACAACCGGTCTAATTCCAACAAAGCTGATAACAGACTTAAAGAAACACGGCATGGAAAAGTTGTTGGCTCAGATGCAAAAGGCGGTTCTACTAGATACGTGTAACACTGTTCGAAAATTCCTGCAACTACAACAATAATCAATTCAAGGGTTTAGAACTTGGACTATTCCCCAACAGAGCATAATCCCTTGGTAGGGCATACCCGGGATATGTTATCTCCGGTAGAAAAGCCGAGATGTATCAAACTCAATAATAATAATAATAATAATAATAATAATAATTTATTTTTTTTTTTTGGCCTAGGGGATGGTGGAAAAACTCATACCGACGAGAAGTAGTACCGCTCCACTTCAAGTACTGTGCGACTCACACCCACTAAAAACCACCTTAACCCCTTTTATCTTGACACCATCCACTTTCGTATTACTTCAGAGTGGTGTCGTTTTCTTTCCCCTCCTGGGCACCGGCTTTTTCATTTTGTGTTGTTCTCTTTTGCGGGTTTAGCTCTCTTGCCGGTTAGGCTATCTTCGTTATTGTCGAAACGCGTCTAGGTCTGTCTCTCTTTTTTTGGTTTTTAATATTTTTTCTGTGTATTCACATACTCTATCCCAGTTCCGTGCACTCGCCGACATCTTTTCGACGATGTTGTCTGGAGTGATAGGGCCGAGCAGTTGTTCCAGCTCGCTTCTTTCTGTTAGCCATCTGGTGCACTCGAAAAACGTGTGTTTCGCGTCATCGTTTTCAGAGTCTCCGTACTGGCAAAAAGCGCTTCTGGCTTTCCCGATCTTCTTTAGGTAGCTACTGAAGTAACCATGACCTGTTAGAAACTGGGTGACATAGTAGTTTATTTCGCCGTATTTTCGTTGTGCCCATTTGTCAGCGCTTTTGATTAGTGTAGCAGTCCAACGGCCCCTCCGTTCTGAGTTCCATCTCTCCTGCCATTGTTGTTTCGTATGTTCTTTCGCCTCAAGAACAGGTGCTTCCGTTCCAATTTCGGATTTCCTATCAATATGTATTTTCTCTCTGTTGCGAGGAGATCGATGAGGGTTGTTCCCGCGACTACCAATATAGCTGCTTCTGGTACAGTTCTATATGAGCTCGCGATGCGTAGGGCACCGCGTCTTTGGACTGCGGCCATCTGTTTTCTGCATTTCTGCTGGAGCAGGGCTTCAGCCCATATTTCGCACCCATACAGGAGAATAGAGTTTGTTACCGTCATCAGAAGTTTTCTTTTGCTAGCCGTCGGGCCTCCTATGTTAGCCATTAGTCGGCTTAGTGCTATCGTTACTTTTGCAGCCCGTTCTGATGCGCCCTTTATTTGTTGCCAGAAGGTGAGTTTCGTATTAAGGACTACCCCCAGGTACTTGACCGCTTCCTTGCTGGTGATCGTCTCTTGCCCTACCTGAAAATCAACTCTGGTCGGGATTCTCTTTTTGGTTAGCAGGACTATCTCCGTCTTTTCTGCAGCTAGCCTTAGGCCATGTTCTTGCATCCAGGGTAGGACTCTTCTCATCACCTGGTTTAATTTCATTTGTGCATTATGAATATCCCTTGCTGTTATCACTGCGGCAATGTCGTCCGTGTAGCCTACTAGAAACGTGTCTTCTGGCATCTCTATCCGAAGGATGTTATCATAAGCGATGTTCCAGAGGTCGGGTCCGAGAATTGAACCCTGCGCTGCTCCAGCGGTGATTTGCTTTCTCCGCGCGCCTTCTTTGGTGTCGTAGATTAGCTCCCTGTCTTTTAAGTAGTTTTTCACCATCCTCATTATTATAATAATAATATATTGTAAAAATAATAAATAAAATAATAATAATAATATATATTATAATATATTATAATATATATTATAATAATAATAATATATTATAATAATAATAATATATTATAATAATAATAATATATTATTATAATAATATTATAATAATAATAATACTATATTATTATAATAATAATAATAATAATAATAATAATAATATAATAATTTTTTTTTTTTTTGGCCTAGGGGATGGTGGAAAAGCTAATAACGACGAGAAGTAGTCCCGCTCTACTTCAAGTACTGTGCGACTCACACCCACTAAAAACCACCTTAACCCCTTTTATCTTGACACCATCCACTCCGGAAACCACTTTCGTATTACTTCAGAGTGGTGTCGTTTTCTTTCCCCTCCTGGGGACCGGCTTTTTCATTTTGTGTTGTTCTCTTTTGCGGGTTTAGCTCGCTTGCCGGTTAGGCTATCTTCGTTATTGTCGAGACGCGTCTAGGTCTGTCTCTCTTTTTTTGGTTTTTAATATTTTTTCTGTGTATTCACACACTCTATCCCAGTTCCGTGCACTCGCCGACATCTTTTCGACGATGTTGTCTGGAGTGATAGGGCCGAGCAGTTGTTCCAGCTCGCTTCTTTCTGTTAACCATCTGGTGCACTCGAAGAACGTGTGTTTCGCGTCATCGTTTTCAGAGTCTCCGTACTGGCAAAAAGCGCTTCTGGCTTTCCCGATCTTCTTTAGGTAGCTACTGAAGTAACCATGTCCGGTTAGAAACTGGGTGACATAGTAATTTATTTCGCCGTATTTTCGTTGTGCCCATTTGTCAGCGCTTTTGATTAGTGTAGCAGTCCAACGGCCCCTCCGTTCTGAGTTCCATCTCTCCTGCCATTGTTGTTTCGTTTGTTCTTTCGCCTCAAGAACAGCTGCTTCCGTTCCAATTTCGGATTTCCTTTCATATATGTATTTTCTCTCTGTTGCGAGGAGATCGATGGGGGTTGTTCCCGCGACTACCAATATAGCTGCTTCTGGTACAGTTCTATATGAGCTCGCGATGCGTAAGGCACCGCGTCTTTGGACTGCTGCCATCTGTTTTCTGTATTTCTCCTGGCGAAGGGCTTCAGCCCATATTTCGCACCCATACAGGAGAATAGAGTTTGTTACCGTCATCAGAAGTTTTCTTTTGCTAGCCGTCGGGCCTCCTATGTTAGCCATTAGTCGGCTTAGTGCTGTCGTTACTTTTGCAGCCCGTTCTGATGCGCCGTTTATTTGTTGCCAGAAGGTGAGTTTCGTATTAAGGACTACCCCCAGGTACTTGACCGCTTCCTTGCTGGTGATCGTCTCTTGCCCTACCTGAAAATCAACTCTGGTCGGGATTCTCTTTTTGGTTAGCAGGACTATCTCCGTCTTTTCTGCAGCTAGCCTTAGGCCATGTTCTTGCATCCAGGGTAGGACTCTTCTCATCACCTGGTTTAATTTCATTTGTGCATTATGAATATCCCTTGCTGTTATCACTGCGGCAATGTCGTCCGCGTAGCCTACTAGAAACGTGTCTTCTGGCATCTCCATGCGAAGGATGTTATCATAAGCGATGTTCCAGAAGTCGGGTCCCAGAATTGAACCCTGCGCTGCTCCAGCGGTGGCTCCAGCGGTGATTTGCTTTCTCCGCGCGCCTTCTTTGGTGTCGTAGATTAGCTCTCTGTCTTTTAGGTAGTCTTTCACCATCCTCAAGAGGTACTCGGGTATGCTAAAGTCGTGTTCGAGCGCGTATATTATGTCCGTCCATCTGGTTGAGTTAAAAGCATTTCGGACATCCAGAGTTGCTAGTAGCACAATCTTTCTTGAGTGGTGATTTCCTTGTTGGGCCATTTGGGTGGACTTTATCACTTCTCTAACTGCTCCGATAGTAGAGTGGCCCTTTCGAAAGCCGTGCTGTCTTTCGGCTAAACCTCCTGCTGTTTGTATGGCTGCTGTTATCCGCGTCTTCAGCAGTTTTTCCAGAAGTTTCCCTGCGATATCCAGCATGCATAGGGGCCTGTAGCCTGATGGGGTGTCTAGGTTGCCTTTCCCCTTGTTGATTAGTACCAGTCGTTGCATTTTCCATCTTCTGGGGAAAACCGCTTCTTGCAGGCATTTGTTGTACATATTCAATAGCAGTTGTGGGGATATTTGTGCTATCTTTTTAAGAATCTCTGCTGGTATTCCGTCAGGGCCGGGGGCTTTTCGGATCTGCAGGGTTTTCGCCGCCAGAGTCAGCTCTTCTTCAGTGAATAGTGGGACTTCTTCTAGTGGAGTTATGGGGATGTCAGGGGGTCTGGTGGGGTGAGTTGGGAATAAATTTTCCACTATGTTCCTCATTTTTTCTTCGCTGAGGTCCGGGCTTGTCATCCGTCTTCCCAGCTTTCGCATTACGATCTTATAGCCTAGTCCCCAGGGATCGTTGTTCACATCTCGGCGAAGGGCTTCCCACTTGTGCTTTTTACTCTGTTTTATTGCTCTCTTGAGCTCGGTCCTTGCATTACTGAACTCTGTTACAGTGTTTGCATTGAGTTCCGCATTTCTTCTTCTCCCCCTGGTGGCTCTGCGCCTCAGGTGTAGGCATTTTCTTCGGAGAGCCGCGATCTCGTCGGTCCACCAGTACACCGGTTTTCTGTTTTGGTACCCGAGATGGACGCGTGGCATCGATGCGTTGCATGCTTGGCGTATGAGCTGCATCGTAGCTTCTGTGTTTGTTTCTGCATTCCCCGCCATTTCTGCGGTCGTATTTACGGTCCCCTCGAGTGCAGATCTGAGTAGCTCTTCATTGAGTCTATTGGCATTCCATCGTGTTTTTCGGCTTCGGTTCGGGTTGATGGCGCGTTCTTGGCTGCATATTTCGTAAGCGATGTATTGATGATCGCTGCCTGTGAAGTCTTCTATAATAATATAATAATAATAATAATAATAATAATAATAATAATAATAATAATAATAATAATACTAATAATAATAATAATAATAATAATAATAATAATAATAATAATAATATTAATATTAATAATAATAATAATAATAATAATAATAATAATAATAATAATAATAATAATAATAATAATAATAATAATAATAATAATAATAATAATAATAATAATAATAATAATAATAATAATAATAATAATAATAATAATAATAATAATAATAATAATAATAATAATAATAATAATAATAATAATAATAATAATAATAATAATAATAATAATAATAATAATAATAATAATAATAATAATAATAATAATAATAATAATAATAATAATAATAATAATAATAATAATAATAATAATAATAATAATAATAATAATAATAATAATAATAATAATAATAATAATAATAATAATAATAATAATAATAATAATAATAATAATAATAATAATAATAATAATAATAATAATAATAATAATAATAATAATAATAATAATAATAATAATAATAATAATAATAATAATAATAATAATAATAATAATAATAATAATAATAATAATAATAATAATAATAATAATAATAATAATAATAATAATAATAATAATAATAATAATAATAATAATAATAATAATAATAATAATAATAATAATAATAATAATAATAATAATAATAATAATAATAATAATAATAATAATAATAATAATAATAATAATAATAATAATAATAATAATAATAATAATAATAATAATAATAATAATAATAATAATAATAATAATAATAATAATAATAATAATAATAATAATAATAATAATAATAATAATAATAATAATAATAATAATAATAATAATAATAATAATAATAATAATAATAATAATAATAATAATAATAATAATAATAATAATAATAATAATAATAATAATAATAATAATAATAATAATAATAATAATAATAATAATAATAATAATAATAATAATAATAATAATAATAATAATAATAATAATAATAATAATAATAATAATAATAATAATAATAATAATAATAATAATAATAATAATAATAATAATAATAATAATAATAATAATAATAATAATAATAATAATAATAATAATAATAATAATAATAATAATAATAATAATAATAATAATAATAATAATAATAATAATAATAATAATAATAATAATAATAATAATAATAATAATAATAATAATAATAATAATAATAATAATAATAATAATAATAATAATAATAATAATAATAATAATAATAATAATAATAATAATAATAATAATAATAATAATAATAATAATAATAATAATAATAATAATAATAATAATAATAATAATAATAATAATAATAATAATAATAATAATAATAATAATAATAATAATAATAATAATAATAATAATAATAATAATAATAATAATAATAATAATAATAATAATAATAATAATAATAATAATAATAATAATAATAATAATAATAATAATAATAATAATAATAATAATAATAATAATAATAATAATAATAATAATAATAATAATAATAATAATAATAATAATAATAATAATAATAATAATAATAATAATAATAATAATAATAATAATAATAATAATAATAATAATAATAATAATAATAATAATAATAATAATAATAATAATAATAATAATAATAATAATAATAATAATAATAATAATAATAATAATAATAATAATAATAATAATAATAATAATAATAATAATAATAATAATAATAATTTATTTTTTTTTTGGCCTAGGGGATGGTGGAAAAACTCATACCGACGAGAAGTAGTACCGCTCCACTTCAAGTACTGTGCGACTCACACCCACTAAAAACCACCTTAACCCCTTTTATCTTGGCACCATCCACTTTCGTATTACTTCAGAATGGTGTCGTTTTCTTTCCCCTTCTGGGGACCGGCTTTTTCATTTTGTGTTGTTCCCTTTTGCGGGTTTAGCTCTCTTGCCGGTTAGGCTATCTTCGTTATTGTCGAAACGCGTCTAGGTCTGTCTCTCTTTTTTTGGTTTTTAATATTTTTTCTGTGTATTCACATACTCTATCCCAGTTCCGTGCATTCGCCGACATCTTTTCGACGATGTTGTCTGGAGTGATAGGGCCGAGCAGTTGTTCCAGCTCGCTTCTTTCTGTTAGCCATCTGGTGCACTCGAAAAACGTGTGTTTCGCGTCATCGTTTTCAGAGTCTCCGTACTGGCAAAAAGCGCTTCTGGCTTTCCCGATCTTCTTTAGATAGCTACTGAAGTAACCATGTCCGGTTAGAAACTGGGTGACATAGTAGTTTATTTCGCCGTATTTTCGTTGTACCCATTTGTCAGCGCTTTTGTTTAGTGTAGCAGTCCAACGGCCCCTCCGTTCTGAGTTCCAACTCTCCTGCCATTGTTGTTTCGTATGTTCTTTCGCCTCAAGAACAGCTGCTTCCGTTCCAATTTCGGATTTCCTATCATATATGTATTATCTCTCTGTTGCGAGGAGATCGATGGGGGTTGTTCCCGCCACTACCAATATAGCTGCTTCTGGTACAGTTCTATATGAGCTCGCGATGCGTATGGCACCGCGTCTTTAGACTGCGGCCATCTGTTTTCTGTATTTCTGCTGGCGCAAGGCTTCAGCCCATATTTCGCACCCATACAGGAGAATAGAGTTTGTTACCGTCATCAGAAGTTTTCTTTTGCTAGCCGTCGGGCCTCCTATGTTAGCCATTAGTCGGCTTAGTGCTGTCGTTACTTTTGCAGCCCGTTCTGATGCGCCCTTTATTTGTTGCCAGAAGGTGAGTTTCGTATTAAGGACTACCCCCAGGTACTTGACCGCTTCCTTGCTGGTGATCGTCTCTTGCCCTACCTGAAAATCAACTCTGGTCGGGATTCTCTTTTTGGTTAGCAGGACTATCTCCGTCTTTTCTGCAGCTAGCCTTAGGCCATGTTCTTGCATCCAGGGTAGGACTCTTCTCATCACCTGGTTTAATTTCATTTGTGCATTATGAATATCCCTTGCTGTTATCACTGCGGCAATGTCGTCCGTGTAGCCTACTAGAAACGTGTCTTCTGGCATCTCCATCCGAAGGATGTTATCATAAGCGATGTTCCAGAGGTCGGGTCCCAGAATTATTTGCTTTCTCCGCGCGCCTTCTTTGGTGTCGTAGATTAGCCCCCTGTCTTTTAAGTAGTCTTTCACCATCCTCATTATTATAATAATAATATATTATAAAAATAATAATATATTATAATAATAATAATATATGATTATAATAATATTATAATAATAATATATTATAATAATAATAATACTATTATTATTATTATTATTATTATTATTATTATTATTATTATTATTATTATTATTATTATTATTATTATTATTATTATTATTATTATTATTATTCTTATTATTATTATTATTATTATTATTATTATTATTATTATTATTATTATTATTATTATTATTATTACTATTATTATTATTATTATTATTATTTTTATTATTATTATTATTATAATAATATAGTATTATTATTATTATAATATATTATTATTATAATATTATTATAATTATATATTATTATTATTATAATATATTATTATTATTATGAGGATGGTGAAAGACTACTTAAAAGACAGGGAGCTAATCTACGACACCAAAGAAGGCGCGCGGAGAAAGCAAATCACCGCTGGAGCAGCACAGGGTTCAATTCTGGGAACCGACCTCTGGAACATCGCTTATGATAACATCCTTCGGATGGAGATGCCAGAAGACACGTTTCTAGTAGGCTACACGGACGACATTGCCGCAGTGATAACAGCAAGGGATATTCATAATGCACAAATGAAATTAAACCAGGTGATGAGAAGAGTCCTACCCTGGATACAAGAACATGGCCTAAGGCTAGCTGCAGAAAAGACGGAGATAGTCGTGCTAACCAAAAAGAGAATCCCGACCAGAGTTGATTTGCAGGTAGGGCAAGAGATGAGTCAGCAAGGAAGCGGTCAAGTACCTGGGGGTAGTCCTTAATACGAAACTCACCTTCTGGCAACAAATAAAGGGCGCATCAGAACGGGCTGCAAAAGTAACGACAGCACTAAGCCGACTAATGGCTAACATAGGAGGCCCGACGGCTAGCAAAAGAAAACTTCTGATGACGGTAACAAACTCTATTCTAATGTATGGGTGCAAAAACGGGCTGAAGCCCTGCGCCAGCAGAAATACAGAAAACAGATGGCCGCAGTCCAAAGACGCGGTGCCCTACGCATCGCGAGCTCATATAGAACTGTACCAGAAGCAGCTATATTGGTAGTCGCGGGAACAACAACCACCGATCTCCTCGCAACAGAGAGAAAATACATATATGATAGGAAATCCGAAATTGGAACGGAAGCACCTGTTCTTGAGGCGAAAGAACATACGAAACAACAATGGCAGGAGAGATGGAACTCAGAACGGAGGGGCCGTTGGACTGCTACACTAATCAAAAGCGCTGACAAATGGGCACAACGAAAATACGGCGAAATAAACTACTATGTCACCCAGTTTCTAACCGGACATGGTTACTTCAGTAGCTACCTAAAGAAGATCGGGAAAGCCAGAAGCGCTTTTTGTCAGTACGGAGACTCTGAAAACGTTGACGCGAAACACACGTTTTTCGAGTGCACCAGATGGCTAACAGAAAGAAGCGAGCTGGAACAACTGCTCGGCCCTATCACTCCAGACAACATCGTCGAAAAGATGTCGGCGAGTGCACGGAACTGGGATAGAGTGTGTGAATACACAGAAAAAATACTAAAAACCAAAAAAAGAGAGACAGACCTAGACGCGTCTCGACAATAACGAAGATAGCCTAACCGGCATGAGAGCTAAACTCGCAAAAGAGAACAACACAAAATGAAAAAGCCGGTCCCCAGGAGGGGAAAGAAAACGACACCACTCTGAAGTAATACGAAAGTGGATGGTGTCAAGATAAAAGGGGTTAAGGTGGTTTTTAGTGGGTGTGAGTCGCACAGTACTTGAAGTGGAGCGGTACTACTTCTCGTCGTTATTAGCTTTTCCACCATCCCCTAGGCCAAAAAATAAAAATAATTATTATTATTATTATTATTATTATTATTATTATTATTATTATTATTATTATTATTATTATTATTATTATTATTATTATTATTATTATTATTATTATTATTATTATTATTATTATTATTATTATTATTATTATTATTATTATTATTATTATTATTATTATTATTATTATTATTATTATTATTATTATTATTATTCTTATTATTATTATTATTATTATTAATATTATTATTATTATTATTATTATTATTATTATTATTATTATTATTACTATTATTATTATTATTATTATTATTATTATTATTATTATTATTATTATTATTATTATTATTATTATTATTATTATTATTATTATTACTATTATTATTATTATTATTATTATTTTTATTATTATTATTATTATAATAATATAGTATTATTATTATTATAATATATTATTATTATTATTATTATAATAATATAGTATTATTATTATTATAATAATATAGTATTATTATTATTATAATATATTATTATTATAATATTATTATAATCATATATTATTATTATTATAATATATTATTATTATTATAATATATCATTATTATTATAATATATATTATTATTATAAAAATAATAATATATTATTATTATAATAATGAGGATGGTGAAAGACTACTTAAAAGACAGGGAGCTAATCTACGACACCAAAGAAGGCGCGCGGAGAAAGCAAATCACCGCTGGAGCAGCACGGGGTTCAATTCTGGGACCCGACCTCTGGAACATCGCTTATGATAACATCCTTCGGATGGAGATGCCAGAAGACACGTTTCTAGTAGGCTACACGGACGACATTGCCGCAGTGATAACAGCAAGGGATATTCATAATGCACAAATGAAATTAAACCAGGTGATGAGAAGAGTCCTACCCTGGATACAAGAACATGGCCTAAGGCTAGCTGCAGAAAAGACGGAGATAGTCGTGCTAACCAAAAAGAGAATCCCGACCAGAGTTGATTTGCAGGTAGGGCAAGAGATGAGTCAGCAAGGAAGCGGTCAAGTACCTGGGGGTAGTCCTTAATACGAAACTCACCTTCTGGCAACAAATAAAGGGCGCATCAGAACGGGCTGCAAAAGTAACGACAGCACTAAGCCGACTAATGGCTAACATAGGAGGCCCGACGGCTAGCAAAAGAAAACTTCTGATGACGGTAACAAACTCTATTCTAATGTATGGGTGCAAAAACGGGCTGAAGCCCTGCGCCAGCAGAAATACAGAAAACAGATGGCCGCAGTCCAAAGACGCGGTGCCCTACGCATCGCGAGCTCATATAGAACTGTACCAGAAGCAGCTATATTGGTAGTCGCGGGAACAACAACCATCGATCTCCTCGCAACAGAGAGAAAATACATATATGATAGGAAATCCGAAATTGGAACGGAAGCAGCTGTTCTTGAGGCGAAAGAACATACGAAACAACAATGGCAGGAGAGATGGAACTCAGAACGGAGGGGCCGTTGGACTGCTACACTAATCAAAAGCGCTGACAAATGGGCACAACGAAAATACGGCGAAATAAACTACTATGTCACCCAGTTTCTAACCGGACATGGTTACTTCAGTAGCTACCTAAAGAAGATCGGGAAAGCCAGAAGCGCTTTTTGTCAGTACGGAGACTCTGAAAACGATGACGCGAAACACACGTTTTTCGAGTGCACCAGATGGCTAACAGAAAGAAGCGAGCTGGAACAACTGCTCGGCCCTATCACTCCAGACAACATCGTCGAAAAGATGTCGGCGAGTGCACGGAACTGGGATAGAGTGTGTGAATACACAGAAAAAATACTAAAAACCAAAAAAAGAGAGACAGACCTAGACGCGTCTCGACAATAACGAAGATAGCCTAACCGGCATGAGAGCTGAAGATAGCCTAACCGGCATGAGAGCTAAACTCGCAAAAGAGAACAACACAAAATGAAAAAGCCGGTCCCCAGGAGGGGAAAGAAAACGACACCACTCTGAAGTAATACGAAAGTGGATGGTGTCAAGATAAAAGGGGTTAAGGTGGTTTTTAGTGGGTGTGAGTCGCACAGTACTTGAAGTGGAGCGGTACTACTTCTCGTCGTTATTAGCTTTTCCACCATCCCCTAGGCCAAAAAAAAAAAAATAAAAAATTATTATTATTATTATTACTATTATTATTATTATTATTATTATTATTATTATTATTATTATTATTATTATTATTATTATTATTATTATTATTATTATTATTATTATTATTATTATTATTATTATTATTATTATTATTATTATTATTATTATTATTATTCTTATTATTATTATTATTATTATTATTATTATTATTATTATTATTATTATTATTATTATTATTATTATTATTATTATTATTATTATTATTATTATTATTATTATTATTATTATTATTATTATTATTATTATTACTATTATTATTATTATTTTTATTATTATTATTATTATAATAATATAGTATTATTATTATTATAATATATTATTATTATTATTATTATAATAATATAGTATTATTATTATTATAATATATTATTATTATAATATTATTATAATCATATATTATTATTATTATAATATATTATTATTATTATAATATATCATTATTATTATAATATATATTATTATTATAAAAATAATAATATATTATTATTATAATAATGAGGATGGTGAAAGACTACTTAAAAGACAGGGAGCTAATCTACGACACCAAAGAAGGCGCGCGGAGAAAGCAAATCACCGCTGGAGCAGCACAGGGTTCAATTCTGGGACCCGACCTCTGGAACATCGCTTATGATAACATCCTTCGGATGGAGATGCCAGAAGACACGTTTCTAGTAGGCTACACGGACGACATTGCCGCAGTGATAACAGCAAGGGATATTCATAATGCACAAATGAAATTAAACCAGGTGATGAGAAGAGTCCTACCCTGGATACAAGAACATGGCCTAAGGCTAGCTGCAGAAAAGACGGAGATAGTCGTGCTAACCAAAAAGAGAATCCCGACCAGAGTTGATTTGCAGGTAGGGCAAGAGATGAGTCAGCAAGGAAGCGGTCAAGTACCTGGGGGTAGTCCTTAATACGAAACTCACCTTCTGGCAACAAATAAAGGGCGCATCAGAACGGGCTGCAAAAGTAACGACAGCACTAAGCCGACTAATGGCTAACATAGGAGGCCCGACGGCTAGCAAAAGAAAACTTCTGATGACGGTAACAAACTCTATTCTAATGTATGGGTGCAAAAACGGGCTGAAGCCCTGCGCCAGCAGAAATACAGAAAACAGATGGCCGCAGTCCAAAGACGCGGTGCCCTACGCATCGCGAGCTCATATAGAACTGTACCAGAAGCAGCTATATTGGTAGTCGCGGGAACAACAACCATCGATCTCCTCGCAACAGAGAGAAAATACATATATGATAGGAAATCCGAAATTGGAACGGAAGCAGCTGTTCTTGAGGCGAAAGAACATACGAAACAACAATGGCAGGAGAGATGGAACTCAGAACGGAGGGGCCGTTGGACTGCTACACTAATCAAAAGCGCTGACAAATGGGCACAACGAAAATACGGCGAAATAAACTACTATGTCACCCAGTTTCTAACCGGACATGGTTACTTCAGTAGCTACCTAAAGAAGATCGGGAAAGCCAGAAGCGCTTTTTGTCAGTACGGAGACTCTGAAAACGATGACGCGAAACACACGTTTTTCGAGTGCACCAGATGGCTAACAGAAAGAAGCGAGCTGGAACAACTGCTCGGCCCTATCACTCCAGACAACATCGTCGAAAAGATGTCGGCGAGTGCACGGAACTGGGATAGAGTGTGTGAATACACAGAAAAAATACTAAAAACCAAAAAAAGAGAGACAGACCTAGACGCGTCTCGACAATAACGAAGATAGCCTAACCGGCATGAGAGCTAAACTCGCAAAAGAGAACAACACAAAATGAAAAAGCCGGTCCCCAGGAGGGGAAAGAAAACGACACCACTCTGAAGTAATACGAAAGTGGATGGTGTCAAGATAAAAGGGGTTAAGGTGGTTTTTAGTGGGTGTGAGTCGCACAGTACTTGAAGTGGAGCGGTACTACTTCTCGTCGTTATTAGCTTTTCCACCATCCCCTAGGCCAAAAAAAAAAAAATAAAAAATTATTATTATTATTATTACTATTATTATTATTATTATTATTATTATTATTATTATTATTATTATTATTATTATTATTATTATTATTATTATTATTATTATTATTATTATTATTATTGTTATTATTATTATTATTATTATTATTATTATTATTATTATTATTATTATTATTCTTATTATTATTATTATTATTATTATTATTATTATTATTATTATTATTATTATTATTATTATTATTATTATTATTATTATTATTATTATTATTACTATTATTATTATTATTATTATTATTTTTATTATTATTATTATTATAATAATATAGTATTATTATTATTATAATATATTATTATTATTATTATTATAATAATATAGTATTATTATTATTATAATATATTATTATTATAATATTATTATAATCATATATTATTATTATTATAATATATTATTATTATTATAATATATCATTATTATTATAATATATATTATTATTATAAAAATAATAATATATTATTATTATAATAATGAGGATGGTGAAAGACTACTTAAAAGACAGGGAGCTAATCTACGACACCAAAGAAGGCGCGCGGAGAAAGCAAATCACCGCTGGAGCAGCACAGGGTTCAATTCTGGGACCCGACCTCTGGAACATCGCTTATGATAACATCCTTCGGATGGAGATGCCAGAAGACACGTTTCTAGTAGGCTACACGGACGACATTGCCGCAGTGATAACAGCAAGGGATATTCATAATGCACAAATGAAATTAAACCAGGTGATGAGAAGAGTCCTACCCTGGATACAAGAACATGGCCTAAGGCTAGCTGCAGAAAAGACGGAGATAGTCGTGCTAACCAAAAAGAGAATCCCGACCAGAGTTGATTTGCAGGTAGGGCAAGAGATGAGTCAGCAAGGAAGCGGTCAAGTACCTGGGGGTAGTCCTTAATACGAAACTCACCTTCTGGCAACAAATAAAGGGCGCATCAGAACGGGCTGCAAAAGTAACGACAGCACTAAGCCGACTAATGGCTAACATAGGAGGCCCGACGGCTAGCAAAAGAAAACTTCTGATGACGGTAACAAACTCTATTCTAATGTATGGGTGCAAAAACGGGCTGAAGCCCTGCGCCAGCAGAAATACAGAAAACAGATGGCCGCAGTCCAAAGACGCGGTGCCCTACGCATCGCGAGCTCATATAGAACTGTACCAGAAGCAGCTATATTGGTAGTCGCGGGAACAACAACCATCGATCTCCTCGCAACAGAGAGAAAATACATATATGATAGGAAATCCGAAAT
Organism: Volucella zonaria; assembly: GCA_963966105.1. Taxonomy (NCBI): domain Eukaryota; kingdom Metazoa; phylum Arthropoda; class Insecta; order Diptera; family Syrphidae; genus Volucella; species Volucella zonaria. Next base: position 155,763,980 of record OZ014530.1, on the reverse strand, counting down.
TGGAACGGAAGCAGCTGTTCTTGAGGCGAAAGAACATACGAAACAACAATGGCAGGAGAGATGGAACTCAGAACGGAGGGGCCGTTGGACTGCTACACTAATCAAAAGCGCTGACAAATGGGCACAACGAAAATACGGCGAAATAAACTACTATGTCACCCAGTTTCTAACCGGACATGGTTACTTCAGTAGCTACCTAAAGAAGATCGGGAAAGCCAGAAGCGCTTTTTGTCAGTACGGAGACTCTGAAAACGATGACGCGAAACACACGTTTTTCGAGTGCACCAGATGGCTAACAGAAAGAAGCGAGCTGGAACAACTGCTCGGCCCTATCACTCCAGACAACATCGTCGAAAAGATGTCGGCGAGTGCACGGAACTGGGATAGAGTGTGTGAATACACAGAAAAAATACTAAAAACCAAAAAAAGAGAGACAGACCTAGACGCGTCTCGACAATAACGAAGATAGCCTAACCGGCATGAGAGCTAAACTCGCAAAAGAGAACAACACAAAATGAAAAAGCCGGTCCCCAGGAGGGGAAAGAAAACGACACCACTCTGAAGCACAGTACTTGAAGTGGAGCGGTACTACTTCTCGTCGTTATTAGCTTTTCCACCATCCCCTAGGCCAAAAAAAAAAAATAAATTATTATTATTATTATTATTATTATTATTATTATTATTATTATTATTATTATTATTATTATTATTATTATTATTATTATTATTATTATTATTATTATTATTATTATTATTATTATTATTATTATTATTATTATTATTATTATTATTATTATTATTATTATTATTATTATTATTATTATTATTATTATTATTATTATTATTATTATTATTATTATTATTATTATTATTATTATTATTATTATTATTATTATTATTATTATTATTATTATTATTATTATTATTATTATTATTATTATTATTATTATTATTATTATTATTATTATTATTATTATTATTATTATTATTATTATTATTATTATTATTATTATTATTATTATTATTATTATTATTATTATTATTATTATTATTATTATTATTATTATTATTATTATTATTATTATTATTATTATTATTATTATTATTATTATTATTATTATTATTATTATTATTATTATTATTATTATTATTATTATTATTATTATTATTATTATTATTATTATTATTATTATTATTATTATTATTATTATTATTATTATTATTATTATTATTATTATTATTATTATTATTATTATTATTATTATTATTATTATTATTATTATTATTATTATTATTATTATTATTATTATTATTATTATTATTATTATTATTATTATTATTATTATTATTATTATTATTATTATTATTATTATTATTATTATTATTATTATTATTATTATTATTATTATTATTATTATTATTATTATTATTATTATTATTATTATTATTATTATTATTATTATTATTATTATTATTATTATTATTATTATTATTATTATTATTATTATTATTATTATTATTATTATTATTATTATTATTATTATTATTATTATTATTATTATTATTATTATTATTATTATTATTATTATTATTATTATTATTATTATTATTATTATTATTATTATTATTATTATTATTATTATTATTATTATTATTATTATTATTATTATTATTATTATTATTATTATTATTATTATTATTATTATTATTATTATTATTATTATTATTATTATTATTATTATTATTATTATTATTATTATTATTATTATTATTATTATTATTATTATTATTATTATTATTATTATTATTATTATTATTATTATTATTATTATTATTATTATTATTATTATTATTATTATTATTATTATTATTATTATTATTATTATTATTATTATTATTATTATTATTATTATTATTATTATTATTATTATTATTATTATTATTATTATTATTATTATTATTATTATTATTATTATTATTATTATTATTATTATTATTATTATTATTATTATTATTATTATTATTATTATTATTATTATTATTATTATTATTATTATTATTATTATTATTATTATTATTATTATTATTATTATTATTATTATTATTATTATTATTATTATTATTATTATTATTATTATTATTATTATTATTATTATTATTATTATTATTATTATTATTATTATTATTATTATTATTATTATTATTATTATTATTATTATTATTATTATTATTATTATTATTATTATTATTATTATTATTATTATTATTATTATTATTATTATTATTATTATTATTATTATTATTATTATTATTATTATTATTATTATTATTATTATTATTATTATTATTATTATTATTATTATTATTATTATTATTATTATTATTTTTTTTTTTTTTTTTTTTTTTTTTTTTTTTTTTATGAGGGTGTGGTGAGAATCTTCATCAGCTAGGAAGTTGGCCCAGCTGCCTGCTAGCAAATTTACATCCTAGCAGGAGACCCCGTCGAGCATCCGCACTCGGCGGGAGTGTCAGATTTTTACTGACTAAACTCACCCTCCCTATGTTCACCAGTCGGACGGGGACCGCGTTAGCATTACTTCCGTCCGACGGGCTTTTCTGTGTAGGTTACAAAGCCCCCTCTCAATCAGTCATCTCTCAGGCATCCATCCGCATTTTTACCCCTCAAAACGGTCTCGATAAAGGCCGCCAGAAGACCCCAGTGACTGTTATTTTGGAGCATCACGCCTATGATGTTGTCCGGCGTGATTGCTCCTACAACAGTCTCGATTTCCTGTCGGCGTCTTGTCCATCTGTCGCAGTCGAAAAACGTATGTTCCGCGTCGTCCCTGTCGTGTCCACAGTATGTGCAGTTCGGTGTCCGTACTCGTCTCAGTTTGTAGAGGTAATACCGGAAATAGCCATGTCCAGTCAGAAATTGAGTGGCGTAAAAGTTGACGTCCCCAAATTTCCGATCTGTCCAGGCTCTCATGTCCGTTATTAGCCTTTTCGTCCATCGTCCTTTGGTTGTGTTTGTCCAACGGTCTTCCCAGTCTCGTAGTGTCTGCTGTCTTTCCCTTTCTGCCGCATCCGCTCTTCCCGTCTCGGCACTAGATACATAGATCCTCCTCCGCTCCAGCGCAAGAAGGTCTATGGGGATTACCCCAGCCACAACAAGAACAGCCTCTTGCGAGACAGTTCTGTAGGCCGAGGCAACACGCAGTGCCCCCCGTCTCTGTACATTTGTCATCGCTTTGGCGTACTTCTTTACCCGGAGCGCCTCTGCCCAGATTTCGGATCCGTAAAGTAGTATCGAGTGGATGGTCGTCATTAGTAGTTTGCGTTTATTTGGTCGTGGTCCCCCGATGTTAGCCATGAGGCGACTCAGGCAGGTCGCTCGTTGCGACGCCTTTTTGACCGCTTTCTGTATGTGAGGCCAGAAGGTTAGTTTCGTATCAAGGTATAACCCAAGGTACTTGACTTCCCCTCTAGTCGCAATCGTTGCCGTTCCAACTTTCATCGGGAGAATCGTCTGTATCCGTTTTCTCGTTAGTATGATCAGTTCAGTCTTGTTTTCCGCGATATTAAGTCCGCGTTTCGTCATCCAGTCGTTTATCCGTCTCATGACCATATTTAGTTTCAGCTGTGCCAGGTCGGGATTACGTTCGACGATGATGACTGCCGCATCGTCAGCGTAAGCGACGATGTAGCAGCCATCTGGCAGCTCAATTCTAAGTAGGTCGTCGTACAGTGCGTTCCAAAAGTCCGGTCCAAGGATTGATCCCTGTGCGACACCAGCGGTGACTATCATGGTCTCTGTTCCGTCAGTCGTTTCAAATATGATCTGTCTGTTTCGTAAGTAGTCCTCGACAATCCGGACGAGGTAGCCAGGCACCCGAAAAGCCCCGTCAAGGGCCTCGAGAATGTCTACCCACCTCGCCGAGTTGAAAGCGTTTTTAATGTCCAGTAGCGCGAGGAGTACCAAAGGGCGTGCCTGGTCACATTTTTCTCGCGTTCTCTGGTATGCGTCGACAACTTCTTGTATCGCGCCTATAGTCGATCGTCCTTTTCTAAAACCGTACTGTCGGTCGGATAGGCCGCCGGATGCGTCTATCGCGTTAGTCAGTCGTGGTCTAAGTAGCAGTTCAAAAAGTTTTCCCGTCGTGTCTAGTAGGGCCAGCGGTCGGTAGGCCGAGGGAGAGTCCGGGTCTCCCTTGCCCTTGCTTAGGAGAACCAATCTCGCCTTCTTCCACCGGCCACAGAAGGTCCCACTTTTCAGGCAGGCGTTGAAAAGGTCCAGGAGGATGTCAGGTCTGTGGATAGCGGTGGATCTGACTATCTCTCCTGGAACGCCGTCTGGTCCGGGAGCCTTTCCCGGCTTCATAAGGGATGCAGCTTGTTTAAGCTCTGTAACCGTGAAGGGGGGAATGCTGTCCAAGTCAATGCGTCTTTCGACGTCTTGTCTCGTCGGGTGCGTCGGGAAAAGTCCGTCCACTATACGTCTTGTTGTTTCCACGTCTCTTATGTTGGGAGGAGAGCGAGCTCCCAGTTTCCCAGTGACAATTTTGTAACCGGTTCCCCAGGGGTCGCGCTCGACCTCATCGCAGAGGCGCTTCCAGCACTGTCTTTTACTATCTTTAATTTTGACTTTTAATCGTTTCCGTGCTGTTCTGTACTCTAGTCTAAGCGCTTCAACGCGAGGCCCACCAGCTTCCCGGGTAAGCTTTCGCTTTTGAGCCAGGCACACCCTTCGCAAGTCGGCTATCTCTTCCGTCCACCAGTACTGTTGAGTTCGGCCGGGCGATACACCCTTATGGGGCATGGTGTCACGGCAAAACTTCTCCAGTAACTGGGCGGTCTCGTCCGCGAGTCTTTCAGTACGTTCATGACAAGTCAGGTCTTGAGGTAAACCGCTTTCCGGGGCCAAGGCCGCGCCTAGCATTTGCCTCAGTTTGTCATAGTCCAGTTTTTTCGTGTTCCACCGCTGGGGTAGGGGTCTGTTCGTTTGTCTGTTTGTCATGGCATCGCTTATCCCAAAGGCGATGTACTGGTGGTCACTAGAACTGTAGTCCTCCAGCACACGCCATTGTGTGATTCGCGGTGCCAGTCTATCTGATGCGAATGTCACGTCAGGTATAGAAAAACCGAATCCTGGTCGTCTGTATGTCATGGTACTCCCGATGTTCATGGTTACTAGGTCAAGCCTTGCGGCCATTTCTAGCAACAGTCGTCCACGTTTGTTCGTTGTTGTCATGCCCCACTCGATCGCTCTGGCGTTGAAATCTCCCGCCAATATTAGATCTCCCGTCATGTCCCGTAATCCGTCTTCTAGGAGTTCCAGCTTTGCATCGAGTTCCGAGGCAGTGCAATTTGGGGTCAGATAGACACTCACGATTACGCAGGAGCCGATTTTCACCCAGACGAAATCTTCGCCCGCCCCGCTTTTGGATACTCCACCTCGGCTGGCCCCCCTTATCCATAGAGCAGATGTTCCGCTCGCGTTGGAAAACCAGTATCTGTCAGTCTTGTTTCGTAGCTGTTCGGAGATGATCAGTACGTCAGCGTCGTATTCGTCTGCCATTCTTGGCAGAAGTAAGAGCGCAGTCTCACTCCTGTTCAAGTTGACTTGTAGTACGTTCGTCATTTTGTCTGTCTCGTCTTCTCCCTGTCCTTCCTTTCTTTTAGCGCTGCCCTGAACACTACGCACCCGCCGGAGCCAGCTACGTGAATAGTATCTTCGTACTTTGCTTCGGAACAAAGAAAGCATGAAGGTCGATTTTTACAGTCCCTGTTGGTGTGGTTAGAGGAACCACATTTCCAGCAGGCATTGCTTCGGTCTAGTCCCTTACAGTTTTTTTTTGTGTGTCCGTAACCCAGGCACTTGTAACATCTCGTTACTACTGTCCTGAGGCGGATGCGGCAATTAACCCACCCAACCCTAATTTTCCACTTTTCGAGAAGTGGCCCTGTCCTATTTCTGTCAACGTTGCAAGCTGCCATACACTGTCCGTATTTATTCGGTCCAAAAATGTGAACGTTTAGTCCGTCTTTTTGTCCAATCTCACGAGTCAGTGCCTGCTCGACTTCGGCGACGGTGGTGACGCAGTCCAGGTCCATAATCTCCAGCGCGATACTGGGGCTCATGTCCTTGACCTGTCCAGCCCCCCCAACCGCCTCCTGAAGTGAGCTCTGAAAGACACTGCTGTCTACGTCGTTCGTCTTCGCTTTGATCAGCAGTCCGCCGTCTTTTGTCTGCCGGTAGCCCTTGATCCTGACCTTGGAAGCCTCAGGGTCTACTTTTTCTCTCACCGTTCTTAAAATGTCAGCGTACGTCTGTCCTTCACTTGGTCGAATCAAAACCGTTGTACCTTTTCGAGGAGCCCTTTGCCTTGGTTTTTGCTTTTCGTCTGGCTTCCGAGACTTGTCTTGCTTTTTAATTTTTTTCTGCACCTTGACCCATGCCTCTGTGTTGGCTATTCGGGTTGAAGGTACAGCTTTCTTGGCAGCGTTCTGTTGATCAGGGGTCATTGTTTTTTCGCGTTTTCTTTTTGGCCTCTGTCGGTCCTCCACGACAACCGAACTGAGTGATTTCTGTCGCTCGTACTCACTCAGGGCGGCGTCCGTAGCCTCGGTACACTTGATGACGCCCTGCTTGATGACCATGCTGACATTGGTCTGCTTTGCCATCTGAGCGTTCATTTTCGCGAGCTCTTTAAGTACTTTTTGCAAGTTAAGAGTGACCAAGTCCGACGCGCCTTCGATTTCTGAGAGCTCGTTACCAGAAGTGTGACCTTGTTCGCTCAGGAAGCTGGAGGCACTCGAGGTCCTGGACCTCGAAGTCCCTGGCAGTAAATGCGATCTAGCGTTCGTTGCTGCCGCGTTCGCGCTCGCGCAGTTCGCATCGCGTTGCGTTTTGTTCGGGTCTCTCATCTGCCCGTCCTTCCTTTTTTGCATCTGTTTAGATGCATCCTCCTTTCCACCTTTTGTTTTATTATTTAGATTATGCATTCGAATCCCACGAGTAGCTAGGGAATGGCGGTCGACCTCCACAGAGCCCCGCATGTGGAGGTAAGGCTACTTACTCGGGGGGGGCGCCTGGTACCCCCGAGGAACCGTTCGCGACACCTATCAACCCTGGTGCCAAGAGAGCCACCTGAGCACGGTATCTTAACACTACGTGGCTTAGGGTGGTTATTTTGCTCCAACTGTAAATATGGTTTAGATTGGGATAATCAGTTCGCTACACTACTTGACTTTGGCCTGCTTGACTTAGCTGACCCTGACTCAATAAAGCCGACAGTCTCATTGTAGCAAGCGTCTAAGCCCCCCGCCACGTAAAGGCTTATCCCTGGGGGGATTATTATTATTATTATTATTATTATTATTATTATTATTATTATTATTATTATTATTATTATTATTATTATTATTATTATTATTATTATTATTATTATTATTATTATTATTATTATTATTATTATTATTATTATTATTATTATTATTATTGTTATTATTATTATTATTATTATTATTATTATTAATTAAAATTAAAGCGGTGAAAAGTTGGCCTGCCCCCAAAGATGAACCCCATCTGAGAAGCTTCTTGTGATTTGCCGTGTATTACAGAAACTTCGTAAAGGATTTTACTGGTATTGCAAAGAGCCTGCATTAACTTACGAGAAAACACCAACCGTTCAGATGGTCTGGAGAATGCGAAAATGCTTTCCAAGAAATCAAGCGGCAGCTGTGCAATTTTTTATTGACGAGGAGGTTTCACTCAGTTTTTCGTCGAGAAATTCCGTGAACAGATGCGACTAGTTCGATCGACACCATCAGCACATACCACGAAATGCAAGGCCTTCACTCACAGGGCATTGTTCACTTGCACATATGTCTTTGTGAGAGTGGATTCGGTACGAAAACTCTGTGAACGACCGTATGATGGACCATACGAAGTGCTGGAAAGAATATCGGATGTGATAAAAGTGATTAAAGTGAACATCAATGTCATTGCTACCACGATATCCTCCGAGAGACTAAAACCAGCATATTGTGAAAATGCAGGAACACCCAGCAGCCAGCCTACAGGCGGGTATCCAAAAACATCATTGGCGACAAATGTGCCTTCTCCAGATGATCCTGCAACACTTTCGCGCACAACACACTCGAAAATATATTCTGCAAAAGCAGCACAATCAAAAAGAAAACAAATTCTAGCGTTCAGTGTATGCAGTGTCAACCGCAGAGTACTTCAAAAGCCGTAGCGTTCAGTGTACGCTGATTCAACTGAAGACCACTTCAAGTTGGTTTTTTCATACACTTTTTTCTGGCTTACGTGACGAAACTCTGCTCGGTGTATTTTTCTGATTTAGCCCAATTTATAAATTTTATGATTAAAGTAAAAAAAAGAAAAAAACATATCAAACATTTTTTTATTTTTAATTTTTGTAGCTTGTGGATGAAACGGTTGCAACATATTTTTAACAGTTTCGTCCCAAACAGGCACAATTCTCTTTGGAATGAAATTCTTTATCCTTCATCGGATGAAGAGTATCAAACCAAAAGAAAAGGCGTGGCACCACTCAAGCTGTGAAGAGGCTGTTAGCGTTAGGAAAATACTTTTTCGGTCCTATAAGGCCAACCCAACAGAAGACCAAAAACTGGGGCAAAAAATACTACAATGTCCCAAAGGTAGTAAACGATATTGGTCGTTCATTAAAAACATCAGAAATTCTGCCTCATCCTCCAACCAATGCGTAAGCTATTCCATCAATCCAGCATTTGCCCAACCCGTCCGTGAAGAGGCGAATCTTCTTCACTCTCCTGCTACATACCCATTGCACTTAGGTCCCTTCTTTCTAAGGTCATGAAACCGCTGACAAACCATAAAATAAACGAAGAAAAGTTTTATTTTGATAGGGGTGAGAAACTGATGTCTGATCATGAGGATGATTGGTTATTGATTTAACAAGTACTTGCGGATGACACAAATGAACTGACAGCGCACAATGACAGTGGTACTAAGTAATGGTGGAATGACATGTGATGGAAACAGCAGTAGCTCCCAAACTGTTTATACCAGTCGCTTTTAGTTGTAATGCCGTCTGCCATAATTCAATCTCCTTAAATAATCATAATGTTAAAATAAATAATCAAAGTTTTTAAAGTACAAGATCCTTTCTTATTAAATCAAATCAGGATTAAATAATTTTTGTGCATTTTTGTGGATTTTTATAAATTTATCAATCAATTTTAATTTGTTTTTCTACATGAAACGTTTTTAAAAGAAAATAGATCCATCAATTTTGAAAATAGATTTATTAGCTTTGAATTTAAATGGATACCAGCTATTAGGGTTCAGTCAAGAGGAAGAGCCAGAGGAGGAGGTTTTTTTTCTATATAAGAAGGATCTATATAATAATGCGACTTTTCTGTTGCTCCCAACGTACATTAACTGCAATCATTGGGACAGTGATTTCGAAATATTTGAAGAATTTATAGCATGAGAAAGGAGCAGTAATTTAATGGTGATTGGTGACGTGAATGAAAGAATTGGAAATGAAGCTGGAAACGAAAATTTAGAAGTTGGAACTCAACGAAAATTGATAGACACCATCATTAATGCAAGAGAGGTAAAGTTAATAGATTTTTGTAATACTTATGAGTTGAGAATCCAAAATGGAACTATCTTTCAGATACGGGTGGTGTTGTGGGGTCGGCACTTACTGTGATTAGTCTCTGTCTTGTTTTTTTTTTTAATAAATCGAAGTTTTTATTATTATCAATAAGTATGCCGTTTATATATGTTGAAAGTGGAACGAAATCAGCCCAAGATAAAATGTGTGGGTTGCAAGGTTTTTTTTCCCCTATTCAACCAGCTGATATTGAATTTCTTCTGTTAAATCAAAATAAACACCACCAAGCTATAACATTAGAGGCTGTATACTATACAACGAACTAGTTGCAATGAGAGTTGAACATACCATTGCTCTCTCTACGATTCAATCTCTTCAAGAGGAAAATATTAAATTATTTCAAATTGTTAATGATCTTCGTAAAGAGATTAATATTTTGCATCAGAGAAGAGAGAAAAATGTGTAGAGATAGTGGATGTTCCTAATGTAAGTAATAGCAATGTTCTTGAGTGTGCGCTGCAAATTTTTGTAAAGATTGTATGCACAGATGTTTCTTAACAGACATTGATAATTGTTATGTAAAGAGTGTTAAAAAGAGAGAATTTTCAGATGATAGTGCATCTAAGGTTCTAGTCGTCAAATTTGTTTCTGCTTTAAAAAAAAGGTGTTATGTAGAGTAAACAAACGTATAAAGAAAATTTAACGACAAAAATATTTGGCTGTAAACATAGCACTAAAATTTTCATAAACAAATCACTAAATGCTTCAACTAGAAAACTTCTAAATGCTGCACAAAAAGCTAAGAAGAAAAATCTTATAAATACGTATGGGCGAGCGGAAAACGATAATTTTATTATTATTTTTAACGCGGAGGCGGACCTCCTCTCTTTGAATTAATATGCAAAACCTGAAAGATAATTTTCTTAATATTCCCTCCGTCAATTGCATAGATATCAACTCATTTGATCTCGCCTTAAACAATATGTAAACAATTTTCTCTTTATCCATCAAAATATAAGGAGTATCCGCAGTAATTCTGATAATCTTCTTCTGCATCTTGATTCTTTTGTGAATAAGCCAGATTTTATTTTCTTAACGGAAATACGAGTATGGATTGATGAGGAAGAAAAATCTTTGTACGGCGTTGAAAGGTATGAATTTATTCCTTGTTGTAATAATGAATATGCTTCTGGGGGTGTGGTCGTACTTGTAAAAAAGGAGTTATACCATATGATTTAAATGTTGTCATTACCTATGAAAATTTGCAGAGCTGTGATGTGTTACTAAGCCTTCTGAATCAAATAATGTGTTTCTTGAGGAATTAGAAAATTTGTTATTGAAGGCTTCATCATATGACATAATTTTATTGGGTGATATGAATATAGACATCTGAAGTGATTCTGTACCGGTAGACAACTATTTATTGTTATTAGCTTCGTACGGCCTAGATTCATGTATAAATAGACCTACTCGCATTTCTTCAGGCACTTGCATTGACCACATCATGGTGCGTTTTTCCAACTCTGAAAAACTCAAACTTCATAGCTCCGTTTTTGATCTACAAGAAACTGATCATTGTATGACGTGCTTAAGTTTTAAATCAAGTTCGGTTACGAGTTCTAGTAGTGTACTTCTTGCTCACTTGGTTTTATCATAATTTACGTTATGAATGCTGGGTAAATGTACTATGTGGAAATGATCCTTCTTTAGCTTTCAGTAAGTTCATTGTTACCTTAAATAAGCATGTTTCACGTTGTTCGAAAAAAGTAAAGAATAGCGGGAATAAATTGAAAAGATTAAAGTCTTGGATCAATACTAACTTAGTTATCAAAATAAAAGAAAAGAATAAATTATACAAGAAAAAAATGAAATATCTGAATAACATCAATATTTTAAGTTCTTATAAACAACTATATAAAGATATTTCCAATGGTGTTATTCTGTGCAAAAACAATTTTTATTCTAATAGGTTTTGTGAGGTTAGTGGTGATTCTGAAAAAGAATGGCAACTTGTTAAAGAAATTTAGAATGAATCTTCGGTCAGCCCACTGGTTCATAGTATTAAATTCAACGATGTCAGCATTAATGACCCCAAAGAATTGGCTGAAACTTTTAACGAATATTTCGCTTCGATTGGCACTAAAGTAGTATCGGATAGCTATTCTGAATTCTCTAACTGCAACTGCACAATTGTTGATAAATCATTCGCTCATAGTTTCTTTGCCGAACCAATAACGTTCTTTGAACTGTTTAGGATTATTAACTCACTAAAAACTCGAACTCTTCAACAACAAACTGTTTTTCAAACAATTTAAAAAAATAGCTCTAAACATTTGTAATATTTTTAACAAAAGTATCTTCTGTGGCTATTTTCAGACGGTCTTAAGCAAGCCGAAGTTATACCTTTATATAAGAAAGGTGAAAAATCTGCTATCAATAATTATAGGCCTATTTCTTTACTTCCAGTATTTACGAAGATTTTTGCGAAAGCTATGGAGAATAGAATGACCAAATTTTTAGATAAAAATAATTTCTTTAGCAAGTACCAATTTGGTTTTCGGTCAGGTTTTTCAACTGAAGGAGCTCTGTTAAATTTCTGCACAAATATTTATGATAGTTTTAACTGCAGAAATCTGACTGCGGCTCTTTTCATCGACATTACGAAAGCTTTTAATACTGTCGATCATAATGTTCTCTTAGTAAAATTATACAATTGCGGTTTTAGGGGTGGCTGTGGTGTAGTGGTACCAGCTATCGCTTCTCACTCGGAAGGTCAAGGTTCGAATCCTAGCCACAGCAAGTTTTCATTTTTGTAATTGGAACTCAGTCAGAAAAATCTGCGTGTGAAGGCATAACACTGACATGTGGATTTGGCTGTTGTAGGGTTTTTCAAGCACGAAACAACCGTTAAAATTCACAACCTCACATTCCGAGAGAAGAAAAATCTCTCCGTCCTATTCGGACTCCCACCCCTGGAGAGTCAATATCGAAACCAAACACACCTGAGTTTCAAACCACTACATCACAAACTTTCCTTTCTCCTCCTTCTATCTTTCCGCCCGCGCCCTGGCAACAGTAAAAGGGTATTCATAACCCCTTAGGAGCGCGTAAATTATAAAAAAAAAAAATATACAGAACTGGTTCAGGTCGCATTTATCAAACAGGAAACAGAGGGTAGAAATTTATGGGCAAATGAGTTCTTTTAGAAACATCTCCATCGGAGTTCCTCAAGGCTCTGTCCTAGGACCGATACTTTTCTTAATCTTTATTAACTCACTCTTTTCTCAGAATTTTCGTAGTAAGATTAATGCGTTTGCTGATGACATGGCATGTGCTTTTCATTGTAACTCTCCTTTAAACTTAATTGCTGATATGAATCATGACCTGGAAGTTCTGAGTCATTGGTTCCAACAGAATAATCTGGTGATTAGTGATAAAACGAAGATGATGTTCTATGTGGAAGGGAGTTGGACTTTGGTACGTTTTACTTCCACTGTGAAAAATGCAGAAAATTTTTATATAGTAAAAGTATTTGTAAATCAGGAACAACCGCACAAACATATTTTGAGTCCCTTACATGTTCTGAGAATTGCTTCGTTATAGAAAATGTTAAATCTTATAAGTATCTTGGGGTTACACTTGACTGTAGGATGAGTTGGTCCGACCATACGAGTGCACTTAAAACGTACCTTGTAGCAGCCACAAGACAGTTATACTTTTTAAAATCGTTCTGTTCCCGAGATCTTCTTAAGTGCATCTATTGTGGGTTAGTCCTTTCTAGGCTCGAATATGGTTTAGTTTCCTGTGGTGGAACTCATTTCAACAACATGAACCCACTTCTAATTTCTCAAAAACACAGTGTTCGTCTTATCTGTAACAAAAATCGTCGTTTTACTAGTCCGTTACTTTTCAGAGGCCTTAAAATTCTTCCCTTAAAACATTTATACTGTATTAAGGTCTTACAAATATTTTTTTTTAGGTCAGGCTATGAAGTGAGTAGAAGCTCCGATTACTATAACCTAAGAACCAACAATTTGAATCTAGTTACTGTACCACATCATAACCTGCAAATTTTCTTAAACTTTTTTACGGTTTTGGCTCCTAGACTCTATAATAACTTACCACATAACATTAGAATCGTTAAAATTAAATCCGTATTTCTAAAGATACTCGTAATAAAACTATGGCTCTTGAATAAAAGCTATGATGACATTTCTAACCTGCTTTGTGTTATCATCTAAATAATTCTCTCCTTATATTATATTAATATTAGTTCCTTGCTGTGTTTTCATTCTTATTACGTACATACTTACTACTTAATATCTCAATATATTTTGCGACCCCACTATCTTTCTTTCTATCTTTTTATCTATTTTTGTTATTAATTTTTACATGGCTCCCTGCTTTCGTCTCTAGTTCCTTCTGAACTATAGATTGCAGGTTCTTTTTTAATTCATATATGGTATTATATTCCATAATGTAACTTCAAAAACTACTTACTGTATTATCATAATTTGAACTTTTTAAAGAATAAATTAATACTACTACTATTTACTTTTGTTGATAAGTAAGGAAGCTCGATTTCAACGTTGAACATGTCCCCTTTCGGACCACTTTCCTATAGTTGTGACTTTTGGACAGATGGCGTTGGAACAGGAAGAAAGCAGACTTATGATGGTATTACCTAAACTTAAATGGAATCCGGTTAAGGCGACAGAGTATTAAGAGAAGTTGGACATATCTATTCGAGACCAACAGGTATGCAACTTAAGTGAGTTAGAGCAAACCACCAAAGCAACTTATTCGATCTCTTCATCAAGGAAAGCTAGGAAAGACTGTACGGCTCCTTGGTTTGATCTCGACTATAAAAAAAGCCAGACAGTTATCGTTTGCTTGGCTAAGAGCATATAGTAGTTTAAACGAGGGTTATTTCGAAAATCTTTATTTGCAAGCAAACAGAGAGTGCAAAGTATTGTGTACACGGAAAAAGTTAACATTTTTTGAAGCAGCTAAAGATCAACCGGTTTTCTCAATATTGTAAGCTTTGGAATCTGGTGGTGAATTTGGAGAAATCCAAAATTATGATTTTTAAGAACGAGGGAGGCAGAAACTCCGTAAATGAAAAATGGTATTTTGATGGTCAGGCCGTAGAAATTGTTAAGGAATTTAAATATCTCGGAGTTTATTTCACAAAAAGTTTAAAGATGGAGAAGCATTTGAAGGAGAATCTGACAAAGGCTAAAAGCGCAATCAGCGCATCATGGAATACAAGCTTTTGTAATAAAAGTATTGCACACAGTAGAAATTCCGGGTTTTTGAGGCGGTATCACAATTAATTTTATTTTACGCAGCACAAATATGAAGAGTGGAACAATATGAAAATATAGAGAAGCTCCTCCGCTATTACATAAAGCGAATTTTTCGATTACCACCAAATATGCCAAATTATATGATAGTGCTTGAAACTTGATTGTCACCTCTCTTTATTCATACCCTTAAAATGCAAGTTGTTTACGTGCTTAAGATTAAGAACATGGAAAATCACAGGCTGGTATGCTGAATAGATGGATCTTGTTGCGGATTGCGGCATGGATTTAAGTCTAGATAATTTCGACGGTTTTCACTGGAAGGCTTTACTATATCAGCTTATTTCATTAGTGGATTTGAAGTGCAGAGAGAAATTTCTGAGCAACGCCAACGAATCGCTCCATAGAGCAATATATTCGCAACCTAACCACAATTTGGAATAAAGGAATTATTTTCGAGATGAAAATAGCGTCGATGAAATAACAATGATGGCCAGGCTACGGGAAGAGCTGATACACCTAAACTCTATTCCTCACAGATTTACCCATCTTGTGCTCTTTGTGTAACTTCGGTGAAAGAGAAGATATTATCCACTTTGGGATCCAGTTTTTTGACGGAAAACGAAGTTATCGAAGTTAAAAAACTATACCAATACTGCAATCTGGCTCTAACTTATAGGGACCGTATAATTAGCCTAAGTTTTTAAATTTCAAGAATCTTGGTTTATCAAGTTTTGTATTTATCAATATAAAGTAGTTATCGCATTTGTTTTGATAGAGTATTACTTGCGTAAAAAATTATGTTTTGTCAACTAGGCAGGCAGGAAAGCCAAGCTTTTTTCAGGTTTTTGTTTTGGCAGGAAAGCCAAGCTTTTTTCAGGTTTTTGTTTTATAAACTATGTCATTGCATTTGATGTTTACCAAATAAAAATCTAATTTAGTATAATCTAAAATCAGCTCATGAAATATCTCAAAACACGAAAACCTATCAACGACCGGAAATATGGTTTTCGTAGCAACAGGTCCATTGGTGATTTGATGGTATGTCTCACCGAAAAGCGGAACCAAAGCGTGCATTAATCTGGCGAAAGCAAGGTAGTAGCACTTGATATTTCTAAGGGATAGAGTTTGGCTTCAGGCTCATTTGTCCAATATGCGTGTATCTGGGATCCTTCTTCAATAGATTATTAACTAGATTTTGGAACGTTCAATTCAAGTTGTATTGGATGGCTTGAACTACGATATTCACAAAATAAATGCTGGTGTGCTCCAGGGCTCCATGTTCTCTCTTTTTAATTTTCAGCAATGATCTCTTGTGTTGGAACTTCTAATCCAATATATTCCTTTGCTGACGACTGTACTTCTTCGGTTGTAGAACGGGAACGGCAGCGTATGCTAATACGATCAATAGAGTGCAGATTAATGCTTCAAAAACGCAATGTTATCTGCTGTCGTTAAAGTGAAATACAAACATCCAACCATTATACGTGAATGGCACTTGCATCGTTGAAAGTGAAAAACTTGGAATGACCACAAAAATTGATGTCGCCAAAAATGGAATGGTCTATCGATTCAATAGGACCTTGAATGAGCATCTGTCTAAGGCTATCGGCAGCTACCAGTGCGCTGGGACCGACACATACCTTTTCTCATAATGGCCCACTGAAAGGCAGGCCATAGTTCGACGGGGCACAAAACATCCGAGATCTAATTTCTTCCATCCGTTCGATTGCCAAGTGAAACTAAATTCGGGTCCCCATCTACGGAGTCCAAGAAGGTGAAGAAGGAGAAAAGATGAAGCTAGCGAGGAACCGCATGAAGACTAGGTACGACATCAAAGCGAAGTCTTCGGACTTCAACAAAGGGTTTCTGGTGTGGGTGTATAATCCTGTACGTAAGAACGGCATATCACCAAAATTGCAATAGGATTATGAGGGTCTATACTAGGTGATAGCCCTCACTAGTGATGTTGTCTACCGAATCAGACTGCTTAATCTTATATGGGACAAATCCACTTTGGCATTCGTGTAGTAACAAGAGTACTTAAAGATCTCAACATGCATAAATCCGCTGGTCCAGATGGTATATCTCCCCTTCTTCTGAAGAGGTGTCTTTCCACGCTGGCAAAACCACTGCGTAAGCTTTTTCATCAATACTACTCTTTAGGACTCTTTCCGAGCAAATGGAAAACAGCATTTGTCCAGCTCGTCCCTAAAAAATGCGAATCTTCTTCTCTCTCCTCCTACAGACCCATTGCGCTTACGTCCCTTCTCTCCAAGGTCAAGGAAACGCTGATAAACCGTCAGCTCATGAAATATCTCGAAACACGAAAACTTCTCAATGACCGGCAATATGGTTTTCATAGCAATAGGTCCACTGGTGATTTGATGGCATGTCTCACCGAAAAGTGGAACGAAAGCGTACATCAATCTGGCGAAAGCAAGATCGTGGCACTTGATATTTCTAAGGCATTTGATAGAATTTGGCATCAGGCTCTTTTGTCGAAAATGCGTGATTCTGGGATCGATGACTCTCTTCTTCAATGAATTAGAAATTACCTTTAGAAACGTTCAACTCAAGTTGTCTTGAACGGTTTCAAGTATGATATTCACAAAATAAATGCTGGCATGCCCCAGGGCTCCGTTCTGTCCCCGACACTCTTTTTAGTTTTCATTAGTGATTTCTTGACTATTACTTCTAATCCAATATATTCCTTTGCTGATGACAGCACTCTCTGCTTCTCATGTTCGTTCCCGGACTCACAACCTTGTTCTTCGGCTGTATAACCGGAACGGAAGCGTGTGTTACGGTCATTAAATTCCGATATTAACAGCATAACCAATTGGGGAACTATCAACCGAGTGGAATTTAATGCTTCCAAAACACAATGCTGTCTGCTGTCATTAAAGCGAAATTCAAATACCCAACCATTATCCATGAATGGCACTTGCATCGTCGAAACCGATAAACTTTCCATTCTCGGTATGTGTGTCAGTGACAACTTACGTTGGAATGACCACATATTCGACGTCGCCAAAAATGCTGCGAAACGTCTAGGTTTCCTCAAGCGATGTAAGAAATATTTTACCCCCTCTGATCTGGCCACTATATATAAGGCATTCATCCGCTCAAAATTGGAGTACAATGCCCACACCTGGTCAGGTGCTCCTAAAACATCTCTGCACCTGCTAGTTGGCGATCGAAGCTTGTTCGCATCAGACGTTCCCTTCTACCGCCAGTACATTATTTCAGTGTCATAATTGCAGTATTTCAAAATTGCTAAAAGATCGCGGTCGGTTAATGTTGAAGACCCCTCGTCTTCACACATTATATTAAATAAAATGGCTAAAAGAGACAGAGACTTTAAAGTCAATTATTGGCAGCCCCTTCAGAGTTTGCCTGATAGTGACTCCGACGAGGAAACCGACGTGGTTCTTAACAGTTCTCCCGAAATTCGTGTTAAAGTCCCCGCTATAATTGTTCTTCAACAAAAAAACGAAAATATCCACCAACTACTTGGTGGTAAAAATATTTAAAAATTTTTTACTAAAAAAATAAATTTCAATTGGTGTAAAAGTTATCTGTGGTGACATTGAAACCCACTTACAAGTGTGTAATTTATTTAAAAGTGTGCAGTGACACATGATTTGCCTTGATCCAAATCATTTAAAGTGATGTTATACGGCTTGGATGAAATGAGCTTAAATACCCTCAAAAGTGAACTTGTCTCTCATGGACTAAAGTGCCAAAATATTAAAATAATAAAAAAACGCCTCGAACATTATGAAAATGTTTTTTTACATTGTTTTTCTCTAAACGGGTTCTGTTAAGCTCCATGAGTTTAAAAAAAATGTTCGCTCTCTGTTCAGAACACAAATTAAATGGGACTATGCCAGGGACAGAAAAAACAAATTAACTCAGTGGTTCAATTGCCAGATGTTTGGCCACGGTGAGAGAAACTGCAACGTTAAAACCTACTGTGCAATTTGCTCTCAAAATCACAAAACGGAGAACTGCAATACAACAAGCAGATTGAAATGTGCAAACTGCAAAGGTGAGCACAAGTTTAATGACTTGTCATGTGTCTCAAGGCAATCATTTTTGCAACTAAGAGAAAAGCTCTCTAACAGCAAAAACAGTCGATCAGCAAGACCTGTCAAGAAAACGATTCTACCATTCGTGCTCGAAAATGAAACTTTTCCTGAATTGTCTTACATTCCAGCCTTTTCTAGTCAACACCATCTACTAACTTCATCATCAAATGTAAAAACCAAGCCTTGGAAACAACCAACTAGTGCTAATCATGACAGTACTGGAATGCAGACTTCTTCCTATGAAGAAATAAGTTCCCTTACCAACGAAATGACAACGTTGTTAGGTAAATGTAGTAGTAGGCATGAAAAATTTAATGTTATTACTCAATTAGCCATTAAGTACCTATATAATGTTACATAATATGAATGCAAGCCTAAGGATTATAACTTGGAATGCAAGGGGTATTCGAAACAAAGCTCACGAGTTTTTTGCTTTTTTATACAGACACAATATAGATATCGGTTTAATAACAGAAACTTGGCTATCCGATAATGTTAACTTATCCAATCAAACTTACAAATGCTATCGATATGATAGACTTGACAGAATTGGCGGAGGAGTTGCCATTGTGATAAAAAGATCCATTCAACACTCACTTTTACCTTTAGTTAGGACACGAGTTGTTGAAAACATAGGTATCGAATTACACTTCAGTAATGGTAATTACTTAAAAGTTTTTTCAGTGTAGTTCCCTGGTGGTAGTAGAAACATGAATTTTAAGCGTCAATTGTTTAGAAGCGACATAAGGATACTCACAAGTGTTAGTGGCTTGCTTTCTCTGGGTGGGGACCTCAACTGTCATCATCGCAATTGGAACTGCCTTCGCGCCAATTCATACGGAAATATTTTGAATGATCTAAGTTCTCGATCCTCTTTTTCTATAATGTCTCCTCCAAGTCCTACATACTACCCACAAAACAACAGAGGAAATCCTTCTACTCTTGATCTTTTTATAACGAATGCAGTGAGGCTTGTAAATCAACCGCTAGTGTATAACGATCTTAGCTCTGATCACTTACCGGTAAAGTGTACTCTATTAGGTGAAGTGATACAGAACGAGTTTTTGGTCAAGGACTTTAAATGTACTGATTGGTTGAGATACCAATCATTACTTAAACAAAAGCTTAATATTGTCTTTAGTGAACAAACTATATGTGCAAATGACGCAGATTCTGCTGATAAGGCAGATGAATTGTTACCGTCGTCAATTTTAGATACCGCTGACGAAGTTATACCTACAAAACATATTACCCCAGGTAGATCCCCTAAGCTGCCCTATGACTTATATATTCGCAATAGTTTTCGTAGAAAATGGCAGCAACTTAGAATATTGATTTATCTACACATGAGCAGATATTTAACTAGACTAATTAAAGAGCAGATTGTTTTTTTAAGAAATAGTGAATGGAATATAAAGCTAAAGGGTAAACCGTTCTGGAATATTGTTAAAATCATTAAAAACAAACGACCTTTCATTCCCTTCTTAAGAACTGCCGATACTGTAGCAGTTTCTCATTTAGAAAAGGCTAATGTTTTAGCGAAATCATTCGCTTCAAACCATCTGCTTTCAAGTTAAGTAATTTTGAGAGTGCGTTATCGTTAATAATTTCGCCTTACCTCACAACAGTGTATATGTTTCTTTGGAGGAGGTCAAAAACATTGTAAGTGCTCTAAAGACACGCAAATCAATTGGATTCGATAATATTAGAAATATTTATTTAAAAAATCTTCCCAAAGTTGGTCTTAAAATTATTCAGTGCATCTTTAATGTATGTTTAAATATTGGATATTTTCCAAATTCATGGAAATCTGCCAAAATTATACCAATTTTGAAACCTGGCAAAACTTCTAACAACCCGATTAATTATCGCCCCATAAGCCTCCTCAGTGTTTTAAGCAAATGTTTTGAAAAAATTGTTAAAAACAAAATAATGCACCACGTTGACAAATTTAACATCTTACCGTCTGAACAGTTTGGTTTTCGTCCAAGTCATAACACATCTCACCAGCTCTACAGGTTTAAAAAACATGTACTTAATTCCTTTAATTTAGGTGATAGTACTGGTATGATTCTCTTGGACGTAGAAAAAGCTTTTGACACCGTTTGGCCCAAAGGTTTAATTTATAAGCTATTTCATTTCGGCTTTCCCTTACATCTAGTCAAAATAGTTCAATCGTTTCTAATGGACCGAAATTTTAAAGTACTTGCGAATAGCGCAACATCAGACTTATAAATAATCTCTGCTGGTGTACCTCAAGGTTCAGTCCTAGCTCCAATACTTTACAACATTTACACATCTGATTTTCCATTTCTTCCTGGGTGTCATTCTGCAATTGTTGCGGATGATACGTGTATCTACTCATCCTATTCGGTTGGTTTATCAATTGAAACCAACCTGCAATCAGCTTTGGACGACCTTATTGCATATTGCAACAATTGGAAAATCAATATAAATGCTCAAAAAACTCAAGCTATCCTTTCTACTCGTAAGAGAAAAGCTTGCTTTTTACCGAGCAGTTCTTTAAAAGTTAATAACAATAACATTGAGTGGAAATCCTAAGTTAAGTATTTAGGAGTTATTCTGGACAAAAGACTAACATTTGCTCAACACATAAGCAATGTGGTCAATAAAGTTAATCTTACAATTAAAATCGTATACCCCTTTATATGTAGAAAGTCAGGATTAAGCAACGAAAACAAGCTGATTATATTTAAATGTATTTTTCAGGCCATACTTTTTTACGCAGCTCCTATTTGGGGCCAATGTTCGAATTGCCATATAAAAAAATTACAAATTTGCCAAAACAAAATCCTCAAACTAATCTTAAAACTGCCATGGCATTTTTCTACCTCGCTTCTTCATCAAATAGCCAACATTGAGACTCTTACTGACCGGATAGCTAAGCTTAATGATCGACTTATAACTTCGTGCATTTTGTCCGACAATCCTCTTATATCCAGTTTAACGAGTAACTAAACTTTTGTGTTATTATTCTTATCTATTGTTATCAGTTGTCAAATCACTTATTTAGTTTGTTTATTTATTTATTTACTCATTTATTCATTAATTAATTAAGTAATTTTTTTATTTATTTATTTATTTTCTAATTTATTTATTTATTTATTTATTTTCTAATTTATTTATTTATTTATTTACTAATTTATTTATTTATGATTTACTTATCATTTCTACATAAATCCTGATTGTTAACTCTTTCGTTTTTTCTCTTACTATTGCCTTATTAGTATAAGGCTTCTCAAGCAAACTAGTACAAGCGAAGGTTTTTACATAGCTTTTCCTTCGAATATTCCTTCCATTAATCTCAACTTTGCGTTTGCGTTATAGCTTTCCATAAGTAAGGTAGATGATTACCATATCTATGTAATTCTTTTCATTGTATTTAAAACTTGTAAATTGTTGCTATTAATAAAAATACTACTACTACTGCTCTCTGCACCTGCTAGATAGGACTCAAAACCGTGCGATAAAAGTCATTGGTGATACTAATATCAGCCAATCAATAGACACCCTCGAACACTATTTCCACCACCAGTGCTCCATTGAAATCGCTAGTAACATTCCGCACATTCAAACTTTCAACCGTAACACTCTCGCTATGATTGCTCATCAGTATACCCTCAAGCCCATTTTCGGACGTACTCTAAAATATCGTGATTCTTTTGTAAGCCGTACAACTCGCTTATTGAATGCCCTGCCGATCTCTGTGTTTCCTGGTCGTTATAATTTAGAAACATTTAAAAACAATGTACATCGGTACCTGTGTTTTCTTCCTCCCTAAATTTCCTTCGCCCGCGCTGTGTACGAACATTTTAAGTGTACATAAAATCTTTGAGCGCGCGCTGATTATAAAAAAAAAAATATTGTTTTTCCAACTTATGATCTATCCTAACACTAAATTGCCTCGCTGAATTATTGACTTATCAACATAGTCAACAACATAAGCGGAAATATGTTCATTTGAGTAGCCAATCACCAATCAAACGAGGTCATTGGCAACAGCAAACTTTGCATCAACATTTTCTGTTGCGGGCAGTCCGGAGCAGATTATGTTATTCCCGGGAAGTCAATTAAATATCACCGCTATTTGTTCTAGAAAAAGCCTGTAGGTCGAATTTTTTTATGTCATTTTGTCTTACACGTAGTTCAACATTGAGAGCGTTGCTCAAATTATATTTTATCTTTCCTACCTAGAAATTGCTTTTAATAATCACGTCAATAAGTTTAACGCGATCTAACGACTGTCTTTCTTTTCCGGAAGGCTCTTTATTTAGAAAGTGCTTAGGTTTGTTCTGACCACCCCTAAAAAGTGCCTTTAACGTCAATCAGTTTACACGTTCTACGTGGAATCAATCCTCCTTATTCAATTCATTCACATGCACGTTCGAGTATGTTTGAATGTACAAATATATTATACTTTTGTAAAGTCTTCATCTAGAAGTATTTCTTTTTTTTGTGGTTTAATAAACTCTCACTTTTAATTGCAAGTACTTGAAGTCATTTTACCAACACTCAAGACACTTGAATTGTTGCGTGTTCACCACTATTATTAAAAACAGACAATACCGCCACCCTTCAATTCGTTCCGTTCTCACGTCGAAATCACAGAGAAATAGCACTTATGTGATTGAAACTACAGAAAAGATTGCTTATATACCGAATTGCATTCAATGTATCAACATTTTTGTGCAAAATCTGAAGAGTTTTCAATGACTTTACAAAATAAAGCCCTTTTTTATTCGGTAGAATTTTAGTTTCAGAAGAAGTATATACTCGTATTAAAGAAGTAACCCCTATCTACGTCTGTTAAATAACATAACATTGAACTGTGTGCTGCAATAAAAACTGGTGAAGTTTCGAATTCCCAAAATGTACAATATATGTATTGTTATTCCTTGGACACAACTACAATACATGAATTTATTCCTATATTTCCTTTTTGCGCCAGGCTGGATTATTGTCTGGAATTTTGGCTGCGGTATTTCTTTCTGCTTGATTACAGTACTTTCAGATGTTTATTGACTTTTATGAGCCAATAGTCAATTTTATAACGACTTCCTAAGATTTCAACAACACATAATAAGATGAATTCAAAGATTCCATTTATTCTCTTAATAAATTTATTTTTATTAAACGTTCTCTTAAACTTAATTGCTAGTGATATTACTCTATGATAATAAGGTTCGACTCCAACTTCACCATTTGTTGTGAGTTTTTCTCTATCAATGAGAATGTTTTCTGCAATTTGAGTTTGTCGATTTGGCAAGAAACAATTCTCATGCTGGGTTACTGCATAACACCTCTCCTTGAAAAATACTCGTGTCTATGGACATTTTACCCTTAGATTGAATTTTGATGTCTGTAACTCCAAGGTTTCCGTTAAGGTGATGGCTTCCTGTATCCCTAACATTATTGCGAAAGTGTATCCGAAAGTTGGGATATTAATTGCTTCATAGATGTCAAATAGCTCTCTTATTACTGTCGGCATTGATCTTTTTAGAATTTCTGAGTAATTCTCTACACTAGGTTCCATTGCAAATAACTTAATATCCTTGAGTTCTCGGGTTTCGTTAAGTAAGTCCAGTGGTTCTACAATAGTATTTTTGGGTGCAAGATACCTGCTTGTATGAATAAGGGGTTATCTGTAACTTGCTCTAGTTCTAATTTTAAATGCATAAACTTGTGGATCGATGTTGCTTTTAATATCCTTAAAGTATTTAATGATAAGAAGTGTTTGATTAAAACCTTGGTTACCCTAACTTCATTAATTTCATTTATGAGTTCATTAATTTTATTAGCTGTCACCTTGTTATTTCTACTACTGTCTAGAACTTGCTTATTTAACTGACTCAAAACTCTTACGTTTTCTTCCATACTATTTTTGAAACGTTATTCGTTCTTAGAAACATTTTGAATAGGCTTGTAATAATATTGAGAATCTTCGTTGTTCATAGTTCCAAAAATAGCTTTAAAACCTGTTCGTATTACATTCGTCAAATCCCGTTTTTGTTGTTTTGGTTTACCAACTGTCCCTGAAATTATTTGAATCCTATTATCTAATTTTGTAATCTCATATTTCGCACTCTGTTGAAATTCCTTACATCCTATAATAGATTCAATGCAAATATTATCAATTGAATTTATCATAGTTCTCATCTTCAAACAGATATATCTGTTAATTACTAATACTGCCTTACTTAAAATTTCCTTTCTATTTCCTACGCGGCTGAAAAAGAGGCCTTTATAGTCTTCTAAGCCTTTAATTTTGGCATTCATTTCGGTGGTTATCTGTGTGGAGAACACGATCCTGAAATATGGTATATGGTTTGAATAAGTCGAACTGTTGCTGTTTATTATTCATTTGTAATACTAAATTATATTCAATTACATCAACTATTTTAAATTGACCTTTATATTGACTGCGTAACTTTCTCTTTATTTCATATTTAACTAAAACTTCTTGAACAACTTTATACTCTATTGTTTTGCCAAATTTTTTATCACATCTTACCTTTGATTTCTCTCTACACTTTTTAGTATTTTTCTTCGCTACTTCTTGTTTTTCAAGTAGATTTGCCTTGAGTTCATCGATATAATCGAACTCTGATTGGTTGCTACAGGGATTAATACTGGTGGATCTGTTAACGTCAAAACCGAATATAAGTTCATAGCGAGCATAACCGGTTGCGCTATGCCTTGTGCCATTGCAACAAAACCCTGCATAAGGCATCCGTTTGTGCCAATCTTTAAGTTGATTAAGTTCTTGTCCCGTTGATTTTAGATACTCTAAGAGTCTACAATGAGCTCTTTCAAAACTGCCATTGGCTTGTGGATAAGCTACATTTGTGGTGACATATTGTATATCCAGAATATTACAAAATTCTTCAAAAAGGCTATTGAAAAACTCCAATCCATTATCGGACAAAATTATCTTTGGCAAACCGAAATTCATAATTCATTCTTCCATAACAGCTTTTGCAACTGTCTGTATATGAGTATCTTTGGATTTGAGCGGTATAAACTTCTTCTGTTGCTTCAAGAGGGATTATAATATCAATCATAACATTTTTCAAAGCCAATCTGACGTTTTTAATTGGATTTCTACTCGTAGTCTCTGATCGGTTAACTTTTTCGGTTTGACACATAGTTTTCGATGTGCTTCTGCATTCCTTTTCAGTAATATTTTTTTCTTACCTTCGCTTATGTTGGCTTTTGCCCCATATTCCCGCATAGTAAACCATTATGATATTCTTTTATTATATAATAGCTTTTCTTCTATTCATGCCATTTACGATTTTCACATTCTCATTTAATTCTACCTCTATTCTTACCGAAATTTCACCTGATCCACTAACATCAATTTTCCTTTTCAATAGAAGTATTATTGTGATTACTAATATCTGTTTCATTGTTTTTGGTGCTTATATTTTAATCATTTACTTCCTGATTGTTTTCATTTCTAATTGCAATATCTTCTTCTTCAATTAGACCCATTAAATCTTGCCAAGTTTTTTCATTCTCAATTATTATATTGTTTCTACTTAGTTCATCAGCTACTACATTTTCTTTGCCTTTCTTGTAAGTGATGACGTTCTTAAATCCCTCTAATTTCAGACGCTACCTTAGAGCGTCTTAGATCTACTACCAAGATCTTTGCACGGAACAGCCATGTTAGAGGTCTATGATCTGTTATAATTATATATTTTGTCCCATAAATATATGTTCTAAACTGTTATATAGCCCATACAATAGCCAAACATTCTTTCTGTGTGGTTGTATAATTAACTTTAGCTTTATTCAGCTTACGACTGGCAAAATGTATTGGTAGATCTTTCCCGTTATGCTCTAGACTTAATGATGAAAATTTTACTAAAATCTGGGTATTGCAATATCGGATAATTCGTAATAAGTTCTTTTAATTTACCGAATGCCTGCTGTTGATCTAGTCCCCAGATAAAATCAACATTCTTTTTCAATAGTCGATTTATTGGTTCTACGATATTACTAAAATTTTTAATAAATTTTCGGTAATATCCAATCATCCCTAGATACGTTTTAATTCCTTTTGGATTCTTTGGTGCTTCCATTCTTCCATTTTTACGAAGCACTCAATCTTGACCGGATCGGGTTTAACGCCCTGTTATAATATGGCCTAAATACGAGACTTCTTTTCTCAAAATCGCACTTATAAGGTTACAACTTAAGGTTTGCTCTGTAATTTGCCGAAAAACTTCGACTAATTTCTCATTATGCTCAATTAGATATTGCCCATATATTAAAATATCGTCCAAATAAACAAAGCACTTGATTACTTGCAGTCCTATTAAAACAACGTTCATTAGCCTTAGGACGCAGGGTGGAGCGTTCTTCAGACCGAATGACATTCGAGTATATTCGAAGTGAACATAAGGTGTACTGAAGGCCGCTTTCTCTATGTCTTCTTCTTCCATAGGAATCTGATGAAATCCGGACCTTAAGTCCAGTGTAGAGAAGTAATTCGCTTTTCCAAGGTTATCCAAAACTTGATTTATGTTGGGCAGAGGGTAATTGTCCGATATACGCCACTTTTTTTCCACTTGAATCGGCTTTTTTAGGGACTATCCATAGAAACGAACTCCAAGGAGAACTACTATTACAGATAATTCTATCGCCTTTTAATTTTGTTATTTGTTCACGGACTACTTCATCGTGAAATTTTGGATGTATATAAGTTTTTGTAAAAACTGGTTCTGAGAAATCTTTTGTACTTATCCTATGTTTTGTCACTGAAATACATGAGTACAAGTCTTTCATTATCGACACAAAAAGTGTCGCTAAACTCTTTTATTATTTCGAAATAGAAAGCTTTCTTGCTCTTCTTTATTCAAATATTCAGTGCGAACATTTCCCGATACTTTTTGATGACGTTTTTCACATACTTCAAAGTCCCGGAAATGCCAATAGATCTGCGTAATATAACATTTGTTGAATCTACAGGTTTGCCCTTTTTATTTACAACTGAAAAACCCTGACCTTTCGTTAATTACTCGTATATTTTCTTCATATAAAAATCTTAATGGAATTTCTCTATTATCACTATTTTAGGTATTATTTTCATAGTTACTATTAAAACCACCTTCTCTAAGGTCCTATTAGTCCATCATCTCGCCTAACAAAATATTTGCAATAACTTGAAAACTTATTTACTGAGTTCAACCTTTGTTTCTCCCATTTCCACTAAGTTTTATTTTTAATTTTGGATTAACCTCGTCCTCATGAACACAGTTAGCTTTGAATAAGGAGATCTCAGCTCCAGTATCTATAATTAACTTTGTCACCTCATTATTAATGAATGCTAAAACGTGGCTTTCGCAATTATCCAAAGCTCTAAGCCGCATAGTTGCCTCCGGCACGGCGAGACGGGTGTTACGGCTGAAAGTATGTTTTGCTGTGTTTTTAGAAATCAGTTTTTTTTTCTTCTTCGGTGCTTACAATTCCTCGCAATATGTCCTACTTTACATATTGTAGCATTTTATTTCTTGCAAATTTTAGCTAGGTTCTTAAAGGTGTAGTCCTTCAGGGTATTTGTTTTAAACAGGTTTATACGTTGTCCCCTTCACAAGCAAACTAACTAGAATGGGATAATGTTTTGGGACGTTGCGTAATCACATTACGTCGATAATCTCTCTTTTAACACTTAACAACTATTGAGGTTTCATCTCTTATGCACTCTAACTGCCCCGCTTCATGTTCATTTTTAACGTTTGGAAGTTTAACTTATAAGACACGTCTTTGAAGAGTTTCGACGTGCTGTAAAAAATGGACAAGAGACTCTTCTTTATTCTGTTTTTTCGAGATTAAATCGACTTGAATTGAAGAGAACTATGTTGTACTCGAAAGACTAGAGTCAACTACTTTTTAAGGGAGTCCCAGTCCTCTATTTCTCTGTTCATTAAAATATTTAGTTGGGGCCTTGCGACGAATCTTGATTTTTATGAATTTGAATAGAACAACCTTCTGTGCTACATCATTGCATGAAGCGATTAAAGTGTAAACTTCATCACGCCGTTAAATGTGCGGATGACTTAGATTCACACGCTTTTTGGTATTTCTGCCATAGGTAATTCCGATACTCTGTAACTAATATCAGTAATACTGTTATCAATAGATAAATTATCACTAAACTCACTAACTTTACTTTCTAGTTTACTGCCTATTGTGTCTGTCATTCGAAATCCCGAAAACATGGATGTTTGAACCAATGTATTTGACTTTGCGTACGAAGTAATAGCTTTACAATAATTTTTACTCACATGAATATTATAAATACTTTATCCATTGATGAGCGATCTAAGGTCACTACCACCACCAAACTTTATGTTATGCTTTGGACACAGCTATATGAATTTATTTTCGTTATTTCCTTTTTGCGTCAGGCTGGATTACTGTCTGCGATTTGGGCTCCGCTATTTCCTTCTGCTTGATTACAGTGCTTTCAGCTGTTTAAAGTTTATTATTGACTTTTATGAGTCAATAGTCAATTTTTTGACAACTTCCCAAGATTTCAACAACACACAAGATCACAGAGATGAATTCAAAAATTTGTAGAGCGTCTTCTCTCGTTGAAGAAAAAAAAATCTCTGGTTCGAGCTATTGAGGAAAATTTAAACTTTGGAAAAAAACAAGAATAATAATGATTCTATTTTTGCTTAAGCTTTAACTTGACCTTTACGACAAGTCATAGGAATTGCCAAGATTATATCCCAAAAATTAAATTAAATTAATTACACTAGTCCTCCAAGCAAAACCTTAGAGTGGCCAGTCTAACAACTTCAAAGCGAAAAAGAAAAAAGAGAATTACACGATCTGTGTTAGGCCTTATATAGTTCAACATTTAGGCTTTTACAAATATTGTTTACATTTCAGCTTTCAAAGCTTTTCTTATTTCATGAAAATATCGGGTAATTGAACGTTTGTTTGGCAAAATTAAATAACAATTCAATATAGGTTAATTTAAAATACGTTTAAAAAATGTATTAATAAAACGATGCAGAAATTCATTGAATTCATTTGAGAAAAAAAATTATTGGATGCTGAATGCTACAATCTCCTCCTTTGACACTACAGTCGTCTCGGCGTTGTGTCAATGATTATGCTGTCTTCTTCAGACGTCCTCGTCGTCTTTAGGTTATCAACGGCTTCACGCTTTGCTTACCATTACAATCCGGGTGAGGTCGGATGAATGATAGACACCAAGAGGAATATTGGGTGAATCCTCACGGGCCACTTCGTAACTACTGGGCCCTATCTTCTTGGTTATGATATATTTAGGGACAAATTTTGCAGTGGTGACCATCACTTCGTTATTAAAATCTAAAGGGGGTTGTCAGCGTCATCGTTTTCCTGCATACCTCTTATTACGGTTTTGTTGCTTTACCTCAGTTTCTTTCGCAAAGTTTAGGGCCTCTGCCATCGTTTTAAGGTACGGGGTAATTTGTGGAATGTTGTTTTCACATTCGGCAATAGTTTTCGCATCATGTTTTATGTCATCCAATGAACGAAGGTCTCGGCCAAATATTAAAAAAGCTGCGGAGTAACCTGTACTGTAGCATAATGCGGTATTCATGGAGAATCTTATCGCAGGTAATTTCTGCGACCACGAAATATGATCGTTCTCAACGAGGACCGACAGCTGCATTTTCAAGTCCCGGTCCCGGTTTCTCTCGACAGGGTTAGCTTCCGAGTGATAGACTGGTGTATAGGTTTGTTAAATATCAAAGCAACATGTTAGCTTCTGCATAATAGCGGATATAAACTGCACTCCGTTATCACTTATAATTCGCCTTGGAAGTCCAAAACGAAGAAATCTTTCTTCCGTTAGAATTTTTGAGCAAGCTTCGGCTGTGGCTTCTTTTAGTTTGAATAACTCGACCCACCTAGAAGCTAGATCCTCGACGATAAAAATCCATTGGTATTCATTATGTGTAATGGTCCAAACAGGTCCACTGCTATTATTTCAAACCGGTTAAAACTGGGTACTGTTTGGAGAAGTCCTGCGGGTTTCAATTTGTTGCTCTTGTACCTTTGACATTCGATGCAGTCTTTGACATGGTTAACAATATCTGACCGTAAACTAGGCCAGAAATATCCGTAGTGGCCGGCAGTAGGGTTATCATGATAGGTCTTTAGAATATACGCTCGTTAGCTCTTCGGAATTACAAGTTGAGCTTCGTCACAAGCTGAGTCGCTGTCATTGCACAATACAAAACGCGATCATTGATGAGATAGCTTCCTTTTGTCCACCGGATAAAATCCTCGTCAGCTTTTTCTAAGGAGTCAATTATAGTTAATAACTATTTCGAACCTCTTTGTGGCAAATCGACTTGAAATGAACAAATTGCGCAGTTATCAGCATGTTCTTCTGCACAAGGTGGTCTCCACGTCGTGTCGGTAATCAAATTGGTACGGCCAGGTTTATATTCAATCCGTAAATTAAACGGCTGCAGTTGAAGGGCTCATTTTGCCAAACTTCCCGTTGGTGACTTCAATGTCTTAAAGCATTTTAAGGGCTGATGGTCTGTAATAAGAATCACTTCCGAGCTTTCGATGTAACCGCGAAACTTTATGGTTGCCCAAATAATCGCTAAAGCTTCTCTCTCTGTGGTCGAATAATTTCTTTCCGCATCTGTTAACAGTCTACTTGTATATTCTATGGGGTGCTCCTCCTATCCTTCCCCCTGTAATAAAACTGCCCCTAGTGCGTATTTGCTGGTATCAGTTTTAAGCAAAAATGGCTTATTAAGTTCTACTTGCTTAAGAACTGGAGCTGTGGTCAAGGGCTCTTTAAGAGCTTCAAAAGCCTTCCGATGCTCCACAGTCCACAACCAAAGTACTTTCTTTTTGTCAGTTGACTTAATGGTTTCGCAATGCAATTCAGCATTAACCGTCTATACCAGGAACAGGTCTGAAGAAAAGATAAGACTTGTTTCACATTCCGTGGTTCTGAACGATTTTTGATGGCTACTGTCTTTTCTGGATCCAAACTTATGCCTTTAAAATTCACGATATGACCTAGATACTGAACTTCTTCACAGCAAAATCAACATTTGTCCCTGTTTACATGCAATTTTAATTTTATTAGTCTTTTCAAGGCTTTTTCGAGGTATGATCAAACGTTGGAGAGCATATTATTATGTCATCTAGACTAGATAAGCCACAATGAGTATATCTCCAAGTCCTCCACGAAACTTATCTATTAGCGTCTGAAAAGTTGTAGAGGCATTAGTTTGAACCTGTAAATCCTGAATGGAATTACAAACGCTGTTTTTGGCAGGTCATCTTCATGCACTCCTATCTGCTAGTATCCTGCTTGCAAATCTAGGGTTGATTTGAACTGCGTGGTTTTAGCTTCGTGGATCAAATCATCAATTCTATGCATAGGGTATTTATCTGGAACAGTAAGCGAGTTGAGCTGACCATAGTCTACACATACGCGTACTGCTCCATCTTTCTTAGGAACCATAACCACCGCCCAAGACGATTCAGTTTCCTCAATAAACGAGCATTGAAGCATTACTTGAATGGCTTTCTTGAGCTGATCCTTTTTGAGTGGAGAGAGTCTATATGGTGGTAAAGAAATCGGGTCACTTTTACCAGTATAAATCCGATGAATTGCAAAGGGAGGCTGAATATTTCCGCGTTCCTCCGAAATAAGTCTTCAATATCCCCTTTGAGGACAAATGCATCAGGTGGTTTTAAAAACTTAATTTCATTGGAGTATAATGGCAAGAAATAGGTCTTCATGTATTCGTCTTCGGTAAGTTCCTTGTCCTAGTTGGAACCAACGAGATCTTGCAACTTTTCTTTTTCTAGTGTACCTTCATTCGGAGGTATAGCGTCCTGAAATATAGCTTGGATCGAGTGCGGGGAGTAATCATTAGTTGTATTGTTTTTAAATACCTTAAGGTCAATGAAATTCAACATCTTGCTTTGGCGGAGAAACCATGGGACTTATTTCCTCACGTTGTTTTAACCAGTATGAAAAATCTGATATTTCTTGAGCTATATCTGGTGATTTCTCGATTCGTCCTCTCTTTTTAGGTGTTGCTTTATTCGGGGGTACAGCATCTTTAAATATTGCTAATATAGCTTGGATTGAGTGATTTGCTGTTTTTAAATACGTTGATACAAGGTCCATAGAATTCTACGTTATCTTGTTTTGGTGGAGAAACGTTGGGACTTATTTTTTCACGTTGTTGTAACCAGTATGACAAATCTGATATTTCTTGTACTATATCTTGTGGTTCTTCGATTCGTCCTCTCATTTCCGTGCGTCTTGGTGTCTTCAGTCAGGGACAAAGAATGCTCAAAATCGAAATTATTTTTCGGGTCATCCCCAAAGGACCAATATTTTTAGCCCATATTCAAAATCATTCCTGCTTGTTGTAAAAATGCTACAAATTTTGTGGGTGCAAGGAACGAGTTAGCAGATCTGCGCAAATTATTTCTTAGCGACAATCACATTTCTCAAGTTCGGCAACAATGTCTCGGGGATGGTATCGAAGTCTATCCCTCCTAGATCTCCGCATTTTGGGGGCCTAGCCAAATTTCATTTTTGGCGTACAGTTGCTCTTACAACTTTAAACTTTGAGGAGTTTAGAACTTTAGTTTGCTAAATTTCAGCCATCATAAACTGACGAGCTTTATGTCCCATTTCAGAAAATCCTGATGACCTCCAAGTTCTGACTCCAGGCCATTTCTTAGTTGGGACTCCATTCACATTCATCGTTGAGCCTGACTGTGGTTCGTACAAGCACAGGTGCAACTAAACGACCTTTGGCTAAATTATGTGTCCTTCCCATTGATGACAATGCAGTTGAAAGTCTAAAGCTTCCAAAGGGCGGAGGATATTCAGAATAGTATTATTTGTACTAAAAAAGGGTCAAGAGACTCGCAATTCTAAACCATTATTTTTTTTTTGTACGTACATACATATTTATGCTTTTGTATCATTTCTTTTTCGTACTTGGTTGAAGTAATAAATTACAGTAGCATTAGACAAGGCTGCATTTTCAATTCGCACAAAATCAAGTCTAGTATAAAACAATACTAGATCGTACAATCCTAATATCTACAAGGTGAAGAAAACCACCTTACGTTTAAAGCCTGCTTGTTACGAGGGCGGGTCAATAAGTCCGTGACCTTTGGATTAAAACACAGATTTTTTGATAAAAAAATAATTTTATATTTCAACGTAGTCTCCCTTGAGCTCTATACACTTTGTCCAATGCTTCTCCAATTTTTTTATCCCTTCCAAAAAAAATGATTTGTCGAGGTCCTCAAAATAGGCCTTTGTTTGCAAGATGACTTCATCATTGGAGTCAAATCTTTTTCCACCAAGCCATTTCTTCAGGTTTGGGAACAAGAAGTAGTCGCTCGGAGCCAAATCTGGAGAATAGGGTGGATGAGGGAGCAATTCATAGCCCAATTCATGGATTTTTGCCATGGCAACTGCACATGTGTGCACCCTTGCATTGTCTTGGTGGAAAAGAACTTTTTTCTTGGCCAAATGAGGTCGTTTTTTTTTCAAATCGTCATTGAATCGGTCCAATAAGTTGGCATAATATTCCCCATTGATTGTTCTTCCCTTTTGAAGGTAGTCAATGTGGATTATCCCGCGTGCATCCCAAAAAACAGTCGCCATAACTTTATTGGCTGACAAACCCACCTTGGCCTTCTTTGGCGCCGATTCACCCTTAGAAACCCACTGTTTTGACTGTTGTTTGTTCTCTGGTGTGTTGTGATGGATCCATGTTTCGTCCACGGTTACAAAACGGCGCAAAAACTCCTCCATATTGCGATTAAACAACGCCAAACCTTCCTGTGAAGTTGTTACACGATTGCGTTTGTGGTCGACTGTGAGCAAACGCGGCACCCATCTTGCGGAAAGCTTTCTCATGCCCAAGTGATCATTCAAAATTGAAACCACTGAGCCATGCGAGATCCCTACGGCTTCCACAATCTCTCGCACTTTCAATCTTCGGTCGGCCAACACCATATCGTGAATTTTTTCGATTGTTTCGGGTGTAGAGACCTCAACTGGGCGTCCAGGACGTTCGGCATCTTCAGTGCTTGTACGGCCACAACGAAATTCAGTAAACCACTTTTTTACCATTGAAATCGATGGTGCAGAGTCCCCATAGTATTTATCAAGCTTAGCTTTGGTCTCGGTAATGGTTTTTTTTTCGCAAGAAATAATGCTTAATAAGCACACGAAATTCACTTTTTTCCATTTTCTCCTCAAATTAGTGAGTAGTCTGATAAAAATAGCTGTCAAACACAAACTAACTGACGCAGCAAGTTTAAATTTTGACAGGAGTCAACTGACAGATGCCTGTTGACAGGAGCAGTGTTGCTGTTTCAGTAAAGAGGTCAGAAATTCACGGACTTATTGACCCGCCCTCGTAACATGGAAACAAAATTTAAATTATTTTTAAACAATACTCTAAATCATAATTTGACAAAAAGAACTCTGTGCTAGAAAAAATAAATTTAATATTGCTTTTTTGTGGTAACATTGAAAGAGTATTTTTATAAATAACTAATAAATATGTTACACATATCTCCATGCAATTTATTATGACAACGAAAATAACACACATACACAGGGTATCCCAAAAATCAACGTCAAGCCGGGAACGGGTGATAGGTCCAGTGGTGTCGGTTATCAGAAAATTATAAAAAAAATCTAAGTCATGTACTTTTAAAATTATTGGCACTCAAAAAAATCGAGAAATCTGACACCCTGTGACGATCTTTCAAGTACTGCGACCGTCCAAAATTGAAACATAACTATATCGATTTTAACTAAAAGATTGATTTTTTGTCCATCCATGTATCTGAAAATCATTAATCACCCAACTTGAACTGACTGTACTGACAAAAAAATGTACTATGCCATTTTGTCAAGTAACTTCAATAGATGGCGTATTTAGTCTGGATTCCAAAATGGTATGACACTTACTAGACTAACGCTTAATTGAGGACAAAAAAAAAAACATTTTGTTAAAGAAGCCCGATTCATAGTTAATTCTTTTCAATAAGCTAAGGACATCGCAGAAATTCTGGTCCATATTTCCAAAGAGATGAATTTGAAAGTTCTTTTGGTGTCTCTTCTTTTGAAAGAATATCAGCGGGGTTCATCGAAGAGGGTACATAATGCCAAGTCATTTTATCAGTTAGTGATTGAATTTTGCTTACTCTATTTGCTACGAATACGTTAAAGTTAGAAGGCTCTTCCCTTGGCCACGATAAGACGATAGTAGAATCCGACCAACAATGTATTTCACCCTTAAATATGTTCAGTGAGCCCACGCACTTCGTAAGCGCAGAGAGTAACATCGCAACCGATAATTCAAGTTTAGGAACTGTTATGGTTTTAAGCGGAGCAACTCTGGATTCAGAACAAAGCAAATTTGTTTGTACCTTTCCATTGTATTCCGCCCGTATATAAATATAGGCACCATGTGCAGCAAGACTGGCGTCGCAAAAGTAGTGAATTTCCACTTTAGCATTAGGGACCAAAACGTAGAAAGCTGAAATTATTTACTAGACGAAACTCCTCGGAAAGGGTTAGCCATGTCGTTTGCAATGACTGTGAAAGACTTTCTTCCATAGGAGCTGAAGAAATATTTTGGCCTTTGCAACTATTGATCCAATTAGTCCGAGCGGATCGTACAAACGGGCAATGAATAATAATACAGTAGGTTTGGTGATCTTCTGATTACTTGGAAAAGTAGCACACGAAAACAGAAAGTTGTCATCTTGTTGTTACCAAATTAGACCGAGAGTTTTAGTTACATTACTTCCATCATGAAATCTTAAGCATTGCTATACGTCTGCCTCTGAAACCTCCCATAGAACGCTTGTATCATTTGAAGACCATTTCCTTAACTCAAAATTTCCCCTTGTTAATAGTGACTTTGTCTGACTCATAATTTCAAGAAGTAACTTCTTCTATTGT
The DNA here is from genome assembly GCA_963966105.1 of Volucella zonaria. Classification (NCBI taxonomy): domain Eukaryota; kingdom Metazoa; phylum Arthropoda; class Insecta; order Diptera; family Syrphidae; genus Volucella; species Volucella zonaria. Next base: position 155,726,926 of record OZ014530.1, on the reverse strand, counting down.
GTTGCCCCCACAGATCTCGACGAACTATTTTTGCGCCAACGGGATAAACCTTCTCTTTATCGGTAGCTAACTGATGCATCGCCCGTATGGCTAGAAACGCAGCTGGTTTGGTACCATAAGTAACGGTATCTAATTTAAAGATCGGAATAGAATCTTGCGGATTTTATCTCCAATGCAAAAAGTTGTCGGGATAAGACACACGAACACAGCGATAAATTTTACAAATGTCTCCTGTCAAGGCAATTTTGAATGAACGAAATCTCAATAAAATGCTGAACAATTTTGGCTGAATAGTTGGTCCTGCTAACAGTATATCATTTAGAGGGAGTCCAGAAGGTATTACCAACGATCCGTCAAAAACAACGCGCAATTTCGTAATTATGCTATCGGCCTTCAACACGCAATGATGTCTGAGGAAGAAGGTAGGAACACCAGGGAGTGGGGCTGGTACGCTTGAGAAAGATCATTATATTCCTTTATGAATTCAAAATATTGTTGTTTAAGATCAACTCTGTTTGTGAGCCTTTTTTCTAAATTTTCGAAACGTCGAAGAGACCGCTCATATGAGTCACCAAGTTGTTTGGAAAGGATCTTAGCAGGAAGTCTAATGGAGTATTCACCGTACTCTAAACGAATGTAGTTTTCTACGAAGTGCCTTTCGCATTCCTCTTCTGCCTTTTTAACCCTTGATGGAAAAGAACTACAATCTTCGAGTTCCCAAAAGCCTTTCACTAGATCCTGCAATTTTTCATCAGCTGTGTCAAATGTAACATTCTCCGAAATAGCTAACTAAGCTTGACGATTTTTTAAGAATTTGCTGTCCACCTCCGGAGACAATCCATCCTAATCTAGTTTTTTGCAGCAATGGTAAATCACTGCTTAAACGAATCCGTCCTACACACATAAGCTCGAAAAACAAACTGGCTCCTAAAAGAATATCAATCCTTTGAGACTTTAAAAACAGAGGGTGTGCTAACTCTATGTTTGAAGGAATATTCCAAGGTATGCCATCTAACGTACAACTAGTCTGGTTCTCTGTAATTGTGGGAACGACTATGTCTGTAAAAGAAGTCGAATAATCTCCAATTCGTGACTGCATAAAGATTTCCACCGCTTCGTTGCAAACCAAGTCTGTCTGTCCTATACCCGATATTAGTTTCGATGATTTTGTTTTCCTAAGTTGTAATTGACTGGCCATGCGACTGGAAATGCAATGCATTTGAGAAGATGAATCAAGGATTGCTCTACTAGATGGAGTGAAAAGTGACCTCTTGGGGAATAAAATTTTTTTTATATTATTTTTTTATAATATTCAATATAGTCCCCTTTTAGTTTGATACACTTATTCCAGCGATTTTCCAACTTCTTGATCCCGTCCGAAAAGTAATTTTCCGGAAGGTCTGCAAAATACTCCTCCGTGGCGTCGATGATTTCCTCGCGTGGGCTGAATTTTTTATTGATGAGCCATCTTTTGAGGTTTGGGAAGAGATAATTGTCCGAGGGATTCAAATCTATTTACCAATCGATGCCAAAAGTCCGCCCGATTCCGCATCAGCAAGTCCAAACACTCTTTTGAAGTGCTCTCGCGTTCGGGTTTTTAGTCAGGAGTGAGCATTCGAGGCATCTAGCGGCATCCAGCGGCAGGATAACATTTTCGTATGCAGAATATTACCCAAAATATAGCGCGTGCACTCAGTACTACCACTTTGTGGTAACTGCTAGCTCGCGCACCTTCACTTTCCGGTCAACCAACACCATTTCATGTATTTTTTTGACATTGTCCTCTGTAACGGCATCGGAGGACCTGCCGCTGCGGACTTGATCGGTAGTGGAGTTCCGGCCACCACGAAACTCTCGAAACCAATATTTGACGGTGTAATCTGATGGAGCATTAGCCCCATAATGTTTATCCAACTTTGTTTCCTTCGCCGTTTTGCCTCTCAAAAAATAATGTTTTATGAGAGAACGAAAATCGTTTTTGTCCATACTCAACATGATGCCAAACATGTCAACAACTATTAGCTGTCAAAACAAAACTAATGACAGTATCGCAATAAAATTTGGCATGTCTGCCTAAATATAAACGGACTTCAAGGCACCATAACCTTTTTTGCAGTAGCAGTGCATTCTGGCGGTCAAGGATGTCACTTTTCACTCCATCTAATACAAGGGATCAAAGATCCACTTCTATTTTTAACGAAAATAATTGCAGTAGCAATAAAAACGTATTATATATAGTTACTATGACTGCCCTTTGGTGCTTCGCGTTGTGAACCGATATACGAAATCAAGGTAGAGTGTGAAGTGGTAGTTGAGTTCGAAGATTCAACCAAAGTAGATGAGAGCACATCAGGAGGGTTTCTGTGAAGCAAAGTATGATGTTTTGATGGGCAATAACGACATCACCTGGATTTGCATTCCTTCAATATATGTCCCTTCTTTAAGCAGTTTAGAAATAATTGCACGTTTTGATTTTTTGTACCGAGTAGCAGAAGAAAAACTTAGAAAGCGTGGACAGTTTTGAATTGCATGGTCGCTCGAATTGCAAAACATGCATTTATTTCTAAATTTGTTTGGAGTAAAAAGTACCTTTCGACTGTTGTTGTTATTGGAAAGTGATTTTTTGCTCACCTGTCGATTAGTTGTATCCCTTACCACTGCATTTTTTACACTTTCTAGCATTTGGCCCCTTTTTTCCAAGAACGTAGACATTAAGTTCCATGTAGGTATAGAGTTGATTGGCGTGTGCTCTTCCCATTTGGTTCGCGACTTAGCATCAAGTTTCTGAGCGACGAGATAAATGAGCATGCAATCAGATAACTGTTCTTTCGTACCCATGGTTTGAAGTGTTCGGAAATGTGAGTTTATTTTGTCGCTGAGTTCTCTAAGTTGCAAAACCTGAAAATTGAAACACTTATTATCGAATCTACTTCCTAACATAGTTACCGCCAGGTCATAATTATGATCGTTAATTTCCAAATTTAGGAATTTGTAAAACTGGTAATTTTGGTCTCGGCTGTGTTACGATGAACGAAGGATGAGGCTCATCTAGGGACAAATGCCTCGCGGTGGATGATTGTCGATTGTCTACAGCACGGACCACATTTAATTGTCGAGCGAGAATCGCTTTTACTTTCAAAAAATATGGCGAAAAATTTGCACATGCATCGCTTTCAAATTCCTTAAAATCCTATACTGTCTTGTACATTTTAAAATTTCTTTGCAATCGTTCCGATAAATCAAGCTTCACTTCGATACTCACTTCATCAAAACCGCTGAAGTGTTCCAATGTCAAAGAGTTTTTTAAATCGATTAGTTGCCTAGTGATAACGTTTAAAGAATGATTCTTTTGACGCAACTTCGTCTTTGCCAACCACGCTTAACCACAATACAAGTTCTAATTTGTCCAACGAGAATATACGAGTAGATGAAATCACTTGACTTCACTTAATAATGATTTACAATCGAAGGATATTACAACTGGATCTATGTACATACATACGTATATCTCGCAGTATATGTTATATGTAGGAAACCGAAAACTGGACAAATCATCCGATCTCAGCCTCAACTGTATCACTGTGCACTATAGCACATATGTATGTATGTAATGATTGATAAGAAATTAATCGATTATTGGCTTCAACAATGTACAAGTTTTAAGGATATACATATGTACGAATTCAAAAAATGCCAACGAGTTTTAAAATGGTGTATTAGGTAAATTAAGCGCACGTAGCTTAGAATTGTTTTTAATGACAAAAAAGCTCAAATGCTTTAAAACACGAACGAATCAAGAAATGCACTTGTTGTATGCAAGGTAAGTGTAGTTTTGATATTCGACCGAAAAATGAAAAGAATAAATTGTGAATCCCGATCACGTGTCGGGGACATGGTGACCATTTAGTATTGTTTTATACTAGATTTAATTTTTTGCGATGCATTCAACCAAATGCGAAAAAGAAGTGACACAAGAGCATGAATTTGTATGTATATACAAAAAAAAAGTAATGGTTTAGAATTGCCATTTTCTTGGCCCGTTTTTAATACAAATAATACTATCCTGAACAAGGATTTTACTACAAACAAACCGAGATAATCTATTTAAGGCAGGAGGAGATGGATTCGTAGATTGTTTGATCTGCAAACACCATGCCTAAAAAATGGGACGTTTCAAACATTTGCCCGATCCACAACAAAGGAAAACCTGATAACTGCTCCAATTATGGGGCAGCCGTACTCCTTAACATCACATATAAGATCTTATTTACTTGTGTTAATGTCTAAAGCCATTCATCAATAATCTCTCAGCTCCGGCAAGTCCACAACCGACCACCACCTCTTTATCACAAGCATATGACAGCTTCTATAGAGCTATACAGATCCATGTCCAGCCTTGTGATTCTTGCTAAACTCGTCCGATTTTGCAGAATGACAATTGAGAGTTTTCGCTCCTCCGTAATCGGAGACAATCTCGCCGATAGCTCTGATATCGAGAAGGGATTTAGGCAAGTTGATGCCCTGTTATGTAACTTTTTCAATATCATACTTGAGAAAATTGTGCGAAACTTGGAGGTTAACCCCAGAGGTACAATTTTCCAAAAGTCTGTACAACAACTTATTTGCAGAACGCATCGAGCTATCATTGGAGATTTTTCACTCAATGATGAGACCAACCTGTGGGTGGCGGGTGGGCGTGCCTCAAGTGGTAGTGTATTGGCTTCCCAATCGGACGGTTCCGGATTCAATACCTACCATGCCCGAAAAACATTCTTTTTTCAGGCGACTAAAATCTCGTGAGATGAATGGTTGCCTACTTAAAACACAAGAGTACAATAATAGAGGGTTGTCTGAAAACTACCGAACCGACCAAACAATGATACAAGACATTTTTTCTCAAATTTTTTTTTTATTATTCTACATAGTCTCCTTGTAAATCTACACACTTCTCCCAGGGATGCTCCCATCTCTCTAAACCATCCAGATAGTACTTGGCGTTTTTCTCTGCAAAATAATTGTTCACGAATGTGATTGCCTCCTCATTTGACGAAAATCTCTGTCCTCCGAACGCAGTTTTTAGATGAGGGAACAAAAAGAAGTCGCTTGGGGCTAGATCTGGTGAATAGTAATTCATGGATTCTCGCCATGGCAATCGCTGAGGTGTGAGACGGCGCGTGAAACAGGATTTTCTTTTTCTGCAAATGTGACCGTTTTTCCGCAATTTCTACCTTCAGCTTGGCAAGTAATGATGCGTAGTATGCTCCTGTAATGGTTTTTCCTTTTCCCACCCGAAAAAACAGTTTTTACTTTTTTGGAGCCGGCTTGCCCTTTGCAGTCCACTGTTTTGACTGAATTTTTATTTCGGGCGTCTAATGGAGTATCTAAGTTTCATCTACAGTAATTAATCGGCTCCAAAACTTGGATTTATTGCGCCTAAACTGCGCCAACGGAGCGCTGGAAATGTTCATTCGAACAGGTTTTTGGTCTAACGTAAGCAAACGCGGCACACAACGCGCGGACAGCTTTCTCATGCCTAAATCTTGATTTAATATGTAACAAACACGTTCTTTGGACATTTTCATAACCTCTACTATCTCTCTCACTTTAATTCGGCGGTCGTCTAACACCATTTGGTGAACTTGAGCAATGTTGTCGTCAGTGGTTACAGTTTTTGGACGTCCCGAACGTTCATCATCTCCCAAGCTCTTACGGCCACGTTTAAATTCAGCTGGCCAAAAATTTCAATGTGGTAAATGATGGTGCAGAGTCCCCATACACAGGGTCTAATTCATTTTTGATTTGCGTAGGCGTATTGCCTTTCAAAAACAAGAATTTAATAACAGCTCGATACTCAATTTTTTCCATTTTCACAAAAAACACTCACATCGACTCACTCAAGCGACTGTTAACTAAAAACTGCGCGTCCAAAATGACTGAAACTTCGGTAAGTAACTGTTAAAAGATGCACTACTAGCATTCACTAGCTTTTATCGACAAGTGCCGCTATCTTTACGGTGCGGTTGGAAACTTTTCAGGCAACCCTCGTATACGTCAAAATTTTAGTCTCCATATTAAATGTTGGATGCCATCCAAGGAGCGAAATAACCACTAAGCCCAAACATGTTTCTCTCTCTCTCTATCCAATTTTCCAAAAAACTTTACACATGATCCGGCATTTTAAGAGTAGTAATACCCACTTGAGTGTTAGGTTCATTAAACAAAAAAAAAAACCTTCTGCTAGACCAACTGAAGTTGATGATGACCAAGTAATAGTCATAATTGAATCAGATCGTCATATGACTATGCGAAAGTTTGTAGAGAGGCTGAATGCATCACACGCAATAATTGAACATCACTTAAAACTCGTAAAGAAGCCCGATATATGGGTTCCACATGAATTGAAAGAGATGCATTTAAGGGGTTAGGCCATTCTAGGATTTTCAAAAAATCCATTTTTTTTATTGCTTTCAATGGTCCCTTAGGACCTCAAAAATTATATCCCAAAAGATTACGGCCGGGAAATATCTCGAAGTACATAATTGTTTATCAAAGTATAGCACAAGGCCGCTAGGTAGGTGGTGAGCCTCTAATGAATTTTAAACGCGTTTATCTCAAAACTGCGTTTTTAAAGTTGGCCGCACCTATATCTTCAAAAATTTTCAACCAATTCATTTCAAATAGATCTTTAAAAATATATTGTCTAAATGAGTACGCAGGTTGCTTTTCAGCCAATTTGACATGCAATATATTGATTCCCTCATAATATTTGATAGCTTTTATTGTTTCTCCTGGTTGAAGAAATGAAAAGTGGGTTTGTCCTTTCGATGCCCACCAAATTGTCACCATAACCTTTTTGGGTAAAGATCGGGCTTGGGGATGTGCTTTGGTTTTTCATCTGCATCCAACTTTTACGATTATCACACAGTATCCACTTATCATCACAGGTGACTATCCGGTGCAAAAACGGTTCAGTTTGGTTTCTTAATGTAAGCGATGCGCAGATCTCCAGGTGCCGTAGTTTTTGGGATTCGTTAGTTCATGGGGTGCCCACTTATCGAGTTTCTTTACTTTTCCTATGAGAGCAAGGTGTTGAATTATTGTCATTGAGGATACTCCCATGCTTTGTGCTGTCTCCCGCACTGATTTCGTTGGGTCCGCATCCACCGTTGCTCTTACAACATCATTGTTAACTAACGTTTCTGGCTTCCCACGTGGTTCCCACGAGGCTGAAATCTCCCGAACGAAACTTTCCAAACCAACGTCGTATAGTGCGTCCTCAAATGCGTCATTAATGTTTTTCATTGCAAATGACGCATTCCCATTTTAAATTCGCTAAGGAAGAGGCCTCGAATTTGAACTGCCAACTGCATGGTAAATAATTCCTAGAAAAAAATAATGGTACTTGTAACGAACTCTAAAATTGTCACATGTATACATACCACTTTATTTTATAAAAAAAAAAAGAAAATTTAACGTTCTGACACAGATGTTCACACGAGAACTTCTTATTTCCGACCAAGCGAAAATCGGACGTTTTATGTGGTAGAACCCAATATTTTTTTCTTGTTTTTGTAACCGTATTCCACTTGATTTTGGCTCTTGTATGAGTTTATTTCTACTCACATTGATAACATTTTGCGATATTTAATGTGGTGCCCATGTTTTTTATTCGTTCGGACTCTGAAGTAAAAAATTTGGTATTCATATATTATGGTAATATGGTATACCTTCCTTTTTATTTTATTTATTTCTTATTTTTGGAAGCGGCGAGGGATGTGTCGTGTTTTTTGTTTGTTTTTTTTTTATATAACTAGGACGCGCTCAAGGGATTTGTGTAGCCTTAAATGATGGTACGCAGCGCGGGTGAAGGTAATTCAGGGTGGAAGAAAAGAGAGGTACCGATGCACACTGTTCTTAAATGTTTGCTAGTTATAACGACCAGGAAATAGAGAGCTCGGCATGGCATTCCATAAGCGAGTTGTACGGCTTAGGAACGAATCACTATACTTTAGAGTACGTCCAAAAATGGGCTTGAGGGTATACCCATGAGCATTCATAGCGGGACGGGTGTTGCGGTTGAAAGTTTGAAAGGGCGGAATGTTACCGGCGAATTCTATGGAGCATTGGTGGTAGAAATAGCGATAAAACAAAGCGAGACAGGTGACATTACGTCGGTGTTCGAGGGTGTCAATTGGTTGACGGGTGATATGTAGTATTATCCATGAGTTCTATCGCACGGTTTTGAATCCTATTTAGCAGGTGCAGATATGTTTTAGGAGCACCGACCAGATATGGGCCTTGCACCCCAATTTTGGGATTCCTAGCCCGCGAATATTTGCAATATCCACTCTTAATTCCCTATTCAATATTAAGAATATACACCGACGTTACCATAGATGTGAAGTAAAAATTTAATGTTGGTTTACCCAATCAATGTATACTTTTCCTTTCTTCCTTTAAAATTCTCCATTGGCTTGTTATAAATGAAAATATAACATATATAATGTACATTCTCACGTATATTAATATAACATTTTTATTAGGTTTGTAATGCCAATGCATCTTTCAATAATACATATTTCTAGCCTTGGCGTGAACATCATTGAAATTGTTATTTCTCGGGTCAGTAGAGGTTCTGTATGGTGTAAGCAACCAAAGTTCCAACGGATAACAACTGTCACCTGCAATAATATTCATTTAAACTTATAAATCAGGTTTTTTGCGTTTATTACAATAGATTTGTACAATCACGCAGAAGCCAATGGTTATATTACCGTTCATTGAAATTATGTTCGAAAAAAGCCCTTTCATTGGAATATTTCCAAACTAGAGAATCATGAACACTTCCAGCGTATTTATTGTCATTATACGCATTTTATGGTTAAATGACATTGTAAGAAGTGAGTTTATATTGTGTTCATACATAATTCAATCATAGCATTTAAACTATATTTACCCTCTTTATTAAAATACACTTCTTCATTTTGTTGGGGCTTTTTAAAAAATATATGAGAGCCGTCGACGCATCCTATTACTGAAAAGGGAATAGGTTAATAAAATTTGTAGTACGCGCATAATTCGTACATACTTGTACCTCCGGGAATTTTAAACTTTCTGTAAAACCATTGTTTTGTTTCTGCTTTTTCATTTTCACTTGCGCATCATTTATCCACAATGGGCAAAGTTTAGCTTCTAAAGCAGAGCAGATCATCGAAAGTGTCCTTTGTGCGACGGAGATACCAAAACCATTTAATATGAACCAATGGTAGCCTCCACCACCGAGAATCTCTAGAGTGGCTCAAAGTCACAAAATAAGAGGAACATATGTGGACCGAAAACCCCATTCCATGTTAATTTCGGACAAAATGATAAAAGTGCCTTTTTTGAGACTTGAAAACTCTGTACAAACCTAAAGTTATATTATTGAAAACGTAAAAATGGACCTTTTTATCATAATTTACCAATTATGGTTTCGATGTGTCCCCTAGTATTCTTCGCATTCGTAACACCTTCAATTTTTCTTCATTTTCTTTTCGATTTTCAATGAAATAAAATGAGTTATGGCGAATCATTTCTTTAAAATAAATGTTCACTTATGTACATATATGTATAACTTCAAAACAATACAACGAGATACGAAACTTTATTAAAATAGCAACCGTTCAACCGCTATCGCTTGGGCGGTTGCATTTGACAGTTTTCACGCTACATGAAGCAATCGTTCAATCGTCAAAACGATATCGGTCAAACGATTGTACTTTTTGAAGGTTACATGATGCTAATCTATCGTCAACACGATATCGTCAGACGATAGTCGTCATAAGTAATGAGAGCTCTGCTCATTTGTGAAGTCAAAAATGGTGAATTTTTTTTATACAATTTTTTAAAAATATTTTATTTAATGTTTTTTGAAACACGATTTCCGACACGATTTACACTTTTTGGACTTTAGGTTGAGTTCAAAAAAAATGTCTGAAAGGTTCCGATCTAAACTCAACAGAAAATTAATTCCTTTATGTGTATTTATAAATGTGTATGTTTTAATTCGAAGCGGTCAGCCAATTTTTTTTTCTCTATCTCTCATTGGAGAAGTGCAGTGCTGTGCAAAATTATACACTCAAACGCAAATTTTCATTTTTCTTGTAACTAGTAGTAAACATATATTATTGGTTGTGTTCCAAAATATTGTCATACGATACCAATTCAGAATTACATCATTAAAGTAAACGGTTTATTAGAAAATATTAGCAAAAATTAAAAATGGACATTTCATACAACAATTTATTAGAAATTTTTGTCAATGTCTCGAATTAAAAGTGCATCGTAAATGTACCAACTGTCCGATGAAAATTTGTCAGCGAAAAGGTGCCCAAAATTTAAAAAAAATTATCAGCAATTGTGCTCATATTCAATCAAAATGGATCGCAGCCTATAGTACGAGAAAGGATTTTAAAAAGAACAAGAAATGGTAGTCTCCATATCAATCCTGAAAGAACAGAAGTAACGTGTGATTTATCAAGTACATTAAAGTCATCAAGAGAAAGGCCAAGGAAATCAATAACACCAAAAAACAAAAACTAATAAATGCCTTAGCAATAAAGTATAACAAGGATCATGAAACAATGAAAGCTGATGTAACCAAGACAGTCTCTCCCGCAAGTCCAATGCGAGTCAAAAAAAAAGAAGAAAAACGCATTTCTACTCCACTTTTGATTCCTTTTCCTCAAAAGGAAAATATATATAATTATAAAACTCGCCAAAAAGAGGCAGTTCCAGGAAATTACTAAATCACCTAAATATCAGCTAGAGTGATACTTCAAGACATAATGAATCATACTGCTAGGCGGCTTTTAGAAAGCAAAGGTGAGGAGGAATTAATTGCACTTCCAATAATTCTTACATTACAGAAGAAGTGGGGCTGTGATGGTGAACATAATCAGTTCATTTTTGGCGGCTCATAATGTGCAAAGGAAACTGAAGAACTCATAAAAAGTATAGTCAACGATATCAAAAGTCAAATTGCTAATCTTCACCATACTGCATATGCAAATAGGGATAGTTGTTAACCACGAGTTCTTTTTAACTATGATTGACAGGAAAGTTCTGAGTGAAATAACAAATTCAAAGTCAACGCGGTCATGTTCTATATGCAAAGAACACAAAAAAAACAATCAGGATGAATCAAACAATGACGAACATAACTACGAATGTAGAATCCCTCCATTAAAAGCAAGAATCAGATGAACGGAATTTATTTTGAAACTTGCATATACACTTCGACAAGAGGAAGAGGATATTGATGAATCTATTGGAATCAAGGAGGAGTGAGTGGCCGTGGCTCAAGTGGTAGTGTATTGGCTTCCAAATCAGACTAAAAACACGTAAAATGAATAGTTGACTAGAATATAACAACAAGTCCAATTGCGCTAATAATTTAGTCTCCCCATTAAATGTTGGTTGCCACCCATGGAGCGAAATAACCATTGAGCCCAAAAAATTTTCTCTGTCCTATTTTCCAAAAAAACTTAACACGTGTTCAAGCACTTTAATGATGGAAATACTTCGAGGAGAAATTTTCAAGAATCAGAGGCAACAGCTCGTATAACTAAGGTCACTAGAGCGGTAATAACGAGACTTGAAGTAATACTTAATGTTTTGAATTATAGGGAAAAGGTTAACACTGTCAAGTTTAGGGAGTGTGCCAATAAAACAACAGAGTTATTAAAGTATTAAAATAAGAACATCCCGAAAAACAACTCACACCTATTCTCACACCGTTAATATTCGGAGAATTGTCAGAAGAAGATCAGGGATCCAGAAATGAAGACCATAAGATAAAAAAGACATCAAAATACCTGCAAGGTTTGAAGGATGCGGCAGAATGAAGACTTTTTCAACATGTTTGCAGCTTCAGCGGACCCACTCATTTCTTCGTTAAAGTATGTCATAACCGAAAAAGATCTGAAAGCACAAAACCCTCCAGAAATGATAAGTTTATTAGACATTACCCTATATGTTGTCAAAGTTTTCCAAGAAATCAGATTTTTTTTTATTTAAATTGTTAGTCCGTTTACTTTTTTCTCCACTGTTTGACTTGAAATAAATCACTGAAATATTTTATCATGTGCCACAAAATAAAAAAAATGCTCTTGTTAATTGTTGTTTTATTTCAAACATATTTATAATTTTTTTTAATTGAAGTATTTTTTCTTGAAGTTTGTATATAAAATTGTTAGAATAATTAATTTTTAAAACAAACATATTATTGTGAATAAAAGAAACATTGTTGAAATCTAGAATTAAGTCCCTGTGGATTCCGGCGAAAGATACGCTGGAAGTGAAACAGAGGCACGACTGGTCAGGAGAAAAGACGGCCGAGGATTCGTTGTTGGACTGTGAACCCATCTAGGCGGTTGTTGAAAGAATAAAATTTGAATTTATAACGAAAAAGTTGTAGTTTTTTCTTCTCGATATATCAACCATCGGACAAATCGGGAAGACATTGTTCTTTTTTTTTTAGTCGAAAAGTCGCAAAAACTATTGCGATTAAACAGCTCTTTTGATTCGCTAAAAAAAACATTTAAAAAATGGTTTATTTACTTTAATTCACCCCTGTTTTTCTCGGATTAGCTTTTAGACATCATGTTATTACTTCAATCATGGACTTTTGAATATTTTTAAAGTAAAATATTATGTTTATCCCCTGTTGTCAGAAAGCCCTATTTCAGCAGAAGATTCTAGAACACCCTGTACATTTTTTTCTCAAAATTCATTAATTTCATAGCCCTGGGAATTTCCTTAAACCAGAAAGAAAACTCCCACGATATCTTTATCCGTTTAAGAGTTATGATTTTTGCAATCAAAAAGTCAAAATGAGCGACTCTGCAGCGGATTTGTGTATATTAAGATCTTTAAATACTCTTGCTAGTATACGAGTGCAAAAGTGGATTCGTCCCATTGGAGATTCGACTCACTCAAATGTAGGCGGAGGCAAAGTACAAACCGGAAGTGTTGAACTGGGCGCAAAGTGTGCAGCAGATTGTACTTATCCGCATCCCACGTTGGGATGGACGATGAGGCAGAATTTCTGATGTTTTTAACGAACCACCAAAATGTTTACTGCCTTTGGGGCATTGTAGGATTTTTTGCCTCTGTTTTTGGTCGCATTGAAATTTTGCACGCTTAAGAATGACGTGGAAGCCATTCCTGGGTCGTTTCAACTTTTTTCAGTTTCCCTCTGTCGGATTGGTCTTGTAGGACAAATAAAATATTTCTCTAACCCTGACAGCCTCTTTACAGCTCGAGTCATGCCACGCCCTTTCTTTTTATTGAATACTCTTCATTTGATGATCGACAAAGGATCTTATACCAAAGAGAATAGAGTCTGTGATCACATCAGCGGCATCCACGTCGTTATCGAGGAACATAACGAACAGTTACAATTCCTAAAAACCTGTAAGTATTCTCCAATTGTCTTTCTCGTATTGCCACATAATTCTTTTAGGAATCTTTTCTCTAATTGTGTGGTCAGTATACGAGAAATTAGCTGATAGATATGACCCAGCGCAGTTATCCGACGAACCTAAAGGCAATAGCACATCGACTTTGAACTTATCACTGTTAGAAGTTAAAAACAAGTCCATGGTGTTGGCGATATGAATATAAACATAAGGCGTTCACGTGGGCACTGAGCCTAAGCTGGGTTACGTTATTTCCTTAGCGAAGATGTGCAGAATGTTAAAGCCAACCAGAATTGTGTATGTTGAAATTGAGTTTGCTCAATGGTATTTCAACAATTACAGTAGGCTACATTCGACTCACTTTCCAGAACATTGACGAGAGCACTTGTTTTACCTACCAGCCAATAGAGTCTATCAAAGAAACAGATTACCAGATACAGAGAGACAGAGAGACAGATTATTGTAAAATGGACGAGACCATCAAACAAATGATGGATAGAACGATACATCGGAATAACTACACTGACAACGAAGATACAAACCGAATCGTCGATCAAAAATCAGCAAACATTAATAAAAGAAAACAAAAGGACTTTTCTAAGTGTTTACTGGAACAATAAAACCCGCTCTACCATCTCCATAAGAGATGACTGACATTCAAGAATTTAATGAGATCAAGTCCAGGGACTTGATAGCGACCTGATTATGGCGTCAAGTGAAAGAGTATATCCAGTGCCGCGGAGGGAGTAGAGCGTAAGGCTCCGCTTATGCATGGACATGCTGCTCTTTGAACTCCGCTTAGTTTGCTGCAGTTGACTGCATTGTCTATGGCCGTTCACCAGACAACAACCCCGTAGGTGAGTATCGGTCATATGACCGAGATGTATAACGAGCCATTCCCAATAGCTTTTTTGCAGGAGAATAAAGGTACTGAAACTTTCTTGACTCTTTCTTGAATTTCAGGTTTCCTGTGAAAAATGAGACAGAGATATTTTGCTGTATCGGAAAATACTAAACTGGTACCGTTTATTGAGAGAGGGCCCTTGATTGGAATTTTATATTTCCTGGAAAGGAGGCCAAGATCCGTTTTATGAAGGTTTGCTCCTAATCTACAACGATCTGCAAAAAGGGTTAATCTGTTAAGAGTTAGTTGAAGGAATTCTTTAATGGTATTAAGATGCTTACCTGCGACGGCTAAAGCAACGTCTTCCGCATAGGCAATCACCCTGCTACCACTCGCTTCCAAGTATATCAGCAGTTCATTACCACTAAGTTCTAGAGAAGGGAAGAAAGGACACCGCCCTGCGGCGTACCTCTGTTCATACACCTTTTAGCAGAAGACCCACCCAATTTGGAGTTGATTATCCTGCTATTTAGCATAACACTGATCAACTTCATAAGTGAATTGACAACGCAGTCGTGATTGCGGATGTGTTGACGTTTTTAAAGGTATCCTCCATGCCCAGGAAAGCGACCAGTGTGTACTCTCTATATTTTAGGGTGTCTCTTGTAATCAGACCATGAATTTTGGTCAAGGTTGCAGTAGTCCTGTTTTGGTTGCTACTGCCCGCGAATATGAAGTTACTTGGAAAGTAGATATCCAGTAACAGATTCAGTGATTCATCACTTGAAGCTGTCCGAGAGCCATCGGTTTTTTTCAAACAACTAGGCATAGGATTTGAGCTATAAACAGCATAAAATATTTTGAATGAAAGATCAAAACGATGTCTAAAATTCACCTGAATGGCAGAAAGTGAACAAGAACTCATGATAACTTGGCTATGATCGAAGATCCATATGAGAAAGTAGAGATCAGAAGAAGTGTACAAGGCCAATGATGTCATTGGCTCCAACCTCGACTTGGAGATTTGAGTTACACAATTTCTACATCCAAAATGGAGAACGGGCAATTCGAGAACTCAGGTTTCACTGAGTTCAATGATTAAAATATGACAAATCGCGGACGAGATGGTGCTATTTCGTTAATAAACTAAATTTAATCGAGAATTCGAGCTTAGGTTCTATTTATACATATTTAGTGGGAAAATATATTTATTTACAATCACACAAATTCAGTATCATTCGAAATACCATATACCAGACAGATATTTGATGCATTTCGCCTGCATATTTATTAAGGTGGTTGGCGCTTGTGCAGATTCATCAGGTTTCGATATGGTAACTGTACCAATAGCACATTGATCGTTGTGCTTCGATATTTGGTTAATAGTTGTGCATCCAATTTTTAAACGGTTTAAAGACATATCCAATTCGGCGAAGCTCTGGTCAATTAGTCTAATTTCGAATAATTGCAAGGTATTAGAAAAGGTGATCATTAGATTCCTGACTAAGTGGGTTGAGGGTACAAATGTTGGTCAAGATTTTTAACTTGATAGTAAGACGGGGATGATATCTCACACGACGCATCGTAACTGGTAAATGATTTTCAATTAAACAAAAGAAAGGCGCAATGCACGGGTGGCTGCTTGATTGACTCGAAGTCTTTTGAAACCGTTGGTTAGGGGGACACTTCTATCAACTGAACAGGCTGTACATAACTAAACTACTGCTATACATTCCTTTTAATATGCTCACCAATAGGCAGATAATCGTGAAGAATAGCAATCTGACTTCTGTTGGAATATTTGATATATGCAATTGGGTGCGATTAATTCGGTAATCTTTCCAACATCTACAGGAGCAATTTTGGAAGCTTACATCATTAAGTCATAGCGTACGCGGACGATTTGATCCCGTACAGTTCGGGTTCAAACATCGAGTTTATTAATGTACTCCTACAACGTGGCGTGCGTCGGTGGGATAAAGCGATATTGCGAAGAAGTCTTTTCTGTGTCTCTGACATCTATTAATTCATCTGATTCATCTCTTCTATTTTTCGTTTTACTTAAAACCTATAAGTATCTTTGATTCTTAAATGGTGTTAGCTGATTCTACTTCAAAAATTCTTGTAGTTCTCCCCTGTTCCGCTTGAAATTATTTTGGCTCTAAGAAAAATTTAGCTGATTTTGCATCACACAGTGAATGGCTGCTGCTGGAAATTTGACCGAAAAGTCTCATTTAGTTTTTAGATGACGTCATTGTCTGGTTCACAGCTGTTAGTGCATCACGTCCAGCAGACCATTTCTTAAATAATTTGAATAACACGGTGATACCATGGAGAATTTCACCCTATACAGGGTATTCCGGCTAATGTGCCGAAAATTTCAAGGAGAATTCCCTGATATATTTTGAGAAAAAATCGTACCTTTTGCAACTTTGAAACGTATAGCTAATATTTACAAAAAAAAGTCATGGCATTTCATCTCAACTTAATAGCTTTTAAGATCGAACAAACTTGCTCAAGCTATAACACTCAAACATGGGGTATTAAGTGAAATACCAGTGCAACAGAGAACAGCCACTGAGTACCAGCAGGATGGCGCCCCCCCCCCACACTATGGCCATGCGATTAGAAAGTGGTTAGATCGCATGTATGAAAATTCGTTGATAGGGAGGGATGGACCCATCATGTGGCTTCTCAGGCCTCCGGACTTCTCCAGAATGGACTTTTATTTATATAGACGGGTGAAGAATATTGTTTACTCATCAGAAATATCCACATAGGATTTAGGAGACGAGGCAGCTACGAAAGTTCGAAAAGAATTGGAAACAATGGACATTGTTAGAGCCTTCCCAAGACGAGTGTGCCACAAAGCGATGGTTTACACTTTGAACATTTGACGTTTGATGAAAAAAATAAAAGTAAAAATGTGCGATCTATATTACGAGTAGTATTTTTATCCCAAAAATTTTCTCAATAAGTAGGGTCATATCTTGAAAACTACTTACTTGAGAAAAAAAATAATCTAACTTTTGTTTGTTTGTAAATACTAGGTACACGTTTCCAAGTTACGAAAAGTGGGGGTTAGTAATATATTTTTCCGAAAAAAGTGATGACAAAATCAAAATTTTAAGTTTTGTTATTCAATAACTTTTGACACATTTATTTTAGGGCAAAAATTAAAGTACTCATAATTGTTGCCATACACGCATACGTGTAAAAGATGTTATTTTCAATAAGAGTTATAACAGGGGTAGAATTGACTAAGGTGATAGTATGATTTCTGATAATTAAATGTGCTCCGAAAAAATATCTGCTCTGTGTATAACGATCACCTAAAATTTTCGAAAAACTGGTAGCACTTGGATTTTTAAAACTTCAAAATGCTACAATTGTTCTTTGTATCGCCTAAAGTAATGTAAACAAATTCAATTCGAACCTCATTTATTCGCTAGCGACGATATCTATAAAGTAAGGATTTGATTCGGCTGGAAAAATGTAAGTAAATAATAGTTTGACTAGTAACATACCATACATTGCTGTGCAAAACGTTTGCCACTAGTTGGAACGACAAATGAAACGTATATTTTAGTATGTAAAAGTTTGCAGAAATGAAATACTATGTATTGTTTTATAAACCTTACATATTAATATTTACTCTAAAGAAAAAAAATTAATACATCGTAATTTAATCCAATAAGAACATAAACAGCTAGGAATTCCAAAACTTACGTTTTTTGCTGTATAAAACATTTGGACCAAAGATCAATTTTTCCATTTATTTGTTAGTATAAATGATCAGAAATTTTCTAATACTCAACTACGTACCCTTTATATAATATTAATAATATTTAAAATTTATTTCTTTTGCCTTCAACACTTAAGTTTTTCAGACCCTTTTCCATTTATATATGTACATTCCAACAATTTTTTCATTATTGATTTAAGATATATACATATGTACATATTATTATTTTAGTGCCTTATATACATAAATGAGGAAAGGATAAAACAAAACAAAATAAGACCGGAGCGAGTAATTCATAATCGTCATTAGTTCAAAAAAGGGAAATAGAATAAATATATATTACTTCTATTCTTCCATTTTATTTATAGGTTATTATAAATATAAAAATATAAATTGTGCAATTCTGTTACTAAGTTTATTTATTGTGAATGTTTATAACTATTATTGTGTAGTGGTGATCGGAATTAGAAAATAAAGTTAGTTTTGAATTTTGGAACATAATATAGTACGTTACGTTGGAAAAGTCATTAAGTACATATTAATGTTATTTTGTATGTACATATACAGGGTGTCCCAAAAACCAACATTAAGCCGGAAACGGGTGATAGGTCAAGTGGTGTTGGTTATCACAAAATTATAAAAAAATCTAAGTCATGTACTTTTAAAATTATTGACATTCAAAAAAATCGAGAAATCTGACACCCTGTACTCTTTCAAGTACTGTGACCGTAAATCTTTGCTTTTCTTCGATTTTTTTTTTGCCACCTCTATGTGTTTCACTCACACTAGTCGAAATGGCGTGTTTATCTGTCTCAAACACAGCACCACTGCCTGTCTCGCTCACACTTGGTACTCATTTTAACTTATTAAAATGAATTAACTATGAATCGGGTTTCCTCAACAAAATATTTTTTTGTCCTCAATTAAGCGTTAGTCTAGCAAGTGTCATACCATTTTGGACTCCAGACTAAATACGCCATCTTTTAAAGTTATTTGCCAAAATGGCACAGCACATTTTTTTGTCTGTACAGTCAGTTTAAGTTAGGTGATTAAAGATTTTCAGATACATGGATGGACTAAAAAGCAATATTTTAGTTAGAACCGACATAGTTATGTTTCAATTTTGGACCGTAATTTACAGAAGAGTTACTCAGGGTTACGTGACTACAAAAAAATCGAAAAAAGTAAAGATTTGCAGTCACAGTACTTGAAAGATCGTCACAGTTTCCGACCGCAACGTAAATATAGCGGCACTCGTCAATAAAAATTAGTGAATGCTAGTAGTGCATCTTTTAACAGTTACTTACCGAAGTTTCAGTCATTTTGGACGCGCAGTTTTTAGTTAACAGTCGCTTGAGTGAGTCGATGTAAGTATTTTTTGTGAAAATGGAAAAAATTGAGTATCGAGCTGTTATTAAATTCTTGTTTTTGAAAGGCAATACGCCTACTCAAATCAAAAATGAGTTAGACCCTGTGTATGGGGACTCTGCACCATCATTTACCACATTGAAATTTTGGGCAGCTGAATTTAAACGTGGCCGTAAGAGCTTGGGAGATGATGAACGTTCGGGACGTCCAAAAACTGTAACCACTGACGACAACATTGCTAAAGTTCACCAAATGGTGTTAGACGACCGCCGAATTAAAGTGAGAGAGATAGTAGAGGTTATGAAAATGTCCAAAGAACGTGTTTGTTACATATTAAATCAAGATTTAGGCATGAGAAAGCTGTCCGCGCGTTGGGTGCCGCGTTTGCTTACGTTAGACCAAAAACGTGTTCGAATGAACATTTCCAACGCTCTGTTGGCGCAGTTTAGGCGCAATAAATCTGAGTTTTGGCGCCGATTAATTACTGTAGATGAAATTTGGATACACCATTATAAGCCCGAAACAAAAATTCAGTCAAAATAGTAGACTACAGAGGGAGAGCCGACTCTAAAAAAAGCAAAAACTGTTTTTTCGGCTGGGAAAGTGATGGCGACTGTTTTTTGGGATAGTAAAGGAGTTATCTTAATCGATTTTCTTCAAAAAGGAAAAACCATTACAGGAGCATACTACGCATCATTACTTGCCAAGCTGAAGGCAGAAATTGCGGAAAAACGGCCACATTTGCAGAAAAAGAAAATCCTGTTTCACCAAGACAAGGCGCCGTCTCACACCTCAGCGGTTTCCATGGTGAGAATCCATGAATTACGGTTTGAACTGCTTGACCATCCGCCTTATTCACAAGATCTAGCCCCAAGCGACTTCTTTTTGTTCCCTCATCTAAAAACTGCGCTCGGAGGACAGAGATTTTCGTCAAATGAGGAGGCAATCACATTCGTGAACAATTATTTTGCAGAGAAAAACGCCAAGTACTATTTGGACGTTTCAGAGAGATGGGAGCATCGATGGGAGAAGTGTCTTGTATCAGTTTTCCGACAACCCTCGTATATCCCAGGAGCCAATTTTTAACTTTCGTTAAAATCACGTGGAGTATTGAAACTGCCCTTATTGAACGGGGAGTTTATTAAAAAGCCGAAAAGTTAAGACAGAAAGGAAATTGCGGAGCGAAGTAGTACGGAAATTTGGTATAGGTAGGAGATAGGAAAGTTTTCCACGAGGATTATAATTGGAAATCGAATGAAAATTACGGTTACCAGACCTCATAAAGAAGAATATTTAGATTGCGGAATAAAGGAAAACCGGAATACCACCTTGATCAAAAAGTTCCCGGGGGACACCACCGTGTGGTGCTCCCATTGCTCCGATTTGAGTTCTGTTTTTCTGTTAAGTTGGTAAATCTGTTGGTGAAGGAATGTTCTAAATCTTAGCGTCATAGCTTGACATTTGCAAAAGCCAAGAGTACATCTAACTCTGTGTGTGTTGGCGATTTTTTACAATTTTAGAAATGGATTTAAATTTGCAACAACGAACTTGTATTAAATTTTGCGTAAAAAACGGATTTAATGGTGCGCGAACGTTGGAAATGTTGGAAAAGTGCTTCGGCAACGATTCTCTAAAGAAAACGGTCGTTTACCAGTGGCACGAGCGGTTCAAAAGTGGTCGTGAGTCAATCGAAGATGATGAACGCAGTGGTAGACCATCGACATAGTAAACCGACGAAGTAATGATGAAATAAAAGAAATGTTGGTCAATAACCGCAAATTAACCATCAGAGATATAGCGGAGAACTTGAACATTGCCTATGGATCCGCCCATGGTTAATGATTTGTGTTTCCGTCGTGTAGCAGCAAAGTTGTTGCCAAAAGACCTCAATTTCATGCAAAAAAGAGACCGTATTGACGTCGCAAAAGAGATGATTTGCGAGGCTGAATCCGATCCCACATTCATCAAAAGGAGACGAGACGTGGGTTTATGAGTACTACACGCAATCCAGACATCAGGCAAGTGAATGGTGTTCACCAAATGAGCCGAGACCAAGAAAAGCACGTCGTTTTCAGTTAAAAAAGAAGGCAATGCTCATGGTTTTCATAGATTACAACGGTGCCCTTTTTGCCAGAAGGGCAGACAGTAAACAAAGAGTATTCTTTGGGCGTTATGAGACGTTTGCGTGAAGCAATTCGCGGAAAGAGACCAAAATTGTGGGCAGGAAACTCGTGGATTTTGCTCCATGATCACGCACCGTCGCACAGTGCCATCATTATTCGTAATTTTTTGACGAAAAATGCGACAAATACCATCCAACAGCCACCGAATTCACCTGATTTGGCTCTCTGTGTCTTCTTTCTGTTCAATTGAGTTAAAAAACCACTACGGGGAACGCGTGTCAACAGCCGAGAGGAAGTAATGGAAAAATCGGAGGAAGCACTGATGGACATACCGAAAACCGAATATAAAAAATGTTTCGAGGAATGGATCAGGCGATGGCAAAAGTGTGTTGCAGTCGATGGGGATTACTTTGAAGTGGACAATATAAATTTAGGTGAATAAACTTGTATTTCCAATTTTCTGAATACTTTTTGATCAAGGTAGTATATCCAAATTTCAGACACGAAAACTAAGTCAGGAATACAAGCAAAAGAATTCAGATGTGTAACAAGAACTGAGAAATTTTCCCTTAAAGTTCTGACGTTTTGGTGAACAATAAACAAATTATCATTACAAAAGGAACGATTTAAGAAAATACATCAAGGCAAGCATTACGAGTATCTAAAGTATGAAAAGAAAAGTCATCGATCAAGTCATCTTGCAGATTCATAAAAATGCAAATACAAAGTAGAGTCTACGGCACTAAATAAATGCAAGATCATTGAAAGATTTGATTGAGATGACTTTCCCCCCTCTTCATTTCTAATTAGAATTTGGTTATTATTGAACCAGACATATTTGCCGCATTTCTGCTTCATCGCTTCTTTAGTCTTCAAGTAGAGAGCCTGGGTGAATTTCGTGAGAGAATCGTTAATGTATAGTATATTCCTGTATTAACTCGGTACCAGAAGCATGTGTGTTCAGTTTGTTTTTGTTGTTCGTCCTTGCACACATTATTCGCATTAGGCTGGCAAATCTTAAGCATATGATTAATTTCAGTGCAGATGATTTTGTTTTTATTTTTTTCATATAGCAGTGTTCTATTTCGTTGTCAGGAACATCAATAGACAAAGCATTCGTGAAAATTTGATTCGATTATGGTCGACACACCCACAATTTCGATTGAATTGTTGCGAAGGTGCTGTTGTTGCTAGTTGAGCTTGCTCTTCAAAACATTAACTTCAATTTAAGCAAGACTTCTAGCTGTTCTAGGAACCGCTGGTTTGTTTCCTCCACAATTTCGCGTAGATCATCTGTGGAGTGCATTGACCCTCGCCGTCTATTTTGCCATCAAGAGATTCTACAGCTGATGTCTGAGAGTTGCTTTTCAATTGGCTGTTTGTTGTTGTTGGCTGAAGTCGGCGCGTTATTGCTTATTGGTTTAGGAAGCACCGGCATGGGCATGTGAAGGGAACGTCGTCTTAGCACTGCACATTTGTCACATCGAAAGGGATTATCACTAGATTTAAAATAATCGGCATCTTCTTTTGTTATATTGTCACAAGGATTGTGAAAGAAATGCTTGCAATCGTTGCAATTCATTTTACTTGAGCAATTACGATCAATTTTTTTTGTGTATACACCGAACAATTCATTTTGCGAAATATACAATAATTTGTTTTTTCAAAAAGAAAAAAAGGTTAGAAGCTTCCTAAGATGTGTACCCCACGATAGTCAAAGAAAAAATGTCTTCTGATATGCTTGTGATAACTGACGTAAGACAGGTGTTATCTCAGGTACGAAATTTTGGACTGTAATTATTTCATTGAAGTTATGAACGATGCGAAGATCTCTCCCAAAAATTAGAAATGATGCTGTTTGTCCCGTGGTCGTACACATTGCCAGTTGCAGATAGATGTAATGACCATGACTCTTTTTGTTTTTCTACCAGAATGGCCAGCTGTGTCCTGAGATCCCTGTTCTTTCTTTCTACAATATTGCGCTGAGGATGATAAACAGGAGTTAATACCTGCTCTATTCCTAGATCCTTGGTAAGATAAAGCTTAATCGATGAAATAAATTGCGGTCCGTTGTAACTGATGACTCTTCTGGGTATCCCGTGACGCCAAAAAAATTCATTTAATAAAATTCTGGAACAATTCTCTGCAGTAGCTTCTTTGAGAGGAAATAATTCTACCCAACGACTCGCTGTATTCTCAATAACAAATATCCATCTGTAGCCATTGCTTGGAGGTAGAGGTCCAAAAAGGTTTATGGACAGAACTTCAAACCTTTGATTTTGAGCTGTTGTTTTATATAAGCCCATTGGTCGAAGGTTGCTAGATTTATATTTTTGTCACAGTACGCAGTTTCGGATAAATTCCTGCACAATTGTGTACATTTTAGGCCAGTAAGAATGTGATTTAATTCATTTGATAGTTTTTTCTATGCCATAATGTCGAGCTGTTGGTGATGAATGTAAGGCTTGTAGGATTTTAGTAATTTCATGTTTAGGAACTACCAGTATGGCATCCAGGGACCTCCACTGGTCATCATATATCCTTGGTAAGCATACGGTTCACCTTCAGTTACTTCAGCGGCGCCAACTATTTTCTGTAGTGTCTCATCTTTCAGCTGTTGCTCTCGGAAATCGCTATTGCTTCGTGCAGGAACGTTTACTTCAATATGGCACCATTGGCGGGATTGCGGTGGCCGCGATAGATTGTCAACTACCACATTGGTCCTTCCTGTTATATACTTGATATCAATATTGTAAGGCTGCAGCTGGAGAGCCCATCTTGCCAATCTTCCAGTTGGAGATTTAACGCTCATAAGCCATTTGAGTGGTTGATGATCGGTGAGGAGCCTCGAAACTTATTCACTGCCCAAACTATGGCCAGCGCCTCTCGTTCGGTTGTCGAATAATTTTTTTCCGCTAATCGATATATTCTATAGGGTGCTCCTCTGGATTCTCCTCCTGGACTAAAACTGCACCAGTTGCGTAGTTGCGGGCAAAGTCTTTGTTTGGGTCTGCTTGCCGCAGAATTGGTGTTGTTACCAATAGTGTTTTTAATGTTTAGAATGTTGTTTCTTCAGTTTGATCCCATTTAAAAACTGCTGACTTCTTGATAAGATTGCTAAAAGGTTTAGCGACTTCTGCAAATTTTGGAATGGAACGGCGATACCACGAACTGGTATGGGCTTCTTTTTTATTAGTGGGCGGCCTCATTTCGGTTATGACTGCAGTTTTTTCCGGGATCTATTTTAATACCCTCTTTCGTAAGCATTTTCCCCAGAAATTTTACCTCTGGACAGCAAAACTTACATTTCTCTGGATTCATACGCAGTTCAAAGTCCTTCAGGCGATTAAACAAGTGTCTAAGGTCTGATATGTGTTCCTTAAAGTGGGAAGAACGAATAATTAAATCATCAAGGTAAACGTCTACTGCTATATCTCCGAG
The DNA here is from genome assembly GCA_963966105.1 of Volucella zonaria. NCBI lineage: Eukaryota > Metazoa > Arthropoda > Insecta > Diptera > Syrphidae > Volucella > Volucella zonaria. The sequence continues at coordinate 155,701,945 of OZ014530.1, read as the reverse complement.
GCTCGAACATACTCGATCTATCAGTCGCTGTAAGTTGCGAAGTCCAAATGGCATGCGTTTAAAACGGAACGTGACAAATGAAGTGATGAAAGCAGTTTTATCTTGATCTTTCTTATCAAGTTCGATTTGTCAATAGCCTGACTGTAAATCTACTGTTGTCATGTATTCGGTAGTTTTCGCAGTATGTAAAAGATCGGCAATACGTGGAAGTGCATATCGGTCTGGGGTTGTAATGGCATTCAATTGCTGGTAATCCGCACAGGCTCGAATTTGTTGATCTTTTTTAGGGACCATCACAACTGGTGATGCCCAAGGCGCGTCACATGGCTCAATGACACCTTAGATGAGCATTCTTTGGGTCTCGGTTTTTAGCTGTACTCTTCTTGTCTCGGATTATGGTCTTGATGAAACTGGTTGGTGTTCACCAGTCTGAATCTTATGCGAAACTCCTTCCACTTTCACTTCTTTATTCCAACAGAACATTTCCTTATATTCTTCAAGAAGACAACCTAGTTGCTCTCTTTCTTCCTATGGTAAGCGTTGTATGTCGCACATATTTGTGTTTAATTTCCTAGGTGGGCTAAATAAGGTATTGTTCACATCTTGATCATGTGGTGGTAATAGCTAATTAAACATTTCGTATACATCATTTGGAAAATATGCGTTCTCAGAGTTCTCTTCTGCAAAGGACATGTTTAGTATTTCCGTTAGAATTTTCGGAGTGAATAGAACTTCTGACATAGAAGCTAATTTTAGTACTCGTTCCATCTTGGCGATGTTTCTCCAATGTACATATCTAATACATCCGTTGGCATTTTCGGGGTAAGTGGAACTGTTGGCACAGAAGTAGAATTTAGAGTTGCTTCATGCTCGTACCATTTTGTCGGTGTTTTTGGTGACGGCGATCTACTATGTACTTGTAGTAGGAGAAACCACTTCTTTTCTTCATCGGCAAAATACCAAACGCCTTGAGCAAGATTCATTACAATACCGGATTCCTCCAGGAAGTCAATTCCAAGTAGTGTAATTTTCCTTTTGCTGTTCAGCAGAATAGTAATGCTAAGCTTCTTGGATCGGTCTCCCATAAGAGCGCGTGTGCTAGTGCGCAAGACACGACTTTCCCTTTGTATGCCATCGGCCATTGTCACTTCGACTTTTTCCGCTCGGAATGTATGTCCTGTATTTCTCATCACTTCGTAAAATGCCACACTTGCTACACTTATTCTCGCTGCTGTATCCATATATGCTAGTGTTTCTACTCCTTTCACCTGGATCATGATCGTGGAGATAGTCCCTCCTGCTGTCATCTCAAGTGTGTTAAGTGTTGGGATTAGAGAAGGCTTCTGCCCAATACTGCAGTTAGGACAGTTCCTTTCCACATCCGAAGCAAACAATTTAACTTTCCTTAGGTTTTGATGACGATGGCTGTTGTAGTAACTTGTATTTCCCACAGTTTTCTACTTTGTGCCAATTTATTCGGCAGAGACCACACCGGAGTAAAGGTTTTTCATAGGTTCGCTCTTGCTTAGGATATAACTGCTCGTAGTTACGAACCAAAGCAATAAGTTCAGACGTTGAAAATTCTTCCCTTCTCAACTTCTTCTTCAGATCTTCATGAAATAAGTGGTATATCATATCCATACTGTGGATGTCTGGAACTAGCGCTCTCCTCTGACAAATAAAATCCACCGTAGACTCATCCCGTTGTTTCTTGTCCATTATCAAATCAAAGATGACGTGAGATGGTTTCTCTGGAGCATACTGTTCGTGCAGCATTTCGATAGCATCATCCCAACTTTTTGCCTCAGGGCTAACTCCGTCCCACCAAATACTGCCAGAATTTTTCAATAGCAATGGAAATTCCGTGAGCGCATCTTCTTCTGTAACACCTCGTCTCTGAGCACCCCGAAATCCCCCCTCCAAAACCCCCCGTGCTCTAAAATCCCCTGTTTTGGTTTCACACATTTACTCATAATCCCCCGTTTCAAAATCCCCTGGATCCAAATCCCTCGATCCGAAATTCCCGAAATGTGATTAGATGTTATAGAAAAAAATTTCTTGTTTTCTTATTTTCTACGTATTTATTAATTCTGGTTTATGTGTATGTATTATAATATGTATATTGTATAAAAAAACAATGTAGCAATTATACGTTCTTACGCAGTCCATATACAGATAGATAGATAGATAGATAATTTTATCATTTGCGACTAAGCTCAATGTTGTGCGCAATTGCCTTCAGGAAGCCAAGTTTTTCAGACGATTCTCGATTTTTAATTACCTTTTTAAGTTCTTGCGCTTTATTTCCAGTGATCGTCTTTTCTTTATTCTTTGCCCTGAAAGCATTTGTTCAATATTGTTTTTTACAACAATATACTCCAGGGCTAGTTTTTGAGTGATGTTATACTATAAAGCCAAATATGGGGCTTTCCAATTAAAACTTGAAAACGTCTATGCCAAGCTTCCACGTTGTTTTATGTTCTCGGAAAGACTGCAATGGACCAAAACTCCGGAGCATATTTTGGTTTCGATGGTTTTCGGCCAATTGTGCTGCCGTTATTTTTATTTATGCATATCCTGTCGCTGTTTTACAGATTTGCTATTGATAATAGTATGTAAAAGTTACTGTTCCCCCGGGGGATTTTGGAAAGAGAGGTTGTGGGACAGGGGATTTTGGAACAGGGGATTATGGAAAAGGGATTTTGGAAACCCACCTCGTCTCTTTTTATACAGGGTGTCCTCTAATTCGTCAAATTTGGAAAATGATTCCTGGGTATATTCTATGAAAAAAATTGTTCTACAGTAAGGGTCTATCTCCAGGGTTGACAGCATTTATCGAGGATTTAAGAAAAGGCTTACTTTGGTGAACCCTGACCCATGTTAACGGAAATTGCTCTGTTAGTACTAATGGTAGCAATTATCTGTATAACTTTATTTTTAGAGGAAATACTAGCCTTTGTAACGGCGTTTAAATAAAGTTGATATCTTGAAATAACTCTGGTCCGATCGAATTCCATGGAAACAGCGGCACTGGTCCGGGCGTTAAATTCGGAACTTGTCCGACTTCCAAACTTCCAACTGTAGCAGACAGCGGTAGAGCAATGCGAAAGAGAGTTCCAACTACAGACGCAATCCCAATTCCTTTAGTGTTCGACACTGGTCCGGTCGCACTCACTTGGCTCTTGGCCAATCGTTGGGTCGATAATTTGAAAGGCGACTTGCCTCAAAAACTTCAAACACAAAAAAAAGTAAGACAATGGTCCGGTACACCATAACAAAGTCTGGAAATAAAACTGTTTCGTATCTGTGATGATAGAAACTCTTGAACATAAATTTTATTATCTTATGTAATTCTTTGTAACAAGTAGATGTGAAGTAACATATAAAGATGAAAAAATATGTTGAGGTGTAATTCATTGATTGGTCTGTTTTTCGGAGTGGTACAGATCGCAAGTTTATAACACTGTGTTGGACAAGTCACTTTGCTACAAATTTAGTTTCCTGAATACAACAAATTAAGGGCTTGAATCTACTTGTTAGAAGTTGGAAATTATTTTAATGACTATAGAAGCCATCGCAGTTACACTGAATAATATTTAAGTTTTGTTTGCCCATAATAATTCTGATTCTGAATCTAAGTCACTGGACAAACTGTAGTTGTCATTCTTATTGTTAATATTTACATTAAGTTTCCCATTTTTATTTTTTACAACACGTTTTACTCTGTGGGATATACTTTAATAATACCTTGTTCTGATCTTATAACTGTTTTAATGGAATGTTCTCCAAAGTTTTCATCTGGGGACATTGTTAAACGCTTGCTTGAAGTAGGGAGTTCAATACACGTGTCCATAGATGATGCTGATGTTGTCAGTTGTTTGATTTTAATCGACTCACTGTTCGCCTTGTTTGGCTCATTATTTAGAAGGCAGTCTTTAATATTAATATTTGTAACATTGTAACATTTCGAAGCCTCCGAAATGGCACAAGTGAGGTCCTATCTCGATACAATTTGTTAACTTCTCTCATGTCGACCTTTTCGATTACCTTGATCCTCCGTAATTCTTTTTCTTTTATGAAAATTGGGCATATATTTGAGAAAGAATGATGAGAGCCCAGACAGTTACATCATTTACTTTATTTTTTAAACTTTTCTTGGTTTTCACTCAGATGGAATTTTTCTCCACATTTAGAACAGGTTTTGGTACATTTACATAGAACAGCGATATGCCCAAAATTCAGGCAATTGATGCATCTTAGTGGGGCGGGTATATACGGTCTCACCCTAGCTTTTATGTAACCTATGTCTATAGTCTCAGGAATGTCGGAGGTAGAAAAAACGATTGTGTATAAGTTATTATCTTCAATCGCACCGGTATTTTTGTTTTTGGTCTTCATACGCTTAATATCGATCACATGTTGGTCTCTCAGATTTTGCAGAATGTGATCTTTTTCCATGTAATTGAAATCAGGGCAATATACAACACCTTTCACATTATTTAATGTTGAATGTTCATGGATTTTAACATTAATATTCGAGTCGAGATTCTTTAATTGAATTAAATCCTTTGCCTGTTCACATGTTTTTCTGTTAATAAGCACTGTTCCGTTTTTAATTTTTATCCATTTTTGAATATCACCACACACTATTGAGATTACTCTTTTTAAAGAAAATTGGCAGTCTTTCTTTCCATAATCAAAAACTTTGGACCTGGTGAATCATTTTTTAATATTTCCGACTCATCAAACAAAAATGCATGCATTATTTTGAAATCCTCTTACTTTGAGCAAATAAAAACCCGAGAGAAAAAAAATACTGTTTCAAGCGCACTGGATTACAACTTGGTAAATTTGTCTTTACTTTCCAAAAGCGAAAACTATACTGGCGTACCCCTTATTTTTGATAAAAGCTCCTGGGCATCGAAGCAATTAAATTATCAATAAATAATTTGAGAATACCTTTTCACTGCCTTTCGACCTCGGCGAAGAGGTCTTATTTTTTTTCATATCTGATTTCTTATTCTCCTCTTCACAATCTCCGGGGGGTTAAGGTCTGTGGACTGCAGTGACCATTGCAAAATGTTGATATTTTGCTCCGCGATCCAATTTTTAACCAGCTGAGAGGTTTGGGGTCATTATCGTGTTGACAACACTAAACCAACGGTATTTCCCATTCTAGACAAATGGCCATTATAAGGACTGAAACGAATAAAATTTGGAAACTTCAAAGTAAAAAAAAAAAATATTTTCATAATTCATGTAAATTTCTTTTATTTGCTTTAAAACTCTGTTTTTATTAAGTTCATTCACAATTACAAAAAATAAAAAAAATTATTTGGGTTCCCATTCTCTCCTCAACTTCTTTCGAATGTCCCGCATAAGGTTGGTGTTGCGTCGTCACCACAACATAGGTTGCATGTGCGAACATTGCAATGCACATGCATCTAGTCAACACCCCCTATGCAACAACGCCCACTCCAGCAATTTTGACAGCCGTGACTTTACATCTAAAGGTCAAATGCATGTAATTTTTTACAGAAAAAATAAAGCGGCAATTCAAGTTTACGCATCGTGTCTTTATTTAATTTTACAGATAATTTTATAGTCCATTTTACATATATCTCCATCTAAACACATACGGAGTGCAAGAAACCTGTTCACCGAAGAACAGTTGGTGACAGTTACATCCGTGATCTTTTTGGACGTTCTTTTTCATTTAGCACTAAAATCTTTTACGTCCTTTGCACACTGCTCACTTTTCCTCAATTTAGCTTTGACCAAAGCCTGTGGACGGGCTGTGGAACATTGGGTGGATTCATGTCTTTTGGGACAAAGTCGACCTTTTTAGCAAAAGAAAGCTCAACGTCGCATGAGCATAGTGAAGCTAAATCTGGCTAAAATAATGTTGAATCCTCGTGTTTGTTTAAGAAAGGAATCAACCGTTTTTTAGGCACTCGTTAATGTACACTTCTCCGTTAATTGCTCCCGTTGTAATAAACGATGAGCTTCTGTGTCCACATTGGCAAATGGCATGCCAAACGAGATATTTTGATCCGAATTTTTCCATCCCAATCGATGTTGTTGATTGCGGAAGAATCTCAGTTTCAAACGAGTTGTAAAACTGCGCACCTGGAAGGGTAGTAAAGTCGGCTTTGACATAAGTTTCGTCATCCAAAACCACGCACGTTTTCTTGTTGCCGATCAACTCGTATGGCTTTCGGGTTCGTGTTTTTATGACTTTTTTTTGCTTTTCAGTAACTTTTGGTATTTTTTGTTTTTTGCGTGTTTTTGGACCGTTACGTTTTTTAGATCTTCGTACCATTGTTTGGTTGGTATTACATTTGCGAGCAACATCTCTGGATGACATAGCCCGGTTTTTTTACGATGGTACCCACTATTTTCCTGTCCAAATTTGTATCATGTGCTCCACTTTTAGCTCCACTTTTCTGTTTTCGCTCAACTGTCAACGTCTCCAAATATCGTTTAATAACAGAATCCACTATACCGCGTGCTATGTTTAAATTTTTTGCGATGAAATGGTTTGGACGCGAAGTATTTTCGAACCATTTGTCGATGATCTTTTTACGGCGTTCCTCTTGACTCATATTTTATAAATATTTTAAACCGCATCGAACTAAAATCAATAACAAACTGAAACTAGAGAATATACAGGCTAATTTGAGTACAAAATGGAATTGCAATTTTTACGCATTGGAAGTATAGCCCGTATTAAAATTTACAGATTTTATTCGTTTCAGTCCTTATTTTGTAAGATGTTTCTGTAATCTTCGGACCTCAACACGATGAATTTGACCAATAAACTGTAAAGAGAAGCAGCCCCAGACAAGCAGATTCCTTTGGTGAATTCTGGGTTCAACCTCTCACCTTTCGGCCTGCTCACATGTTACCTTCCGTCTGATCATTCTTGAGTCTTAACAAAATTTATACGAACTTCGCCTTGGGGTTTCTCCTTATAAAATTCATAATTTTATTGTCTTCTTTTCCACTTGTTTTGCGGATGTTCTGATACCACAATACGACAAATTGTCGACTTGTGTACGAGGACGGGTCAATAATTCCGTGCATTTTTGAATTTCTGACCTCTTTACTGAAACAGCAACACTGCTCCTGTCAACAGGCATTTGTCAGTTGACTCCTGTCAAAATTTAAACTTGCTGCGTCAGTTAGTTTGTGTTTGACAGCTATTTTTATCAGACTACTCACTAATTTGAGGAGAAAATGGAAAAAAGTGAATTTCGTGTGCTTATTAAGCATTATTTCTTGCGAAAAAAAACCATTACCGAGACCAAGGCTAAGCTTGATAAATACTATGGGGACTCTGCACCATCGATTTCAATGGTAAAAAAGTGGTTTACTGAATTTCGTTGTAGCCGTACAAGCACTGAAGATGCCGAACGTCCTGGACGCCCAGTTGAGGTCTCTACACCCGAAACAATCGAAAAAATTCACGATATGGTGTTGGCCGACCGAAGATTGAAAGTGCGAGAGATTGTGGAAGCCGTAGGGATCTCGCATGGCTCAGTGGTTTCAATTTTGAATGATCACTTGGGCATGAGAAAGCTTTCCGCAAGATGGGTGCCGCGTTTGCTCACAGTCGACCACAAACGCAATCGTGTAACAACTTCACAGGAAGGTTTGGCGTTGTTTAATCGCAATATGGAGGAGTTTTTGCGCCGTTTTGTAACCGTGGACGAAACATGGATCCATCACAACACACCAGAGAACAAACAACAGTCAAAACAGTGGGTTTCTAAGGGTGAATCGGCGCCAAAGAAGGCCAAGGTGGGTTTGTCAGCCAATAAAGTTATGGCGACTGTTTTTTGGGATGCACGCGGGATAATCCACATTGACTACCTTCAAAAGGGAAGAACAATCAATGGGGAATATTATGCCAACTTATTGGACCGATTCAATGACGATTTGAAAAAAAAACGACCTCATTTGGCCAAGAAAAAAGTTCTTTTCCACCAAGACAATGCAAGGGTGCACACATGTGCAGTTGCCATGGCAAAAATCCATGAATTGGGCTATGAATTGCTCCCTCATCCACCCTATTCTCCAGATTTGGCTCCGAGCGACTACTTCTTGTTCCCAAACCTGAAGAAATGGCTTGGTGGAAAAAGATTTGACTCCAATGATGAAGTCATCTCGTCATTTTGAGGACCTCGACAAATCATTTTTTTTGGAAAGGATAAAAAAATTGGAGAAGCGTTGGACAAAGTGTATAGAGCTCAAGGGAGACTACGTTGAAAAATAAAAATTACGGACTTATTGACCCGCCCTCGTATTGAATATTTGGCGGAAATGTCCTTTTGAGAAAGCCGGTTATTAAAATCGATAACAATTTTCAATTTAAGGTCCTGACAATATTTGTTTTCACCCATTTTATTAATAAAACTATAATAATTTTGGTGACAAAACTTAAACGTTTGTTCACTACTATGGGATATCAGGAAGGCGACGCAAACAACAAAACGATAGCAAAGATAAAGCTTAAAGATAGTAAAACAAAAGTACTGATTTGATCAACAGTTGCAGACATGTCAGTTGCAGATGTTTTGCACAGGCAAAATTCTTGGTGTCGGTGCTTATAAATGCCTATTTTTCGTCAAATAATATGTTTGATTTGATTTTGATTCCGAATAAATAAAATATAAATTAAAGTTATTTCTACACTTTCGACTTTTTAAAAAAGATCGGGAGAACTCTCGTCCGCTTTACTTGATTACAAAAATTAGACTAAACACAAAAATGACTAATAACTTAAATCTAATCTTCCCCCACGCATACGTCCCCACGTTCGCACTGATGCTATGTGCATTGGCAGCTATTTGAGTCCGCGCATTACCTGCAACCGATGAATGTCAGATGCTGTATTCCGCCCGGAATGCGAGGTATCGTTTAAAGATGCGAGGAAATGTGTTGACGTGTGAATGTGAACTTTCTCGGTGTTAACTCCTCCGCCCTTAAAATTGAACGCCCTCGTTCAACGTTGATGTTTTGCAGGACTCTGATGTATCCTCCATCTTATTTCTACTTCGGGAGCTTGGACTGAACTTCCAATGATCTGTTTTGTCATTGCAAAACGCGGCCGTGTAAAGGGTTGTCTTACGTCGTTGGTAACATTCGCTGATACGATTGATGAAACTACATCCCTATCAACCCTTGAAGTTCGTATAAAAAGGCTTGATGAAGCATTTCAAGAATTTGTTACCCTGCAAAATGAACTCCTAAACTTTATCGAAAACCCTGATTACATTGATCGTGAACCTGAGTTTGCGGAATTTGAAGAAAAATATTTTTATGCTTATTCGCTTTTTTCTGACGCGATAAAACGTTTAAAGGTTAAATCACAACCCGCAAAACAACAACTCAAAAATCGTGAACTTTCGCAAAGCTCGTCATCAATTAAAGATACCTCGCATGTCGTTGATTCAAAATCCGTACATTTGCCTAAAATAACTATTCCTAATTTTACCGGAGGCTATAAAGATTGGCCTGCCTTCCGCGACCTGTTTACTGCAACAGTAGATTCCAATGCAACCATTTTTTGCGTGGCGATGCAGCAAACTTAATAAAACACATATCGTGTTCTGAGTCGAATTATATTGAAGCCTGGGAACGATTAGAAGGACGATACGATCAAAAATTTCTAATTGTTCAATCCTTCATACAGTCTTTCTTATCGCTGCCTTCATGCACAACACCAAATATCGACATACTCCGGAAAATTTCTGTCGGGGCAGACGAAGCAGTGCGCGGACTCAACGCATTAGATTCAAACGGTGGCGACCCATGGCTTATCTATTTATTAATCCGAAACTAGACTACGAGACAAAACAAGCTTGGGCAGAAGAAGTTGGGTCAAGAGCTGACTGTGAAATTATAGAGCTTTTAACTTTTTTACAAAAACGGTGCTCCTGTCTTGAGTCGTGTATACCAAATTCTCGATACCAATCTCGGAACAGAAGTTCAGGTGCCATTCATTCACACTTAGTAGAACCTGCGAAAGATTGTCCCTCTCTCGCTGCGAAGAATTTAAATCGTTACCCATAGCAGTTCGTCGCGAATTCGTAAAGAAAAAATCCCTCTGCTTCAATTGCTTGAGGCGAGGCCATACATCAAATAGATGCAAATCGAACCTTTCTTGTCGCCAATGTAACTCGCGTCACCTTACATTGGTGCATCTCAATCTACCAGCACAAAGCCAAACCGATTCTCTCCCACAAGCTGAAGTTGTTCACATTTATCCATTCTCTGAAATACCAGTCTTCGCAACCCAAGCGCCAAATTTCGACCATCCTACCCACCGCGCTTGCACAAATCAAGGACATTCAAGGAAATAATATCGTCGTCAGGATTTTACTCGATTCCGGGTCCCAAGTGTCGTTTGTAACCGAGCAAGTGGCTCAACGCTTGGGATTTCGTCGAAAGCAACATCGTGTTCCAATTCTGGGCATCGCCTCCACATCAGCTGGAGTAACCAACGGATTAGTAAAATTAAAAATCAATTCGCGATATAATTCCGATTACGTCGAAGTCAACTGCTACGTTTTAGCTAAAATATCCTCTTCTCTTCCCCCGTTTGCCTTTGACTTCATTTCTTTCAACAAATTCCCAACCGATGTCGCTGACTCTCAATTTTACAAACCTGGTCCAATAGATATTTTGTTAGGAGCTGATAAGTTCTTCAGTAACATTAAAGGGACGGGAAGAACACAAGCTGACGGAGGCTTAGTATCGATACCAACCATTTTCGGCTCCATTATAGCTGGTAGCTATTCTCAATTCTCGACATCGGAGTCTGAAATAAGTACTCATTGCACTCGTTTAGATCGAAGTCAGGAATTTGACTTAGAACGATTCTGGAGATTGGAAGAATTGTCTTCTGATCCACCTGCATCGCTAGATGAGCAACTAGCCGTACAAAATTTCGTTGCAACCCATATTCGGCGAGCAGATGGTAAATATGAGGTCCAATTGCCCTTTAAGCCTTGTACCGAGTTTAATTTTGGAAACTCGTTTCACATCGCCCTCAACCGTTTTTACTCAATCGAAAAGAAATTGAATTCAAACATTGATCTAAAAAACCAGTATTCGTCTTTTATTAATGAATATTTGACACTTGGACATATGGAAGAAATATCGCAAACTGAAATTTCTCAAAATCCAAACCAATCAAACTACTACTTACCGCATCATGCCGTATTTAAATCCGACAGTAGTACCACAAAGATACGAGTCGTTTTTGATGCCTCCGCCAAATCGTATAATTCAATGTCTCTAAACGATGCTTTGCTTGTTGGTCCTACCATTCAACGTGACATATTTTCAATTTGTCTAAGATCCCGGCGCGAGGCGTACCTAATTACAGGTGACACCGAAAAGATATACAGACAAATTTTCGTTCTACGACAACACAACGAGTTTAATTTTGGAAACTCGTTTCACATTGTCCTCAACCGTTTTTACTCAATCGAAAAGAAATTGAATTAAAACATTGATCTAAGAAACCAGTATTCGTGACATCGAAAAGATGTACAGACAAATTTTCGTTCTACGACAACACACAGATTATCAAAGAATTCTTTGGCGCAAAAACCCAGAAGATACTCTACGACATTATCGCCTACTCACTGTTACGTATGGAACCTCGGCTGCCCCGTTTCTTGCAGTACGTGTCTTACAGCAGCTAGCCGTAGATGTAGCGAAGACACATCCACGTGCATCTACAACGATCATGAATGATTTTTACGTCGACGACGTTGTAACAGGTGCAGACACCATTGAAGAAGCCATTGCCCTACGTTCAGAGTTAGTTGATGGTTTAAGATCCGCAGGGTTTAATTTGCGTAAATGGACAACGAACTGCTGGCCACTTCTAATCTCAATACCTGAAGATCAACGGGAACTATCTCCAGTTGATTTCGAAGATTCAAATGCTGTCAAGATGCTTGGTTTACAATGGTGTCCATCGCGCGATTGCTTTTCATACAAGGTCAAGTTATCACATTCAAGCACATCTACAAAACAATAAATACTCTCCGACGCTTCTCGCATTTTTGATCCCTTTGGTTTTCTCTCGCCAATCGTTATAGCAATTAAAATCATGTTCCAAGAGCTTTGGAGAATGCAGCTTAAATGGGACGAAGAAGTACCCGACGACTTGGCAAAGCAATGGAACACAATGAGAAATGAACTACCCCTCATCGAATCGATAACTGTCCAAGAATTATGATAATTAATAAGGAGAAGTTGGAGTTTCATGGTTTCTGCGACGCATCTTTAGATGCTTATTCGGCAGTCGTGTATTGCAGAAGCATTAATACAGATAACTTAACATTGGTTACTATAGTCGCAGCCAAAACTAAGGTCGCTCCCTTTTAGGTGTTGCCTCTCCCGAGGCTTGAATTATGTGGCGCTCTTTTATTAACGCGGCTTTTGAATAAAATGAAGTTCTCATTACAGGAACCTAACATAAAAATCTTTGCTTGGACCGATTCATCAATAGTACTCCATTGGCTATCGGCCCCTCCAAAAAAATGGTCGGTATTTATAGGAAACAGGACATCGGAAATCCTCACATCAATTCCAATCAATTCCTGGAATCACGTACGCTCAGCTTTTAATCCTGCAAATGTGGCAACACGTGGAATATCACCGTCTTCATTGTTGCAAGCCAAAATATGGTGGAATGGACCTCGATGGCTGAGTGAAGAAAGGAGTCAGTGGCCCTCATCGTGCTACAAAATGGAGGACATAGATTTTGCTCATCTTGAAGAGAGGAAAACATCTCCAGCACAGGTATTTGTATCAACTACAGTAGCATTAAATGTATTCAAAGGTATTTTGCTCAATACATCAAGTTGGTATAAATCGGTTCGTGTTACTTCCTACATTCTACGTTTCGTCAACAATTGTCGTGTATCAATCAACGTTCGCCAATTAGAAGCTCTGCAAACTACAAAATTAGCACTAGCAAAAATTCAACTTATCAAGAGTGCCAAAATTCGTTATTCCGGAATGAAATTCTTGCCATAAAACAAAACTCGGAGTTGCCATCGAAAAACAAATTGTTGTCGTTAAGCCCATTCATCGATTCTCTTGGTGTGCTTCGAGTTGGCGGTCGGTTCAAACTTAACATACTCCGAAAAGCATCCTATTCTTTTGTGCAAGTCCCATCCAATATCACAACTTATCGTAAGGCATTTACATAAAAAACATTTGCGGGTGTATCTCTCTTATTTGCTCTAACCAAATACTCATTTTATATTCTCGGAGGCAGAAATCTTTGCCGAAAAATTGTTCATGAGTGTGTAACATGCTTCCGACAAAGACAGTCGACAGCTAAACAACTAATGGGAAGTCTTCCTGGTGAACGCGTTCGATACTCGCGTCCATTTAGCAAGGTCAGCTGCGATTATGCTGGTCCAATCACGTTGCGCTTAAATCGAGGAAGAAATCCAAAATTCCAAAAGGGGTATATAGCTCTATTCGTTTGCTTCGTAAAAAAAGCGGTTCATATAGAGCTCGTTGGTGATTTGTCAACGTCTGCATTTCTTTTGGCCTTGGATCGCTTTGTAGCCCGTCGTGGGAAACCGACCGAGATTTGGAGTGATAACGGGACAAATTTTCATGGCACTAGGCGACTTCTGAACGAGCTTTATCAACATCTTTGCAGTCAACAACATCGCACCATTACCATCGACTATTTAGCCAAGGATAACATCAACTGGAGATTTATACCACCCTCCTCACACCATTTTGGGGGTTTGTGGGAGTCTGCTGTAAAATCAATTAAATTACACCTTAAACGAGTAATTGGAGACACCAAACTTACTTACGAGGAGATGTACACCTTGCTTTCGAATATAGAAGCTTTGCTAAACTCAAGACCCCTATGGCAGACATCTAACCTTGACCCTATAGCCCTCACACCTTCTCATTTTTTAATAGCGGAAGCATACTCCGCAGTTCCCCAGCCTGATGATCTTTCGCATATTTCAATAAGCACTGATTAGTCTCTTTTACAGGCTTTTGGAAACGTTGGCATAACGAGTTTCTCACGTCTTTGCGGCAACGCTCTAAATGGCAAAGACCTAAGCCTAATCTCGAAGTGGATGATGTCGTCTTATTGAAGGAGCCCAAGTTGCCTCCATCCAAGTGGATTATTGGTCACATTATCAAAACTCATCTCGGAAGTGATAACAAATATAGGGTTGTAACCATCAGAACCAAATTCGGAGACTATTTCGACCTATAATTAAGGTTGCACCTTTGCTCATTACTAATGTAAGCCAAATACCAGAAACGCCAAACATCGACAAACTCACCTTATTACAACATTAGCTTTCCACTATCGTTTATTTGTGATTTTCTAATATATTTGTACAGTTAATATTTTTCCACAAAATTGTAACGCTAGCTTTCTTTAAACCATGCATTGCCGCTTCACGGCATTCGTGATCAAGCAGTCAACAAGCACAGTCAATTTTCTTAGTTCAACATTTTCATACACATATTGTAACAATTGCACATTCGTTTATACACACATTTTAATCTTGTACAGTACACACATTTTTGAGATATTCATATTCATACAGTTAAGATTGTAACTAATGAACATTTAGAATACATAATTGAAACAAAATCACACTTAGTTTTCATTAAGACATACAATTAATAAAAAACACACAAAACACAAAAAAACACCACACACCACACACCACATATCACACACGGCACACCATACTCCACATCACCCACTCTTGGAATTTCGCCATCGACTTCGCTGCTGCTCAAGGTCAGGTGATATATATGTATGGTGATATATATCTATGTTTGGTTTGTATGATTTTACACATGAACAATTAATATTTCGTTAAAAGTATCATCACAAACCGAAAAATGCAATTTGACAAAAACTAGTTAAACAGATGAATAGGGAGAACAAGAAAAATACATCTGACTGATTTGAGTAACTGTTTTTGAATGATAGGAAAAAATAGGAAACAATTTTTAGATAAAACAACAATGGTGTAAGATATAAAAATTTATTCCGGCTTTATTTTGAAGCTACGTTCATGCCATTATGTGTGGAATAGCACATCATTCAAATGGCCATGAGATGAAGAGAGAATTTTTCAATTTCTGGAAGGGTTCCATGGCTTCTTGGTTAAGCTGCATAGACAATTTGGAGGATTTGATCTTGGATACATGTCCCTCCTCCCCTCTTAGAAGGGCTGTCAGGGCTTTGGCGAGCTTTGCGTAATCTCTGAAATAAGGAACTCTAGAAATTTTATCTTGGCTTCGAAAAATGTACACTTGTCCAATTGCTCTTTCATATTTGTCTGCTGTAGAGAGCTGAAGATTTGCTCAATATGTTTAGCATACTGAAGTTCGTCTTCACTGTAAACGATGATATCGTCGATATACACCTTACAAAATTTCCCAATACATTGATGCAGTATATTATCAAGGGTTCGCTGATAGATTGCTGGATCGTTTTGTAACCCGAACGGAAAGCTCGCAAATTCATACTTTCCGTTGTTAATGTAAAATGAGGTTTTCTCGGTGTCGGATTTCCTTAAGGGGATCTGGTGGAATCCGCTCTTTAGATTGAGTACCGTGAAGAATCTATTCTTTCCGAATTCCGCGATTGCCTCGTTAATATCCGGTTTTGGATATCTCTCGGCTATGGTGACGGAATTTAGTTATATTTCCTATAATCTATACCATACGGTATTGTTTTCACCGGAGGAACCAGGCATTTTGGGCACGATCCATACGGGCGAGTTATATGGAGACCGTTAAGGTCCTATAATACCGTCATCGAAAAATTTTCGCACTTATTTTTCCTCTTCCTCTTTCAAGGACATGGACAAAGGGTAATGTCGGCTATGGATGGGCTCTTCTGTGGTGGTTCTGATCTCCGCAATAACAGCTTCTCCTCTGGTTCAGAAAATATTTTAATTTTTGTATATGTATAACTGGGTTCACCAAATTCTTTGTGAGATGATTAATTTTTGCAGTAAGCGAATTTATATCTAGTGAGTTCGTCGATTACGACTTCAGCTATTTAATTTTAATACGAGCATTGTCAAGAATTGACATCTAACTCTCTTTAGTGTAGATGACTGCAGATAGCGGTTTTAGGCTATTGTTACCCAGAATTCCATGGAATGTTCTTAGGGAAGGTACTCGTACTTCTATTATTTAACCCGAAAGATTCACAAGCGTATGTTGGCAAATTTTGAAGTCGCCGGCTATTGATTTAGCGTAAAAGATTTGGTGGTTAGGGATAGGATTAGCAATAAGGTCGGGTCTAATGTAGTTTTAATTAGACCCTATATCAATAACAAATTTTAGCATATCTCCGCTTTCCATTTGGCATTCAAAATACGGAATCGAAGGATCGCTTAGCCTAAAAAATGGATGTTCGTATGGTCGTTTGGATCTGAATTGATAGGAGGATCGGGGAAATTCTGAGCGTATTCCTCGAGAGATTGATGATATATGTAGATTATTTGCATCAGCTAGGGTTTATTCATATTCTGTACTAAATTCCTGAACATCAGCAGGCTCATCTTGGGTTTCTTTAATGTGGAAGTTCTGTTGTGGATTTTTTTTTTCAATTCAATTAATTTTTATTTTCAATATAATCTACATTGGTTATGCTTTTCCGCGAAGCCTTAGGGGCTTTTCTGCAGAATTTTGTGTTTCTAACATTAGTAATTGAAATTAAGTAACACGAAAAAATTATTCGACATAAGTAATTTTGATCGCTTTGGATTTAGATTTACTTTAAGATTAAAACATTCAGTTGTTGGAAATTTGATTTAAAAGAAAGTTTTTTATGTTTTTTTTTTTTAGTTTTAAAATTTCTAGCGTTTTTTAGTTCTTGCGGAATTGTGTTGAGAATTTCAGGCACATTGCATTTCAACTGTCTTCTTCCATAGTTGTTGTAGAATCTGGGTTCTTGAAGCATACCTTGTGCACGTCTTCTTGTGTTTCTCCCATGGTTAATTAGAGTGATGAATCTTGTGTCGTCGTAATACTTTAATATAATCGTTATCTTGAAGATGTCTTCCACTTTAAGGACATTGAACCTTCCTCTCTCGGTTATATTTCTATGAGTAAATATATTTATTTTTTTCAGTGCTGCAGTTTGTAGTTTCTGAAGTTTTTTTAAATGAGTTAACGATGCATTACCCCAGGCAAATATTCCATATCTTAGTTTGGATTCCACTAGCGCAAAGTACACTTGTCTTGGCACAGATGTTGTAGTTTGGTACTGCAAATGAGTTAGTGCGTATAATGCTCTTTTAAGACTCGAACGTAACTCATCAATGTGCTTATCCCACAAAAAGTTATTGTCGATTATCACTCCTAGATATTTGTAATTTTGAACTATATCTATAGGACAGCTAGTCGAGGTATGCCAGTCATCATTCCTACAGTATATTTGTTGTTCGGTAGCCTTGAACTGCGGATTTCTTATATGCATCATTTTTGTTTTGGATGAGTTGATCATTAAACCATGATCGTGACACCATTTTACTGCATTATCAAACTCTTCCTGAATTATTGTTGTTGCCGTCTGCAAAGATCTGTGACATACCACTATCGCTGTATCGTCGTCATAAGCATAGGGTTTGGCTCGCTTGAAAATGCGGAGAAGCTCATTAGCGTATAGTATAAACAGAATCGGGCCCAGTTTCGATCCTTGCGGGACTCCGTATTCTGCATGTTCTTTTTGGCTATGGGTCTCGCCGATCTTGACACAAAAAGCCTGTTGTGTAGATATTCCTTTAGCCAACCGGCCAATAATCCTCGTATTCCTATACGCTCGAAAGCATCTATTAGCTTACACTGATTGAGCGTGTCAAAAGCTTTACTAAAGTCCATAAATATGACCAAGACGTATTAACTTTTGTTAAGACTTTCATTGATATGATTTGCGAATTCTCCTAATAGTTTACCAGTGCTTTTCTTTTTCTGGAAACCGTATTGATTTTCGTGGATGATGGAGTGTTTTTCAATAAAATTCTGCAAACTGTTTGTTATGACTTCTTCGAAGCACTTTTCTACTACTGGCAATATGGATATTGGCGACTTATTTTCGTCAAGCAAACCAATTATTTTTGACATTTCAAATACATTTGTTTCTTGAATAAAAACTGATTTGTCTAGCGTTTTATTTAGGTGAATCGATGGAATCGAGTCGCATTGGTGCACAATGTTTTCAATTTGTTCTTTAAAGTTTTTTGCACGAGATTGCTCACACACATTTGACCAGTGAAATTCTTAATTATAGTTTCATCTACGCTAGGCTTTTTCCTTCCCATTATCTCGTTTATTAGGCTCCATGTTTTTCGGGGGTTTGATTTGATCTGGTTGAACTTGGTTTTGTAAAAAAGAGATTTTTGCGTTGTTATTTCTTTGTTTAGTTTGTTTCGAAAAGTCTTATAATTCAGTTCGAAAGTCCTGCTCAATCTGTTATTTTTCCATCTTTTGTATAACTCATCCCTTTTTTCACACTTAGCTATTAAGTCATGTGTCATGACAAGTTTTTGGTAAAGAGAAATTGGATCATTTTCATTAATCACTTCTTCCCAATTTGTTTCGTCGATTAATTGGTTTACCTTCGCGTTGCATATAAGTGACATGCTGACCAGTTTTTCTTTTACGACTGATTGTTGCGAAAAATAGGGTTGGGTAATGATCTGTTATACAGCTTTCAATCGCCGCTGAGTTTATTTGGTAATCCGTTGCATTAATTTATTGTCGATTTTGTTCCCGTCTTCGGATCTATTCTAGTATAATCTGTTATTACATTCAATAACCCCAGTGACGCCAGCATCTCTAAATATTCTTTTACGCAGTATAAATCTAGATCTTTAACATTAATATTCATATCTCCCATTACTACAATATCTCTTTTTCCCAATTGTTCAATATCGTTTCTGAATTCTTCTTTTTTTTTTCTATAACCTGGTGGGCTGTATATTCCAAATACATATTTGTTTTTATTGTTTTCAACAATTCGAATTCGGATGCTTTCGTATGACACGCTTTCAGATGTAAGTGGTGTGTATTCTAAGCCATCTCAAATTAACATTAAAATTCCACCACCTCTGCGATTTTTTCTATTCAGAAATTTAGTCTGAAAGCCATCTAGCCTATAAAACTTTTGTTCTTCTTCCTCTATATTTATTTCAACCAATACTATAATTTTTAATGCATTAACAAAGCGGTTTATATTCAAACAGAAGTCGTTCCAATTCCTACGCAAGAATCCTATGTTAAAATTCAAGTAGCAACATTTATTTTTTACTAATTCATTTATGTTGATGTCGCTAAAACCATTCATTACCCTACAATTCAAATCAACATGTAAGCCATTGTTTCTATTTGCGTTTTCCATTAAATGACATTAAAAGTTTTTGTGTTTCTTTTTGTTTACAAACACTGTAATTATTGTGTGCGTTCAATTTTTATAATATCGTCAACGGAACTTATTAATATGGGCTGCGTACTCTCATTTTGTCTGGCCAACTTTCTTCCTGCACTTTCCCACACAAATCTCCAGTTTTCTTGTCTCGCTTTCTCCTTTGCCATCCACATCAAGTGTTTGTTATATTTAGTCAGCTGATTGTTGACATACACCGTAGCATCAGGTAGAACTGTGTTCGCGTTTGTGCAGCTGTTGATTTTTTGCATTACAGCTCTTAGTTTGATGGAGCGAGTGGAGCGAGTTTGTTTGATAAATTGCATTTTAGTTATTCGGGATGCAAATGTTGCAACAATTGTAGATTACTCAGAATTTTTTGTTTTCGTTCGATATATGTATATCCGTGATATCATTGTCGTTTATCTCACAATTAATCGTTTTACCTATGCCCTTTACAATTTCTGTTAGGTTTTCTTGTTGTGTAGGGGGAATATTTTTAATATCAATATTGTTTATAATTGCTTGCTGTTCGAGTGTGTTGATCTGTGATTGCACGTTTTCTATTATTTCATCTTTTTTTTTATTGCTTTCTCTGAGGTCTTTCAATTCTTTGTTTATGTTTTCTATAAAGTCGTTATTTTTCTTCATGTATGTGTTGAGTTCATCGTACTTTGCCGCTAGGAAATCGCAGCTTGCCATAATTTCTTTGATTTCCCCTCTCAGTAGACGTATTTCCGCTGGAATAGTCGAGTTACTGCGACTTGAGATGTTGTTAGCTAGGTTGCCGGGGGTTCTGGGCTCTCTCATCCTTTTTGATGATTGTTCCTGTTGGGGTGAGGGGGCGTTGCTAACTGCAGCCGTACTTTGGACATCTCCACTATTTCCGCTTACAAAACGAACACACAACAAAGTCACTTTCAGCGGGGATATTATCACTGCAATGTCCGCACACATACATGTTAAGGGGTGGAGAATACAAACTGTGGGAATGACTGTTAAATATTATTTTAAAAAAAATCATTGTCTTAGGATTGTTTGTTTGCTATCCCGCAGAATTAATACTTTTAACACTTTTAAACCTTGCTTTAAGAATCTAAATCACGGAGCGGTTAAAATAAAAACACGTCCTCATACACTAAACTCACGAACACAACCCGGCCACCGCCAAGAAATCCATGGTTATTACTATTGTTTGGACGCTGCTGTTGATTAAAATTATGTTGTCGAACGGGATGATTGTTGAACTGTTGCCGGTTTTATTGGTGAATATGCTTCACTTGGGTAGAAGGGCCTTGAGTTGCCGGTTCAGTATTTATTTGTAGCCTATTAGGGACAGGGGTGGAATTATTATTCAGGTTTGAAGGCCTTGAATTTATTTGGGTAATATTGTAATAAATGTGAGAGTTGGAATTTTGTGGAGGATATTGGTAGTATCGTGGTTGGGTAATCGCATTATTTGGGGCTTGAATGGAATTTGTCCTATTGACTGGAATGGAGCGCGCTGGATTATTGGGCTTCCTAACAACAAATTGGGTGTTATAAGCATGACTTGTTCGATAGCTCTGGCTCTCTAGCTTCAAGCATATGCTTAACGCATGCGGTCGATCTGTTGGCTAGTGAATACCAAGTAATCTTGGCAGATCACTTCTTAACCCCCTAATAAAGGTATCGGGGGCTTTATTCCTATAAGCCTAAGTAAGCAACCTCATAGCTTCTGAGCTAATTCCCATACACATTGTTTAGGATAAGTGAAAGGTATACAGTATTAGACAGTTTTACCATCTTGCACCAAACACATCATCTGGTACTCCAACGTTCCCAGATCGCATTTATCTGCATAGTGAATGGCTAGGCACTGTGAGATACTAGTCCAATTTAATGGAGTGTTAAAGGACTCCAAGGTAACGTTGGTATTATCAATGATTTTGTTTCTGATCAGGTTCAGTATCCCAAAGTATTTCCGAATTCCATTTAAAGGCTCGTAGATCCCCAGAATTCTGTGCACGTCCTTCTTCCATGAGCGGAACTCACCTGGATAGCCTGAATCTGACAGCCTATTCCGATATTCTGGGGATATAGCCTGATCAGTTTCTGTAGACAAATCCGTGTTATAAAGCTTTTGCATGATCATGCTAGTTTGGTTCTCTACGACGCGACTAACTATGGCATTTATCAGTGCTTCTATATCAGGAGTAGCTAGGGGTAGACTCGAATCGTTTTGGTTTTTCGACCCACTAAATTGGAAGGAAAAATTTGGATGTTGGGTTTTGGAAGGGGTATTGTTATTAATAGGATCGGATTGAGAATTTACGCTTGGCTGGTTAGCCCAAACTGTATTTTGAGCGGTTCACTCTTCAATTCAGCCTTTGGTTATAACCATTTCTTAAAATTTAATTCCAATTTAAATCAATCAAAAAAATTAACGCGCAACTAAGTTTTTTGATGAGAATGCAAATTTATTTTGAAAAAATGGTTACAAATGAATTATTCAAAGTATTGCACATCGCTAGCTACAACTTTTTCCCATCTTTCTGGCAGAGCTCGAATACCGCTAAGGTGAAAGTGTTCATCTTTTGAGGCTATCCCGAATCAAGCCATTTTTTGATATCTTCATATGAGCGGAACTGCTGATCAGCAGGATCATGTGTCATCGAACAGAATATTTTGGGTGGGGTAGGACTTCCCATTTGAGCGTTTTTAGGTAGATTTTAACAGGTTTGACAACGTGAGGCCGAGCATTGTCATGCTGTAAAATAACTCTTTCGTGCCTTTGCTCGTATTGTGGCCGTTTTTTGCATGCAATCGCTTGAAAATGGCTTGGCGGGTAACTTCTAATGCTGAAGCAAGCTGCTCTTGCATTTGGCACGGATCATCCTAGAGGAATTCAGCGCCTTTGAAGGATTTTGGCCTTCCTTCACGCGGACGGTCTTCACCATCGAAATCACCGTCTTTGAACCGACGGAACCAATCACGGCACGTTGTTTCACTTCGAGCAGGATCTCCGTAAACTTTTGGAGCCGCCGTTTTCTTCGAATGAAAGAAGAAAATCAACACTTCCCGCAAATGACGATTATTTGGCATAAAATCAGATATTTTCACACAACCAAAAGTATATGACGCCAAAACAAAGTCACTAATGTGTCAAAACGGTTTGTTTACCATATCGACCAGCACTTACTGATGGAGCCGTCTATTGACAAACAGCGAAAACTTAGCTGCACCAGAAGTTTTATTATCACTATTATTTTTTTTTTAATTTAAATCCAATTTTAAGTCAACAAAAAATGTATTTAATTTAAGTTTCTACTATATTTAAAACTTTGCTCAATAGCAGCGGAATTTGTATTTTTTTTTTTTTTTTTTTTAAATTTGTTTATATTTTTATTGGTGCTTTATTATAATACTTAAAAAAATAGATTCCTTAAAATTATTATATTTCTTACACTAATCTGATAGTGTTAATCATCCCCTTTCTTGTGCGAAGCGGCTGATCGCGGCGCTATTGGAAACTATTCCGTACTCCGTAAATGTATAGTTCCGCGAAACTGCCGTCTCACTCGCATTACGGACCTTTTTTAAACACTGTAGATTTGCTTGCTTACTACACGTAACTAGCACTGCATAAGAGCTCTACTAACGCGGCGGAATTACTCACGGCTGTGGCCTTACGCTGGGTGCCAAATAACGTAATTTCTACACTTTTGACCTTTTAAAAAAGATCGGGAGAACACCCGTCCACTTTACTTGGTTACTAAAATTAGACCAAACACAAAAATTAATAATAACTTAAATCTAAACCGACGGATGTCAGGTGTTATACGAGGGTTGTCTGAAAAGTTTCCGACCGCAACGTAAAGATAGCGGCACTCGTCAACAAAAGATATTATTATTATTATTATTATAACTTTATTAATCAGTAATAAATTACAAGATTAATCTTAAATTACAGCACCAGCTACCAGGGCATTGGCCTATATAAAAGATAGTAAATGCTAGTTGTGCATCTTTTGCCAGTTACTTACCGAAGTTTCAGTCATTTTGGACGTGCAGTTTTAGTTGACAGTCGTTTGAGTGAGTCGATGTGAGTGTTTTTTGTGAAAATGGTAAGAATTGAGTATCGAGCTGTTATTAAATTCTTATTTTTGAAAGGCAATACGCCTACGCAAATCAAAAATGAGGAGGCAATCACCGTCGTGAACAATTATTTTGCAGAGAAAAACGCCAAGTACTATTTGGACGGGTTAGAGAGATAGGAGCATCGCTGAGAGAAGTGTATTGAGTTAAAAGGAGATTATGTAGAAAAATAAAAAAAATATTTTGAGAAAAAATGTCTTGAATCATTGCTCGATCGGAAATTTTTCAGGCAACCCTCGTATTCCGTGTGGAATGCGAGGTGTCGTTTAAAGCTGCGAGGAAATGTGTTCACGTGTGGATGTGAACTTGTTCGGTGTTGCCTTATATAAGAATAATTAATTGGTATATTTCAGACCAAATAGCAATTAAGAATGCTGCCCGTGTCGCATAGCAGTTGCGGTTGCAAATGTTTTGCACAGCACTGTCTACTATATATCAATTATGTATACACCTACATTAGAATTTAACTTCATTTCATTATTTCAAAAAATTAAAAAAAAAAAACACCACCAAGTATTTTGTATTTTTCGCAAAAAAATTGTTCGGCATGGTAGGAACTTCGGCACGATTACGATAACTTTGACGCCAAGAATTATAACTCGTCCCGTTTAGGAGTTGTGGGCAATTTAAAAGCAAATGCTTTAAGATGGGGAAAAAATTATTAAAAAACAACGGTAACACTTACAATAAAGTACTACACAGAATATGAATTCTTGGTAAAAAATTAAACAAAAAAAAATTTTTAACAATATTACTCAAAATTGTGAAATAATGTGCCAAATTGGTTTTTTATATTCAATACACGTATTAATTCTGAATCGAACACAAAAAATTGCATGGCTTTATGTCCTCTAGTTTTTGAGTAAATTGAAATTGAAATTACTACTTTACTCGTAGTTTTGTTTTTTGGCATTTATGTACGTAGTCTTCCTTTGAATAAGTTAGTGAGTATTATTTAAACATCTCGCAGACGCTTATATCAATAGTTTTCTTAATTAAGAGTACACGGCTGACTCACTTCGCGGGATTAAGGGATTTCAACTCTCTTTCCGCAGGCGGCAGGTCCCGCTCACGCAACTTCGTTGCTCCGCTCGGGGTATGTGGTTTTCGTCAGGCAGGCGCCTATGTCATCAATACTCTTCATCCACAATACTCATCACAAAATTACAAAGTTCCCATTAATAACAAAGTTTCACTAATTCGCATTATAGAAAATTCACATGTTCCAATGTTGCAGTAAATTATTTACTTTGCGAAATATCTGTGTTTGTACGTATGTAATATGTAATGCACTTGATAATGATGCAAAAATATAACCGAACAAACGTTTGGCTTTTATACCGTTATTTCTTTTTGTGATAAGGCGTGTAGTTATTGATATTCACAAAGATCACTCTGTGTTCAACCGTAGTGCGAATCAAGTGATATTTTTTGTGAATAAGCAATGACGGCTAAGCATCCTCTAATCCATCCTAAACTAAATAACTTCTCAGTGTTTTGTTCGTTCGGAGATTTGGTGTCGACCAACGAAAGAAGCATTGAATTTTTAGAAGAATCTGGTTTAATTCCCACTAAAACATCCATTCCCCCACTGTGTTGCAACTTAGCTATGAAGGTAGAAAAGTGTATAAATGTAAAGTTCGGTTGGATGTGGCGATGCTCAAAGAAAAGCTCTAAAAAAAGGTGACAAAAATTGTAGAAATACAATCAACCCATCTATCGGTACATTTTTACATGGACTTCAATGTCAGCTAGAGATTCGCGAGGTGCTTGCAATAATTATCGCTTTTGTTATCAAAATGCCTGTGAACATGGTTTTTCAGGTAAATTAATTAAACCTTAAGCTACAACCTAAGGATTTTTTTAAAAATATTATTACATGTATGTTATTATTTTAAAATTAGCATATAATCGCTTGGCGCCATCACGACAATAAAAGTGAGCTTAGTAAATCTTCTATAATAGATTACTATAACTATTGTCGTAAAATAGCCGAAACAATAGCATCTCACGTCGATGTTAACATTGGCGGCGAAGGAAAAGCTGTATAAATCGACGAGACCTTTCTTACAAAAAGGAAATACCACAGAGGCCGTGTAACCGAACAAATGGAAATCGTAGTGTTGGGGTTATTTTGTAAAGAAGATATGGTCGGACGCTTCTTTAAAGTGAACTCCAAAAGTAAAGAAGACTTGTGGCCTTATATACACAAATACATTAACCCCAACAGCAGTCGTATTTGTACCGACAGCGCACGCCAATATATCGGTATTGAGAAAATTTTCCCTACTTCTACGACTCATGAAATTACAAACCACAGCAAAGGCGAATATGTTGACAAGACCGATGCAACCAATACTATAAATGATCTTGAGAATCAGAACAAGCTTCTGAAAAAATCAATTTTATGCCGCAATACAACGCAGCACCTTCACCAATATGTGGCACTTTTCTTTTACCGGAAATACTGACTTGAAAAAAATTATAAGGACGACATGGGCTCCCAAATCACGGAATTTTTAATTGACGTAAAAAAGGTGTACCCAGGTTTTGCCAAAGATAAAGAAAGGGTGGGTTTGCAACTGAAGGACTTCGACCCTCCGACCGTTCACAATGAGCACTTAGAAGGTATTTTACCACCAAAACAACCTCGGCTCTTCACCATCATCGACGAACTCAACGAACTCGACATTGACACCAGTACGGACGATGACTTCATTAACGAAACTTACATACCTTTTTAATATATACTCGTACATTGAACATTTAATTGACTACTCTTAACTAACACCTAACTTACTCACAAACTGACTGACTGACTGGGACGCGGATGGCAATGCAAATCTACCTCCTGGTGGTGCAGTCTGGGTCACGCTAAATGATTTGCTGTACTTTACTTACAAAGATGACCCTATCATCAATATTAATCCTCAAAGTGAGACCACCATAAATACCAAAAAAAAAACGTCTTATAAAAAATAGTTTTAGAAATTTTCAATTTTCTCAAAAACTAAAAGACATAAAGTCATGCGGTTTTCTGTGTTCGATTCAGAATTGATATGCGCATTAATACAAAAAACCAATTGGGCACATCATCTCACAATTTTGAATAATATTGATTTAAAAAAAAAATTTTCCATTTTTTACCAAAAATTTAAGTTTGAATGCGAATTATTCAAAAACTATTCACACGGATAATTTGATGTAAATTTTATATTAAAGAGCAAATTTTAGGCTTTCCTGTATAGTACTTTATTGTAAGTGTTGACGTTGTTTGTTAATAATTTCTTTCCCATTTTAAGTCATTTTTTTCTAAAATTGCCCCTAACTCCTAAACGGGGCGGGATAGACCCCCCCTCCCATAGTAAAAAATGCTAGTTTTTAACCCCTCTACAAAATACCGTTATCAATTCTTGGCGCCAAAGTTATCGTACTCTCCCCGGAACTTCATATGCTGGGGACATAATTTTAACTGGATTGCTTTTATGACTTCATTCGTAATATCAACTACGGTGTTTTATCCCATTGGTGCCACCCATTCAGCGCCTACTTGCCGTTGGTAGCCACCACCCCCAAGAAGGTTTCACGTTGAGGCCAGCTGAGGAATCGGTGGAATGGGCGAGGATCTTATTCCAGTTGACAAATCAAGCACACCCAAAATATACAAAAATGCTTGTTTTGAAAATAGAAATTTTTTTAAGAATCTAAAAAAACATATAAGAAGTGCTTGTTGTCTTATAAATAGAAAATATTCACACTTATATTGCATTTGTTAGCCCAAGGATATGGTATTCGATTTATTTCTTAGATAGATCCTTAAAAGACGCCCATTGTTATCACTTTCTTTGTCCTCATAATCTCTGCTGGAACGAGGTAAACATTTTGTTGGTCTCTGAACCTACGACAATCGCGAAAAAATAATTTAATTGTATTGTACAATATGAAAGTACAATACAACATCACAACAACTACCACCTTACATGGAGCAAAAACGAAGGATGTGACTATCACTTATCACAATTCACCTTAGCTGATTCCACCCCCAGGTCAGCGAAAGACTTTGCCTAAAACCTCTGTATCTCGGGTCGGATGCATTTCCGCCTCTCCCACCCATAGGATTTTTTTCTCAACATATGTTAAGCAATCTCCCCTTCAAGTTTTTGACACATTCGTAATACCTTTCATAAATATTATGTAAACTACTCAATAAAATAAATATTAGATATGTGTATATATAAAACATCTTTGTAGTTTTATTTCAGAATTCACATACTCCAATACCCAATGAAGTACTGAAGCTTCAGTTTTTTCTCGCAAATGCAGATATGTAGGAACATACCATACATACAAGTACACATATGTATGTTGATGCTTTGGCGAAATTATTGATTATAAATAAAAGAATTTCCTGATATTCAATCCATAAGATAGACTGTACAAATAGTTGGCGAATGCAGGCATTTAAAATTAGTTTTTCTATAAGTTAATGCCTTATTTGCACAACTTAAACGTAAAAAAGTGAATACATCAACGTACTGTACTATACATTGCACTGTTTCACGTTGTCGATTGCATACTCGTACGAGTTTGCTCGCAAATGCAATCCAAATTCAATGAATTATTCTGAGAATACACAGAAGAATGCAACTTTTTCAACCATACTTATTTTTTCACAATGGAAGATGATATAACCGTGGGATATCCTGAGGGGGTGATCTACAGTTAAAGATGCAATTTGTGGCTTGAGGTTATTGAACATACATACATATAGTGGCGAGCAAAATAATAGCAGTGCACCTTAAAAAAGTACCATTAACCAAAAATAAAAAAATAAAAAATGAGCAATGGTTTTTAAAACTTCCTATTATTAAGATAAAATTTGTTATTTTCTTATGACATATACATTAATTCATTCTTGATTTAATTAAATTAAACTTAAATAAATCATTTGTTCAAAGAGGACTTTCAAAAAAGGCGAGCAAAATAATAGCAGTGCTATTTCTTTTCCCACTTAATCGATAAAAAAAATACTGGATTTCACTAATTTATAATATGTACACACAAAACTAATATTTTGTGGTATGCCCTTCATTGTTTGTTACAGCTGCACAATGCCATTTCATGGAGTCAACAAGGCGCTGGCATCGTTCGGATGGCATTGCACTCCAAAACTGCATCCCAATATATAATCATTGGGATTGAGATCAGGAGATTGAGCAGGCCACTGCGTTACCTCAATCCTATTGTCCCGTTGAAAGACTCATTTTAGTGGCATTTCGTTCTCGGTATATGACAGCATGATGTTCTGAAGAATGTCAACGTATTAGTGCTGATCCATTATACCTTTAACCCAATATATTGGACCAACACCATAGTACTCAAAGCATCCCCAAATCATGATACCAGATCCACCGTGTTTTATGGGTTTTCTGGTGAACCCAGGATCATATTCTGTATTGGGTGGACGTCTGACATACTGTCGACGTCCTTTGCCGCCATACAGAACAATTTTGCTCTCATTAGTCTACTTATATTCCTTCACTTCTCAGGCGACTACGACAAATGCTCTTTCGCAAACTTCAACCTATTTATATGTGTTTTTTTTTCAGAAGTGGGACATTACGTGGACTGGGGGCATTGAGATTATGTTCCCTCATACGTCTTCTAACAATGTGAATACCACATGTCAGGCTTAGCTAATCGACAATTTGGGTAGCTGCTGATGAAGAGTACCTTACAATAAGTTTCAATATTTCATGTAAAATTTTCTAGCGGCCGAGTGTTTTCAACCTTTTCTTTGTATTTTATCGCATTCCTTATCATTTTGGGAGAACCTTCTAGGATGTCTTCAATTTCTCGGTAGGTTTTCCCGTCTTTTATAAGCGATTGAATCAACTCCCACCTCTCTGGTGTGCAGTGTATTCTACGAACAAAACTAATCGGTTTTGCTACAAAATTGATTGAAAACATAAAATAAAAGCTTTTAGCTTACTTTTCTATAATTTAAATTCAAAATTTAAGTAAAAACACAATTTTTATCCGGAGAACTAATATGCACTGCTATTATTCTAATCGCATGAAAAAGTACCAGATACACTGCCAATGAACATTTCAAAGCAACATTCAGGGTTTACCGTTATAATATGAAGTCACATGAATGACTTGTCGATAAGTACAATATTAAAGCAGAAGTCGAAAAAAATCCACATTATGAAAATACCATATAAAGGAAAGGTTTTTGCTCCTCATACTCATTTTAAATAAAACAAATTTATTGATTCTTAAAAAATAATTAAATAAACTGAAAAATATTTTACATTCCGGCTAATTACAATAGAGAATATCTAGAACCTAATGGGTTGCATCGAAATAAGGCAGATAAGTGCCAAAGGCACTTAAATATACTAACATCGGTTAACACTACACTCCAACCGCAATATAAAATAATCATAAAATCCATTAGTGCTTCTTACAATTGAGGACAAAATTGTTATTGAAGACAGCAAACTATTCCTGTCCTGAAACTAGAGGGTAGTAGAGAAAAAAATACTTTAAAGTAATACTTGATACCATCATATATAAAAAGATCTAAAATTGCGCTTATTAGTTATAAGTGTTAACCAGTTGCTAAAGCTGGTAAGTAAGCGCAGCGGCTAAATACGCGCAGCGCCATTACATAATACATATTTCTGAAACAAAGTTTGATACAAAAAAATCAAATAATGCACAAAATGAGCAGGACATCAGTTGCTATCACATGCTCCTCGTTCATAATCGTGCTTAAAAACATGAGTGAAATGAAAAAATCGGCTTTTGCCAAAAATGGTGTTCTTTTTTGATTTTTGAAAATTTGAAAATTTGTTTTAGTGACGCCCCCGTAACAATATATAAAATAAAGTAAGTACATACATACTACTATTTTATTATGAAAACCATTAATTATGCCACATTTAAGAATAAGTATTTATGGTTTCCGTTTCGAGTGTTTTTTGTTTTGCTGTGTTCGAGGGTGTCCCATGCGAGTTATATAATTATATGTAATATAATGTCCAATGAGCAAGCTTGCTAACAGCATATTCATGTTGCTTAGCATCCCAAATATTCTTATTTCAGCTGTTGACGGATAGTGTCTTCATGGGCTTCTAGATTGTAGAAGTTTCCATGAGAAAATACAAATGTTGTATCAGCTGAATCTGAAATGTAACATATCAAAGTGGAAACCCAATTTGTTGTCATATTTTGTTTGAATACGAGTATAATACAAGGTTATGTATTTCCTGAGTTCGAGTTTGTATTATTTAATTAATTTTTCGAACGTTTATGTTATAACGTAACTCACGTTCACTTAGCCTGAAAAAAGCGTAAATAAAATTTCTCATAACATTGCAGTAATTTTTTTAATACAAAAATATAATTTTTATTATTATTTATAATTATTTTATTAATTATTATTATTAATATAAATAAATAAACAGATATAACAAGTGCTATATTTGAAGAATAAACTTAAACTAATCGGCCGATATCAATAAAAAGAAGAAATAACCGTTAAAGAGCAAGAAGACTACCAACAAATTTAAATATATGTACATAAGTTATCTAATGTCTTGTTAAAAATACCCCCTAAAAGCGTTTACGCTATTTGTCACAATCACCTATAAAAAAAAACAATTTTTTGCTACTTTTGAATGACACAGGCCATCGCCATGGATAGCAAACTGCTGAAGAACATCAATATTTCTTAAATATGAGTATTTAAAGTAAATTGTTTATTTATTATTATTATCTTAATTTTCTATACTAAATTTGCTTATGTTCCTAAATACGAATTAACTATTGAATTGTTCTAACGTGCTTGTATATTTAACAAAGGATTTTCTTAAAGAAAAATTGCGAAATTATAACGGAGATACTTTTGCAATTTCTACATACATAAATACATGTTTTTCAAAAACTCTCTAAAAACATTGTTATGATGT
Source organism: Volucella zonaria (assembly GCA_963966105.1). Classification (NCBI taxonomy): domain Eukaryota; kingdom Metazoa; phylum Arthropoda; class Insecta; order Diptera; family Syrphidae; genus Volucella; species Volucella zonaria. The sequence goes on along the minus strand of OZ014530.1, from coordinate 155,670,358 downwards.
ATTTTTGAAACACAAAAATAAAACTTAGACTTTTAATAATACCTGATTTTTTATTTACAGGACTGAAATACACCATTAAGGAATTGATGTCACTGTTTTACAGAAATGCGAAGCTTCATTTGTTTTATTATTTTCTTAATTGTACTCGTATGTAATATCTACATATAGGTAATCACTGGCCCTCATCTTGATATTGCCCATGATATGGGCTGCAATCTCGAGGCCAGCTTCTGTTTAAAAAGAAGTGGTCTTTGGTACAACATGCACTGGAGCTGTGATGATCGTGCTGTCTTATGACTATGGTCTTATGGACATGCCGTCCGATGGAACGATACCAGAACTCCTGTTGCGGAAAAAAATATGAAATCGACTTTCCCTGTGCCCAGGGCTGGTTTCGGTCAGAATCTGAGCCAGGAAATGAATGCCGTCGGGTCTTCAAGGACGGTTCCAAAACCAATATAAGATGTGACGCTGGTGTCTTTCCGGAGGACGACAACGTTAGATTTCACTTCAGGGTAGGAATGCATCTGTCTTCTACGCGGAGATTTACGCAATTTCCTCAGCCGGAAGGACTGCAGGCTGCTTACTAGCGCCGTGACAGAGCATTAAACTTTTGCTAAGCACACATGTGCTAGGCATAAGTGACGCAAAATCCTACGATGCTTGCTGTAAAAGCGATGACGACGCCGGGGAGCACTATCTCTGCGAATGTCTGGCTTACGATCGCGTCAGGCTGCAGGAATTCGGCGCTGACGTGGTGGGTACTATAGGCACTTTATCACTAGTTTTTTATCTGAGTGCTCTGTTCCGACGGAAAAAAAAATCACTGAGAGAGCAAATATTTTGAAAAAAATTATTTTCCTGCAAAAGGGAATTTTTTTTTAAGAATTACGCTTCAGTTCTCAAAATGTGAACTCATCCAGTATATGTATGCTATTAATGACGAGCTTAACAGTTTTAAAAAAGGACGTCTTAAACGTATCTAGATGAAAAACAAGTTGTATGAATAAGTTTCTAGTTAGTAATATACCTACATATGAAGGTCTATTATCCCAAGTAAGGTGTTTTTTAACGATTTAGAGTCGCTTTCGCTTTCGACATGGACATGGATTGGCAACTTTAATAATTGGAATATGATTCCACTCAGTCTTCAAACCATCAAAAATACAAAAAGATTGTTTAATCTGATCGACATCTTACACAGAGTTTTCTACTTGTAATAGCCTGTGTATTCTCAATTGAGATTATTTATTAGATAACTGTTGTAAAACATAAATATTTGTTGCCACAAACCACCTTCTAACCTTTAAAAATGCAAATTTCTTCTTCAGAGACAGCAATACTGCTTGCAAAATATTTCCATATCGAAAACTATTCTTTTCCACGAATTTTATATAAAGAAGCACAGTCTGTGGCATAAAACACACTTATAGTAAACCAGCAGTAATGCTTCATTACGCTTAACTTCAGAGAAGAATGCGTTTTTGCTTCGAAATAATAGTTTGAATATGATTTTATTGATTAAAGGCGCAGTCCTTCACAAATAATCAAATTAGGCCAGCTAATTAATAACAGAGGCAAAAGCTGCGAATTTCACAAATTATTATTAAACAAAAGAAAGTAAGTTTTAAAACCCATTGGAAATCTGACTTAACGTCCATTTTAACTGGGAATAGGTTTATACTTATTTTATGAGTTTATCTATACATACATATATTTATATACCTTATAGTATAAATCGTACTCCTAATTTATTTAATCTGTACCGAAAAAAAAACCTGTCTGTATATGCTACATTGCATTTAAAGTCCATTTCAATATTGCCTGCATTTTGCAAAATCATTAACATGACTTTTCAAATTCTTTGTGTATTGATTTGCGGTAAGTACACTATAAATGTCCCGAGAGAGGGAATGAAAAAAAACATTTCCAGTACTTCACGAATCAATAATCAGGATTTAAAATAATTATTTCGTTGACGACGCACAGTTTTCGAGCCCTTTAAATCCGAATGGTCCTTTATTATCTCTTCGCATAATAGACTCCTTATTTGTTAGAAAATGCTTTTGCGTGTATTCGGAGGTGCATTGTTGTTTTGGGTTAATCCTCATCATACCGTCATCAGTGCCGTTTTTAATCATTGTTGTGCAGCAAAGCGTTATGCCCTCTTAGCAAGGGATGAATACCCATCTGACAAATTCTATTTTGCCCTTCTTTCTAAGTGTACTAGTATATGTAGTGCACACATTAAGGGTTTTCTTATGGGTAACTACAGTGCTTTCGATATTAGATCTATCTATCGACTTTTGCAAATAAAAGGTATTCCAAAAAATAGGAGATACATTGTTAAGAGATGTAAATAGGTATATGTATGTAAAGGGCATTATCTTTAGGATATACGAGTTCGTTAAATATTTATATATATGTTATATTTTATATGTGTAAGTATACAGCTATCTACTCATTCAAATTGAGATTTTTTTTAATCAAGTCAAAAAGTAAAAATTTTTTGAGTTGTTTCAAAATAATAGTAAGGCCCGGTCTTCATTAAGTAAATAAACAAAAAAAAATATAAATAAACATATGTGTATGTACATATTATATACAGTTCTAGGGATTTAATTACTTTCCTTCCATAACATACTTTTGTTTATTATTTAACAAATAGGTGGCATATGTGTTTTTTAATGGAAAAAATTGTATAGAGGAGGAGGTGGTAATATGGTCCCCTGTTGGTGAAATGGCCTCCCCATATATGCATAAGATTATGTATTAAACCAAACACATGTCTCAGAGTTTTGAGGTGGGTAGAGGGATCATTTGTGCTAATTGTTTGACATTTGGAAGAAAACTTTATTCATTTGCAATACGAAACTTATTTCAATCGATTGATTTACTCAAAAAGTTTGTTTAGAAAAGTGTCTACAACTATGTGTTGCGATCATTATAATCCTTCTTTACAATTTTGAAGTTAAAACCAAACTTCTTACACTTATTGGTTTGTTATTAAGCTCTTATTTCTAATATGGCCTCCCGTTGTTTTATCTATTACAGCTCCCGGGGTCTGTATATTTTTACAGAAATAAAAACAAACTTTAATTGTTGTTTTAAGGCGTATTCAATGGATGTTTAATTATATATTTACAGAATTATGTAATGAAAAATGGTTTAAATTATTTATAACATTCTTATTTAAAAATTATTTCATGTCACTTTTACTTACATACATATTTTGTGATCTATGCTTATCACAGATATATTGTATTATAATTAAATATTTTCTTAAAGGAAATACTTGTAATTGCATCAATTCTCAATCACACTGCCTCCTGGCTTTATACATATCGGAAATAAGCCGTACTATGGTTATATCGCCGATGGTTTTTCGAAAAAAGATTTCCTCAATGGTAAAACTTGTTACGTTATTCATTTCCGTCACCGTTTGCATTAAATTGTCGTATTTCATTAAATGAGTCCCATGAACACTTCTAATGTATGTGAGCAGGGTATTTTTTGCTTCTTCATAGAGCTTTATAATTCGTACCGTCTCTATCAGTCCCTGCGATTCTATTAAACTTGAATGTTGTACATTTCCACTTAAGCTAAAAACAGTAGCAGCTGGTTTTTTAAAAAGAACAATTTCGCGTAAACACTCATACTCGTTGTTATCGACATTCAAGTGACGTAATTGATTTAAAATTTCCTGAAATATGTGAATCTCACGGGACACAACATTAACAATGCCCCTATTTGAATTTTCAGCCTCGTAAGCGAGAAGTACTTGCATAACATTAATTGGTGTTAAGCACTGAGCCATCCCAATCATAAAAAGTTCTTTCCAAGATTCTTCAAGAAGAATAAGTTGATCGGACATTGGGAGTTCTTTAAAAGTTCTCATATTTTGCACCCAGTTAAAGTTTTTAAATAAATGTTCGGCAGCTGTTTCCTTGATGTTTTCCGTGGCGATAAGAGGTGGTGTTGGCGGAAGTGTCCCATTATTTAATGAATTCATGTAAACAGCAGTTGTTGCGTAGAAGTTGTGAGTTTGCGCAATTCTAGGTACTGATAAATCTAAAACCACCGGCGGCAAACTAATAGATTGATGCATTCGTAATGCAGCTAAAGTCGGGTTTATCACAAGATCTTGGGGCAAATGCGGTAAATCAGTTATCATTGCATCCTTATACATAGCCATATGTCGCCGTAACGTTGAATTTCTGGGTCCTCTTTCGTGCTGCACTGCATCTTTGTTCATACCAACGTCGAAACACTTTCGAAGTCGACAAGCCCGACACTGATTTCGGTGGGTTTTATCAACTACACATAATTCTTGTTTTTGAGACTTGCAAGCATATTGCCGATTTCGCCTTATAGAACGTTTAAAGAATCCGGCACATCCATCGCAAGCATATATACCGTAATGCTTTCCAGAACTATGGTCTCGGCAAACTTTGCAGGGTACATGATATAAAATCCGACCTTAAACACGGAAATGAATAAAATTAATATAGGAACATATGTATGTAACAGAATTTAGAAAACGTATTTTTTAACATTTAGGAATATTTAAAGCTTTTGGAAAAAGATGCAAGCATTATGCGATTTAAAACTTACTTGAAGCCGAACTAGATAACCGAACTGAATTGAATTTTGAATCCATTATTTTGTTGGAATTTTCGTACGTTTCCATCTTTTTCTTTTTTAATAAAACTACTTAACTTTTTTAGAAACTATTTATTTTAACTTATATGAATATTGGTTTTAATAGGTGTTTAACTTTTTTTTTTAACGGTGAGATCAACTCACTTCAACTGCTTGAATTACAATGTCACAGCTTGCGATCGAGAAACATGTTTTAATACGCTCATCCCTAATGTTATATTATTTTGACCATGGCGACGATCAACCCTAGTATTGAAATATAAATTCTCTATTCTCATTGGTAGATTCGAGTGAGGAGTGGCCACAAACCCATAAAGAGCGATTACACCAGGTAGATCTCGCTACTTGAATGACAAAGTACGAGCATGTCCTGTGATATTCAAATAAATTTTTTTTTATTTTCCTTTTTTAAATCCTTAAAATCTTCATTTGGGAAGGCAAAATTTCATGTCTTCATTAAAAATACGAGTACCTGCACTACTAAATTTAAGGGTCACAGGAAACGTAATGCGGTGGTTAAAGGTACATGCAAGTACTAATTGCTCATTTTCTTTCAGTTTTTTGTTACACATTTATCGTTTTATGACACCGTTTTGTTAAATCATTTTATGAATCAGTTTTATTGGTATATACGAGTACATAGGTTCATTCATAACTATCGTTATAATTACCAACTTCACTGCTAAACACCTGAGAATATTTTGCAATTCTCAGTAAAGGAAGTTCGTATTTATCGCAACATCCTATTCGAAGATTTTTTATATTTGCTCGTACATGCAGAGTACCCTTTCGGTATGGCATAAAAAGAATTAAGAAGAAAATGATTGTAAAGATAAGATTGGAATACCCAGCGTTATGAATGGAATATTTATCAATATGTAGTTGACTTGATTGCAAATCTATGTATAATACCTACTTATGTAGGTACGCAGTTATATGTATATAGGTACCTAATACTTTTATGAATGGAGTCACAACTCACTGGGGTTTTCCAGATTATTAACGTTATTATTTCTTTTATGTGTCATAATAATATTATATTAGTGATTTATTCTGTTATGCGGTCGGTGCTCCTTGCTACATTGCCCTTGCGGCATTAGTACTACTTTAAAGTTATTTTTGAAAAAATTTCTGTTTTTCTTGAAGTTTAAAATACCAACAAATTTTTGTAAATTGGTGAAATAGAATCACTCCGCTAGCTGTTTATTCAACATTTTTTTCTAGTATTCTCTCGATTTAATTGAATCTGTTCTTCTTCTAAATATTAACTTGTGATATATTAAACGCGTAAAACTAAATCTAATGCTACACATTTCTCCCACATGACAACACTGCTACTGCGACGCTTATAGGGTTAGCCAAACTCGTGCACCTTAGTCTTACTTTACAGGCCGCTATATTTAAGATCACCTCTTTAATGGCATAAAGGGCTTGCTGTTGTTTTTGCATTTGAATATCGGCAGTAAATACTATATATATTTTTCCCATTTTTAAAAGGTACGAGTATAAAAGAAGTTTAATTTTTGTATTATGTCAATTGTAGTTAGATAGGACGAATATTTAAATTTATGTTTTGTTTTGTGTATATTGAAATGAAAAGAAGAGCAATCAAGAAAAAAATCAATATTACCTAAATGACTGTGAACTCACAGCAATTTTTGATTGAATGCAGGTACTTAGAATAGTTCTTAAAATGTTAGTTATTGCATCTTCAAAAATTAAGGTTTTGCTAGCTCTTCTGTTTTGAAAGCCCTAATAATTGATATTACGCCTTATAATTTTTTCAAAATGTAGAATTGAGCACAATAGCAACACAAATGGTAGACCAAGTCCCTGTAAGGCGCTCTTATACTAGGTTAGGGATTTTAACACGAAATCAAAAATTTAGAGTTATATTCCCTGATAACAAAAATTGGTGTATCAAGAACATGGCTTTCTTCTTGCAAGAAGCGCTTGTAACAGACTATGTATTGTGAGGCTTAGAACTTCACAGGGTTGATTTTCTTAAATGAAACGCGTAAGAGTAATAATGGTAATTGTGATATTCATTTAAAATGCTTGTTGCATACTGTTATACACCATGCTGAATCATGATTTAAAAACTTTCAACGATTTTTTCAACTTACTGAATTTTGTGTTGGTATATATTTTTTTTGAGTTCTTATACATGCCGGCGGTAGCACGAACAAACATTAAGCTCTTATTGTATGCGAAAAACTTAGTAAGTGTAAGGAATACATATTTTTACATGAATGTGTGTTGCAGTTGTCAGCTGTCGAATATGTTCAATGATTTTCTCAACATCCTTAGCTTCGTCTAATGTGGCAGGGTATCAGCTAGTAGCTCAACCACACCGAATTCAGTGGATCAACTCAAGCAACAGATTTCTTCTCCAAAATCATATATGAGGGTTGACTTAAAAGTTTCCGACGTAAAGATAGCGGCACTCGTCAATAAAAGCTAGTGAATGCTAGTTGTGCTTCTTTTGACAGTTCTTTACCGAAGTTTCAGTCATTTGGGACTCTTAGTTTTTATTTGACAGTTGTTTGAGTGAGTGAGTATCGAGCTGTTATTAAATTCTTGTTTTTGAAAGGCAATATGCCTACGCAAATCAAAAATGGGTTGCACTCTGTGTATGGGGACTCTGCACTATCATTTACCACAGTGCAATTTTGGGCAGCTGAATTTAAACGTGGCCGTAAGAGCTTGGGAGATGATGAACATTCGAGACGTCCAAAAACTGCAACCACTGACGATAACATTGCTAAAGTTCACCAAATGGTGTTAGACGACCGCCAAATTAAGGTGAGAGAGATAGTAGAGGTTATGAAAATGTCCAAAGACCGTGTTTGTTACATATTAAATCAAGATTTAGGCATGAGAAAGCTGTTCGCGCGTTGGGTGTCGCGTTTGCTTACGTTAGAACAAAAACATGTTCGAATGAACATTTCCAGCGCTCCGTTGGCGCAGTTTAGGCGCAATAAATCCAAGTTTTGGAGCCGATTAATTACTGTAGATGAAACTTAGATACTCCATTAGACGCCCGAAATAAAAATTCAGTCAAAACAGTGGACTGCAAAGGGCGAACCGGCTCCAAAAAAGTAAAAACTGTTTTTTCGGCTGGGAAAGTGATGGCGACTGTTTTTTGGGATAGTAAAGGAGTTATCTTAATCGATTATCTTCAAAAAGGAAAAACCATTACAGGAGCATACTTGCCAAGTTGAAGGCAGAAATTGCGGAAAAACGGCCACATTTGCAGAAAAAGAAAATCCTGTTTCACGCGCCGTCTCACACCTCAGCGGTTACCATAGCGAAAATCCATGAATTACGGTTTAAACTGCTTGACCATCCACCCTATTTACCAGATCTAGCCCCAAGCGACTTCTTTTTATTCCCTCATATAGAAACTGCGCTCGGAGGACAGAGATTTTCGTCATATGAGGAGGCAATCAACTTCGTGAACAATTATTTAGCAGAGAAAAACGCCAAGTACTATTTGGATGGGTTGGAGAGAGGGGGCATCGCTGGGAGAAGTGTGTAGAGTTACAAGGGGACTATGTAGAAAAATAAAAAAAAATTTGAGAAAAAATGTCTTCTATCATTGTTCGGTCGGAAACAACCCTCGTAAGTTGATCTAATATGTAGATACGAAGCTATTTACTTATTAAAAAAGTCGATCAACTATGCGTATGATGATTGCAACGCAAATCAAGAAGTTTTCAGAGAGGAATGAATATTGCACGAGTTGAGAAAAGAGACATAGCACAAACAAACCGGGTTCTATAGGATCCGCCACCTAACGTTTTTTTTTTCAACTAGTGCTTATTTCGTGAATGGTAACACTTAGCTCATGTCTGATTTGACAGATAATTAGTTTTATCCTTCCGCTGAACGAATGTGGTTGTGTATACGCTTCGCTAAGTGGGCCTGCGATCGACTGCGGATTTTGCCAAAAAAATCATCTTTTCAGATGAAGCTCATTTTGATCTTGGCGGGTATGTAAACAAGCAAAATTGTCGCATTTGGGGCACAGAAAACCCGCACGCATACATTGAAAAACCGATACACCCAAAACGAGTCACTGTTTGGTGCGGATTTTGGTCCAGAGGCATAATTGGGCCATTTTTCTTCGAAAATGAGCAAGGAATGGCGGTTACAGTCAATGGCGATCGTTATCGGGCATGTTGAACGAATTTTTGTTCACAAAAATTGAAGAGGAGGATATTGGCAACATTTGGTTTCAACAGGATGGCGCTACGTGCTACACTCGATGTTTTGCGCCCTCTTTTTGAAGATCGCATTATCAGCCGCAGAGCTGATGTCGTTTGGCCACCCCGGAGCTGCGATTTGACACCGTTGGACTATTATTTGTGGGGTGCCGTAAAAGATAAGTGTTACGCCGACAAGCCAGAGACAATTGACGCTTTAAAGGACAATATTCGTGAAGCCATTGGTGAAATACAGCTGCACACAATCGATAATGTGCTTAAAAATTGGACCGATCGTGTAGGCTACTGCATGGCCAGCCGAGGCAGCCATTTGAATGAAATTATTTTCCATTATTAACCGGAAGGATTTTACTTTCAAATAAAAAAAGAAATTTGAGAAAATATTCAGTAGTTTTTTTTATAGCATTTTCAAAAAAAAAAACATTTTCGGCGGACTCTATATTTTACCACTTAAGTTGAGGCGTTTTTATGTCTAATAGAAACTAAGTGAGAATTAAAGGCTCCTTCAAACAGAGAGCATTTTAACGCTGCGTTTCACAGCCGCGTTGTATTCTATTGAAATCATGGAAACTGTCACACAGAATGCGTTTTCAACGTCGCGGAGAATTCACCGCTATTCTTTTTGTGAAACAATGAAAATATTAATTTATGTGTAAACATTCATGTTTATACGATCAGAATGATAAAAACTACAAGAACATTGTTTTCAAGACCGAAATATGGGTAACTATTGGGAAAAATTTGTATGAAAATGAATGAAATGACATTTCGATAGGTAATTCAAAGCTACTGAAACAAAATGTTATACAGTGATGACCGATCTTTGTCTGACATTTTCTAACGCGGTGTCTAAAATAATTTCGCTGCAGCGTTAAATACTTTAACCGCGGTGTCAAAAACGCGTTCGTCTTAACTTAGCCTTAAAAATTCAGCGAAACTTCACAAATCATACTTATCACAGCAAATACCACCCAACATTGAATATATGTGTAAAGTGTATGCAATTATATTTTATTTCTTTAAGAGTATCTACTACTTTCGTATGTAAATTATTTCGAAGAGCACAAAAAAGGACTAAAATTATAAATTTCTCATTGTCTGTTCTACAGAATCCAGTAACTACTTGAAGCGCACTTTTATGTTTGTTGTCAACTACGAACTGAGGAATACGACATGTAAATTGACTTTACATTAAAATTAAAATTTGCAGAAAAGCAATGCGTTCGTTACTATAAAACAATGCAATAGGAATAAAGCCGTGTTATGATGAGAGCAAACCTAGCTTTTTCGAGCGCGCTAGTGAGATGAATGAACAAACCCAATGTGTTCAATTGAAGACTTCAACTGAAGATAAAAAAAATGCAATGTCAGTGAATGCTATAATTAACAACTCTATTGCTAGCAGTTAACTTAAAACAGGAATAAAATTGAACCATGCATCCACTTCGATGTCACTAAATTAATTACTGTTTCGAATTCTTCGAAATCTTTTCAATACTATTATATTCGGCCGATGATAGCTTCTTAGTTATTACTTCTAACTTTTTAGCTACATTAATATTTGTAAGGTTTTTGCGCTCGAAGTACAAATTGTGCATTTCCTCCTGTGCCTGGGTTTACGTTGAACCAATTTACTTATGCATACTATGTAGTATAGTATGTACATTTGAACTGAAATGTTGATCTACATGACTAAGCTATACACACATGTGTTTGCCCGAATAACTTTTTATTGCTTTGTGTGAAAAGTTTTTTGATCTTCTACTGAATCGCCTTATTGTAATAGTTTATGTTTATATTTCTAACTGGTGGCTCGATTAGGATAGGCATTAATTAGATTTAACATGGCCATGCACAGTTATATTCATATCCATAATAACATATATGTATATAACTTTTTCCGAGAAATTGACAAATTTACAAAGTGTAAATTGGCCCGAAAACCGTTAAACGCGTTTAAAAAAAAAAAAACGATTTTTTTTTAAATACATGTAACACATATATTCCTTAAACAGTCGAGTAGCTGGTGGAGTATTTACTCGTATATTCAAAGCTGTAACTATGACTACACAACTGCACAAACTTATAAAAACCTCAGAAATAATACGTACGGCGGATGTATTCACGAAACTGAATCAACTTTGGTGTCAACAGTCAGCCTTATATGTATAACATAAGCTACTTTAACGTATTTAGAGCTTAAATCAATAGCGTTTTTTCAAAATAAGCCAGTTCTTTAAACAGAGATTTTGGGGGATGAACTCCTAATGGGTTACTGCAATAGAAGCCCAAAAATCGCAGAAAAGGTTGTGGCCCTTCTATCAATTTTTGAATATCTAGTAGGTACTAATCTTGTATAGGTAATGGTCCTGCTTTCATTAGTAAAAATCGCCGTAAGTTCTTAACGTATCCGCTTAAGGAGTACACAATGGTGACATTCCTTGATATCGAGTGAGTTCACAACATCGTTGACGCATCCTCGATTACCAACTCAGTTCAAGAACTGGGCGCAAATGGCTCGGTTTGCTCGGTTGGTGATGCAGCAAGGGGCGGACTCTCAACTCTTCTAAGAAGCCAAGTCATTAATGTGCTGCTTACCAAAGCAGAGAACGTGAGTTTAGGTGGTTGCATACGCAGACCACTTCACATTCTTCATATGCTTTAGGCATACTTTGCTCTTGGACACGTACCTGCGGCCTTAGCGTAAATCCGACCACAACGGAGCTGACCTTTTTCTATAAGAAAAATCAAGACATTATCCCACTCAAGTGAAATTGCACTCTCTTTGAGATGCCTTATCTTGCGCAGCAAACTGAGATGGGAAACAAGTTTTGTAGTGCGAAATAAAAAAGCTCAAGTTGGCCTCTACTTGGGCAAGAGTGCTGTAGGTTTAAGCTTAAGTCCACAACCCAAAGTCATAGACGGTCGTGAGAACAATTCCCACATTCATTTTTTAAATTTATGTTCAAGATCCTGTATATTGTATGTATTGTGTGAACACCTGAAACGATTTACCAACGAATTAATGACCAGTCCTGTTTTGGGCTGAGTAAGTAGACATTTGACCAACTATTAACCAGCCAAATTCACGCAACAATTCACTCTTGCTTGCTAAGCGCGATAAGAGAAAAGGAAAGGGATTTGATGATAATTTAGAGAATCTGAAACAGAAGGAAGTACATGTAGACGAAGTGCATATCATTGAATTAAAAATTAAAACATGTTTTTGAAGTAATGACGTGAAAAAATTCGTGCTAAAAACATGTGTTAAGTTTTTCGGAAAATGGGATAGAAAGAGGAAGAAAAATGTTTGGGCTCAGTGGCTATTTCGTTCCATGGGTGGCATCCAACATTTAATGGGGAGATTAAATTGAGTTGATGTTTTTTTTAAGGCGTTTTATTGGTTCCTAAAAAAAACACTTAATATTAATTAAATTACAATAATTTAGAGAAGGTTATTTTTTAATAAGAACTTTACTCAAATTTTGAAAACATTTAGATTTGATAAATTCTTAATTTCACTTGGAAGTCGGTTGAGTAATTGAAGACCTTTATGTATATAGTAAGTTGTTTTTGGTAGCCGCTCTTCGGGGTAGCCGAAAGTCGCCAAGGTTCCGTAGATTATAACTGTCGTTCCTTATATAAATCACATTGTTCTGCAGATACTCAGGATACATGTTTTGTTTTATTTTAAAAATCATGACTTAGGGATTTAATTTTAATCGTTGGGAAACACTTAGCCATCGTAAAGATTGTAGCATGTCTAATATGGGAGTTTGTCTGTCACACCTTAAAATGGGTCTTATAGTTCTGTTTTGGAGTATTTGAAGTTTGTTTTGATATTCAAGGGGACACATATATATGATCAACGAACAATAATTAAAATGCGGAAGAACAATAGTATTATATATAGTTTGAGCGCAATTCGTTGATATGTTTTTCCTAATTCTCCAAAGAAAGCCTACCTTTATTGATATTTTCGCACAGAGTTTTTTTAAATGGGAAGCGAACTTAAGTTTATTTTCAATATATACTCGTACACCCAAGTATTTAACTTCTTGAGCACATTCAATGAGTTCGCCATTTACTGTAATGTTTACACTAAAGTTGTTCCTATTAATACATATACACTTAGTCTCTTGGACATTAATCTTAAATTTAGTCTTACACAGCCAATAATTAATTTTGACCGTTTCATTCTGAAGGATATTTTCACTAACATTTATATCCTTTCCATTGAGGTATATTAGAGTATCATTTGCAAAAAGGCATACTTTTGAATGAAGTAAGGAATCTCCGACGTCGTTTATGTACAGTAGAAAGAGTAAAACGCCAAGGACCGATCCTTGGGGTACAAAAACGGGTATCTTTTGCGGGCTTGAACATGCTTCTTTAATAAACGCTTGCTGAGTTCTTCTAAGTAAATAACTTTTAAACGACTCTAATTTCTTTTCACGAATATCATATTTATAGAGCTTACGCGCTAATATATCCCGATCTATTGTTTCGAATGCTCGCTCCAGGTCTAAAAACACAACCATTATAAAATTGCCATTCTCGTTTTCTTTTTTCCATTCATTTATTACCCAACTAATAGAAGTTTCCCATGAATATCCATACACAAAATTCTCTTTTCCTCCAAAAAGCACATTAATTGCCTACAAACTATTGTCTCCAATATTTTTTCGTAGATAGGTAACATATTTATAGGTCTCCATTCCTCTGCTGTCCTCGCATTACTTATTTTTTCAGCAGGTATGATGTCTGAAGGTCTTCCAACTTTCAGGGAATACTCCATTTCGGAGAGATAAATTAATTATTTTAGGTAGTAGAGGTAAAATTTCACTTATATAGTCCAATATTATACTACGATTTAACCCATAGCAATCACTTTTTCTATTTATTGATTTAATTATCTCTATAAGTTCACTTATATTAATTTTACAAAATCTAAATCTACTTTCACAGAAGGGAATAGTGTCGGAATATTTGAACATATGGGATACTATTGCTTAAGTCTATAACACTGGTAACGAAAAATTATTTAACGTATTTGCTTTTCTAAATCTGAATTCAAAATAATACCCTTGATTTTAGGTTCACGGGGAACATTTTTATGTTCTTTAAAAATTTGTTGTTTTATCGCTTTCCATAGCCCTTTTTGTTCTATTACATCGATGTTTGTATGAGTTCCTTGCTACTTTGTATCTATCCCAGTCCACTCTTAAATTAGTTACTACGGCCCTGTTGTATAGACAATATTTCTCTCATATTTAATAATTTTGAGTTGATTAGGTTTATGCGATATAGACTGATTTGTGAAAAGTCGTACGAGTATATACATATAAGGTCTCGTTATCCGATATCTTAAAAGCACTACTTCCACGCTTACAGTATAATCACTTAGAACATAATCTATCAGCGTACTCGAGTTAGCTGTTATTCTCGTTGGTTCATTCACTAGTTACCTCAGACCAATATTAAATAAAAACTGCTTTATGTAATTCAATTCATAGTAAGGTGCATTATTAAAGGCTATATTGAAGTCACCCGTAACTAGCATATATTCATTATCACTCTCATTTCTCGGAACCCATTTATTCATTATATCAAAAAATCACTCTAATTGTTTCAGCTCTATATAGTGTTATTTTATTTCACATTTCCCTCTTGTACGTTATTTTTACTGATGAGATCCAGATTTGTTATCTTCGCAATAAGGTATTCTTTTGGGTTGATCTAAGATTTTGTTTTACATATGCGGTCACTCCACCCATATGTCTAGAGCTACTTAAACAAATAAACATCCTGTAAACTCACTTCACATCTTTGTATGTTATTTGTTAAAAGCATTTCGGTTAGTAATGTAAAGTCTAGGTCATATTCGGCAACAAAATTTTCAATTAACGCGAAGATGCCTGTTATGCCCCGAAGATTAAGAAGCAGTCCACTTATGTAAGAAACCAACGCTGGGATATAAACTTGTTTTAATTGCTAATATAGAACCCGACTACGCTTTACCTCCAGTTTCCTTAAATAAACTGGACAATTACAATATAATACAGAGTTTTGTGTTTAATATCCAAATTTAAATCTAATCGTTTATTTGTTACTACACAGTTCACGCGCTCATTTTTTTTCCAGCTCATTACAATTTTTAGATTCATGATCGCCACAACATTTTCTGCAGTTTATTTTTACAGTCCTTCGATGCATGATTAAAGCCTAAACATTTGTAACATCTTTTAACCCTTATCACCTCGAAGACCTTACATCTGTCCCACCTAATATTTACTTTACATACGTCCATGGCCACTTGAAGACTTTTAGAATCCAACTTTACTACTGCATTCCAATATTCACTGTCGTTGCGACTCTTTTTGTTTACCACCTTCATGATATTGACACATCTAATCTCTTTTTCACTCAATGAACTGTTTTCTGCTTTTAAGCTCTTTACCATTTCTTCTTCGCTTATGCCTTCACCCATACCTGTGATGACCGGTACTTAAAACCGGTCATATGATTCACTGAGGTTTTTCTCTACTGCACTTTTTACTATATACCTTTCACCTTCACTCTCACATGATATCTCAACAACTCCGTTATATCCTGACGCTATGCCACTCATTTTTAAATTCGAAGGGTCAGCATTCTTTTTTAAATCTTCTTTTGTTTTTTCTACACTTTGTCTTGATTTCGGTTTTAAGATAACTGGGGGACACTTATATAGTCGACCCGCATATGTTTCAGTTTTATTTCTACCTTGCACTTGGAGTTGGACTTTGTTAAACTCGTTGATTTTTTTGAGTATATCGGACACGGCCTTTTCTTGTTTAGCTATACTTTCTTTATTTTGTTGTACCGATTTTAAGACTTCCTGCTGATTTTTATTAATTGTGTTTTTATTGTCCAAACAATCGTCCCACACAAATACAATATTATTGTTCGATCTCACAGCATTCAAATCATATTCTTTAAAATCAGTGCACCTTTCATGGAGCATTCCTTCGCAAAATCCTCCGCATATTACTTTAATTTTTGTTGTAGTAGTTTTCAGCGCACTTTTAACCATGCCATACTTATGCAATTTGAAACAATTTTGTTAAGAATTAAGTATTTTTATTATTTTATTTATTAGAGGAATTGCTTGACACGTCTTTTTTTTTGTCAACCATTCATCTCACGACATTTTAGTTGCCAGAAAAAAAATCTTTCGG
Source organism: Volucella zonaria (assembly GCA_963966105.1). NCBI lineage: Eukaryota > Metazoa > Arthropoda > Insecta > Diptera > Syrphidae > Volucella > Volucella zonaria. Next base: position 155,654,247 of record OZ014530.1, on the reverse strand, counting down.
TGACGGCTGGTATTGAACCCCGAACCGTCTGATTAGGAAGCTAATACACTACCACTTGAGCCACGGCCACCCACCCACACTAACTGTTACCAATTTTTGTTTTTATGTCTAATTTGCTTGAAGTTTTTAAAGTACCAGATTAATGATTAGTAAATAAATGATATTATTTGTGAGTTTACAACCCCTTTGGGTTAGGGGCTAGAATATTACCGAGGTAGCCATGCCTGTCGTAAGAGACGACTAAAATTCACTGGGCCGGATTAAGTTGTTAAGCGACCCGTGCCAGAATCGACAAGGTTGGGGGCCCAGTATAAAAAATAGCCCAATCTCTAACGGAGCATTCGGATACCTGGCGTCCTCTGGATCAGCCGGCCTTATCTGTCTAATGCGGATATCTGGTCAGACATACTCGTACTACTCTTTCTCCGTTACTCGTGAGAACTAAAATGAGTTCTACAAATAAAATACAACACAATACAAATACAAACCAGGACCCCTTTAACAAAAGCTCAAGGGTTATGAGATGTCCAACATGCGGATAGCTGTAAAAATCGTGTGGAGGCAAAGACCAAGCACAGTCGGTAGCTTTGGACGAAGTATTACACCGAATAAGCTACAAAATCTCGAACGTGAAAATTCTGATCTCCGTGCCAGACTCCGAAATATGGAATTGCTCTGCGTCGAACTTAAAAAGGGATTATATGCCATTAAGACGCAATCTAAAACCGAGTCTGATCCGCGACTTGACCGCCTGGAAAACTCGAGTTTTCACACGGACGAAGAAGAGCTAGTCCGAGAAACAGAATACTTAAAAAATCACCAGGTAGGAAACTCAAAGCTGATTCCTCGTTTGAAATTGTACAAAAAGAGATGCGAAAAAACTCGAGGCTGATTCCCCAATGTACACCTTGTCTGGAATTCAGCCATACTCAGGCCTACTGCCAGAAGGAGCCTCGCTGTGTGAAATGCGCCGGAAAACATCTGACGCAAGTACATGGGAAAACATCCATCTAACTATCGAGTCTGCGAAGTAGCGAAGGAGTTGCATAAACGACGGGATCAATCCAAAACGATGCCTTCTAAAAACGCAGGGCCAGCGAGTACCTGAAATCATAACAGCGGTTCAACCCCAAAGCCTTAAAAGAAGTCAAAGATAGCAAACGCCTTGATGGCCGCTAAAATCACCAATAACAACAACGTAAAAATAACAATGCACAAGCCAAAAGTGGAAAAAATTACGCGCAAATAGCGGCGCGAGCAAATACGACCAACTGTGAATCACCTGATCCTGCTTCAATTGTCTTCACAGTAATTCTCGAGAGACTAGAAGGAGTGACTAAAATAAATAAGATAACAGTCGGACGGCTTCTCAACCTCGAAGCAGATCTATGTAACTAATCATGACAAAGAAGCTCAATATTCTTGCGTGGAATGCCAACGGCCTACAAAAAAGGCTTGATGAACTAAATATTTTTATTCAAGAAAAAGCAGTTGATACCATATATGTTTAATTTCTGAAACTCACCTGACGACACAATCGCGCGTAAAACTAAAAGGTTACCGCGCCCATCACGTTCATCATCCATCGGTAAACGCAAGAGGCGTGTCATCCCTATTTATAAAAGACTGCATTGAACACTTTCTGGAAGAACAAATTGAACTTGACGAATTTTAAATCAACACGGTGCGCTCTAAAAATAAAAATTACTCTTTTAGTATATCCTCAATTTTTTTGCGAATCGCGCTGCAAAATAGAAGAACACGAATTTATTGACCTATCTTTATGATTGTTGGCGACCTTAATGCGAACAACACCTTTTGGAGCTCAAGATGTATCTCACAAAAATGCAAAACTCTGCACAGGGCTGGTATGGAATGTGGCAGACCGACGTACTGGCCCTCGGATGTCGCCCGATCCGATAGACTTCTTTATTGGAAAAGGAGTAAATGCTAGTTACGTCTACGAGTAAGTTGAAGAAAGCTTCGGTCTTTTCTCCGTTCATTCTCCAATTATCCTTTCATTGTGCGAATCCTTAGTTAAAAAACAAAGACCACCCAAATTATCCAACAAAAAAACTCACTGGGAGGATTTCCGAATAGATATTGTCGATAATACTGAGTTGAAAGTACCGGTCTGGAATAACACTCCACGCGAATCGAACAAAGTTGCCAGTATTGGCATAAGATACACGTCGGAAATCAGGAAAATAATAAGGAACAAGAGCATGAAACTCGGGCTCAACAAGATAACACGACCTTTAATAGACTTTGCAACTTGTTGAAAAAATCGATCAAGGACCTCAATAACCAATGTATTAATAACTGCCTAGAAAGCCTCACAGCGACAAAGGATACCAATTACTCGAATCTTACTTAATCGTCTTCAACCGATTATTGACACAAATCGCCTCTTGCCCGATCATCAATTTGGCTTTAGAAGCCAACACTCTACTGTTGACCAAGCGCATCGAATAACCAATGTAATTGAACGATCAATCGAGTGTAAGTTAGTCTATTCAAGCGTATTCCTTAGAGTTTCACAAGCTTTTGATAAGGTATGGCACGAGGGCCTGAAATATAAACTTCGACAAGCCCTACCCGAGCAATTGTCTCAGATTTTAAGTTCATACCTATATGACCGACTCTTCCGTGTCAGACACGGAAACGAATATTCCAATTTTAAGCCAATAAAGGCTGGGGTGCGGCAAGGGGGTATACTTGGCCCTCTGCTATATTGGATTTTTACCCGCGACATACCGCAAATGGACGATACTGTGCTAGTCACATTTGCTGATGACACTGTCATTTTCTCAACAGCTTAAACCGTCGAAGAAGCAACTGCTGTGTTGCAACGTGCCCTTACACGAATTAACAATTGGACAAAAACTTGGCGAATCGCGCTTAATGAAAACAAGTCTGTCCATGTGAACTTCACTCTCAAGAAAACTGACAATCTACCTGTGTTTATCAACGAAGTACAAATTGCTTTCCCGAACGAGGCCAAATATCTTGGTATGACACTCGATGCTAAACTTAAATGGAGAGTACACGTTAAGAAAAAACGTGAAGAGCTTGAGATTAAATATAGAGACATGCACTGCCTTCTTGGAAAGTATTCCAAGCTCAGTTTAGAAAACAAATTGCTGCTAAGTATACAAGCAAGTGCTAAAACCGGTCTGGACATATGGTATACAGCTTAAGGGTTGTACCAAAATTAATAACGTTATCGTCTTACAGACATTCAAAAAGAAAGTTCTTCGAAGGTTTGTTAATTCAACGTGGTACATTAGAAACGATGATATCCATAGAGACTTAGGAGTCGAAAACGTTCAGAACGAAATTACAATTTCAATGGAAAATCACCTGCAAAATATCTTATTAAAGGAGGTGTTTTTTAGTGAGTAAGAATCTCACACTACTATAAGTACCGGGCTTATAGTGTCTATGAAGATTTCACACCTACCCAGAAAAAATAATTTTAATTTTATGGGTTTACGGTATGTTCATATACCTAGGCGATATGAGTCAAACAGAAATTATTGAAACTTTTGTTGACATCTTCATTAACAGCTCAGCAAAAACTTACAAATTTTGTACACACTAACTTAAAAAATTTAACTGGGAAATGTTCGATGAATAAACGTTCAAATATTAAATTCTTGCAGTCACTCCGAAAATGAAAGTTGTGCGGTATCTTTACATTTTAAGGTGTTTATAATGTTGTTAGATAGTTTCTAACGAGGGGTGTGTGTTATGTGCCCGTATGGCCGATGCACAATCGCGGCCATTAAATGTTGATCAAAATTCGTCGATGGCTTTTTAGGTAATTAAAATAAAACATACACAAAATAAAATAATTTTTTGCTTAAAAACAGAGGACTCTTTCAAAATTGTTGCCGTACTAATCAAAATCTGTTCTTAGTACACATTTAAAGAAAATTCAAAAAAAAATCGTAAAAACAAGGAGTCACAGATCTGATCGGTCAAACTTTTATGGGTGATTGGTTTTGGTGAAACAGACATAAGAAATTGCGTGACAGGGGAGGATGGGGGGGGGGGGGGCACTTAGCTTTGAGGAGGATGAAAATATATCCATGGCGATTTAAATTGTTAAAAATAAATATGTTCAGCTTACATCATCTTTAATTTAAGTTTTTAGCTAATGTTCTGTGACTTTTTTCCCAATTCAATTCAAGTATATATCCAAGTTTTTCTTGCTCTGCGGGAAGAGGAGATAGTCTCCATTGCCTTACTTTTTTTTAGCTCCCTTTATGAAAACCTCTAAAGTTTAACCGGTCAGGCTTAACCTGTTTTTTGCCTATTTTCGGATTAACTTGTACTAAATTCAAATAAAGTATGAAATATCAAAAACTATTAAGGAATACTACAAGTTCTCTTAATTAGGAAGTTCTTGGCATCAGTGGCACCCATTTCGGATAGTTATAATTAGTATTAGTTCCGAAATATACAGCGCCTGAAAATCTGTGCATTCCAGAGCTCATAACACCCAAGTGAACCATTTTGCAATAGAGGGCTGCCTGTAATGAAAAGTTGATTCTTTATAAAAACTCTGTAAGAACAGTATTGTTATACTTATATTGTCGCAGTTGGATGCAAATGAAATATTGAACATCGCCCAAGGACGGTCTTTCCAAGAAAAAGTTATTGTCTCATCTGCTGTATATTTTCATTGCTTCAACCAGTGAATCGATAAAGTGTCAATTCATATTGGTCTGAGAATAAAAGTCATGCCCATGACATTTTGACAAGCGGAACATATGAATCGGACCATTTTGATTTTTTAAATGTAAGTGGTTTCTGTGAAACACCTTTTTTTCTCTTCATTAAATTTAAATGATCAAAACTAAAATAAATAAACATGTCAGAAATGGAACGATATTTGAAAAAACGTTATGCTTCTCCCGGAAATTCAGTTTGTAAGAGGATTTCTAGCGTAAGTAGCCCTTCTTCGAATATTTCTCATACGTTGTCCAACACTGCAGTGCACAGGTCAAAGCTGGATACACAATCATAAATAAACTAAACTATGGATCCCAAACTTTACTAATACTTTTACAATACAATACTGCATACAACATACAGTAAATACATATCACATACCGGAAAGATTTCCACCTATGCTAGCTCATTTATGCGCACTACTCTCATATACATATATGTATCTATTGTATATTAAGTTTTAAGGAGAACTTTTCGGTCATATGTTAAAACATTACGTAGTTTTCCCGCCATTTAAGTGACTTTACACTAATTCCATGTGGAATATCGTTATCATAATTTTCCTGATTGCCGTCGGCACCACCGCCCCAATCACAATAACACGAGTATTTAATAATGTTGCTACTGCTGAGCTGCTGTTTATGCTGTCTATTCTCTTTTAAAAATACAAAATCAGGAAAATCTTACAAACTCAGTTTTACTTTCTTATTGGTGTATCCTGGCAGATGTATCGGCGGGGGACGAAGATCAAGACAAAATTGCAAAAACCCGGGAAATTCAGTGTGGTTTAGCGCGCTGTAAATATGACAGTGTTAACTTTCGAATGTCAAAGTCGGATGTGTCCTCCGTCAAGTCATTTGCCAGGAGTTACGCCAATGTCATATTTGCCTTTAGGTTAGTTTACGACACCCCACCAACCGTGAGGCGACCGATTCTATGTTGAAAGCCTCACTCACATCTACCGAGGCAAGTCTCACTGCGAGTCTCCGTAAAATTCCAGTTGTAGTCTTTATTTCAGCTGAGCGAACCTGTCCATCCGGCACTGAGAAAACTTTAGTAATCGGATCCAGTGGCTCCTCGGCGCATCGACGTCGCACACAACAACACAAGGTTTCCAACTTCCAGCGGCGGCACCATTTCAAACCATTTGCATTTTCTGGTGAGGACAGGGAGATACTCACGAATCCATCATTTCCAGAAGCAATTCCTCAGCTGGTGGATAACTCTTCACTGTTTCTGAAGGCATAGTGCACGTTGTTCGACCGGGCCAGGATTTTGAGTTGAATTTGGTACTCCCAAGATGAAGTGGTTAGTCTTTCTCAACGGAGACGGGGAGGTGAGTCAATGGCGGGCTATTGATAATGTTTTTTTGCTTCTATCATGAAGTGTGGCAAATCCCGTTTGACAGATTGAACGAACCGCTCCCAGCATCCGCCGGTGTGGGTCAAACACCCACTCGATCCCAGTTGAGGAGAGCTGCGTTCTGATGGCTTCGTTGTCGAATATGCCGTTGCTTACTAACTCCTTACTAGCTCCCATGAAGTTTGTCCCATTGTAGCCTCTTACGTGGGATCCCACGTCGGTTTACAAAGTTGCGGACACACAGTATGCACGTATCAGTGGACAAATTCGCCGTTAATATGAGTCTGCCCGATTCATAACTCGTTATTTTTAAGCGCCTTAATCCAGTTAAGAGTTGCCTAAAGGGCTATCACGTCGTATGATGGTATAATTATCGACGAAAAGAAGAGAAGTTGTCTCGGACTCGTCGATGACCAACTTTTAGGAAGAATTTTGCACGGCTAAAGTTATGGCTTTGAATACCGCGCTTTTCTCCATAAAGGCAGAATAAAAAATTTCTAAAATTTCAAAAAAATGTACATACCATTTCTAAATAAGGGTTCAAAAATATGTGAGTACTATAGACGGGTGAAATTAATTGACGTGATTTTTTATGGGGATAATTGATAATGATAAAGGTGAGTAAAATGAGTAGTAGGTAGTTAAAACATATACGTTTGGATTTCATCCTATTATTATATCGACTTCCAAATTTTTAAGAAATAAAACTATTTTCCTAAGTAAAATCCAATAAAATTACAGATTTCATGTTTTCAAATAAATAAAACTTGGTGTTTAGGCGTACGAGTATATGAATTACATACGAGTATATGAAAATTAAAATCTTAAACGGCGGCGGTTTTATCACTCAATTTTCTGAAAGGAAAGTATTTGAAATTCGTAAAATTAGCAATTAAAAAAAATAATAGTGACTTCTTAATTTTTATTTTTTAAAAATAATTGCGGCAATAAATAATACTATTTTTAGTGTAAAAATATTTCTTTTACCTTCCAAATCTCTTTCAATATTGTGGAAGTGATTGGTTGATGTTAAGTTAACATAAAGAGACTAAAATCCATATATAATACTTATACTTATGTAAGTGTCGTATGAATTAACCGAAAATTCCATATTCTAATTGTAAGCCTAAAAAATTTAAAAAATTAAATGGTAAAAAAAAAATTAAAAAAATAAAATTGTAGGGATACGGATAAAATTTGTTTTGTTAATCCAAAACAAGTGTTTAAATGCTTCCTCTCACACTTGCTTAAGTATATTCATATATTCTTTCATATATATATATATGCTTATCATAAACATATATAAATATGTACGCATTTATTTATAACTCATGAAATCTATTTGATCCTATTGTGAGTACCACATGGAAATTAAATGATTAAACCCTATGCTTTTTATTATATGGTAAGTTGAAATGTTGAATAGTCAATCCAACGTTCACAGCGTAGTTATCCGCTGTCACGACAAAATAATGCTTTTGTCAGCAAGAACGAGGGTAGTTTGTTAAACATAATAGGCAGCAACAAATTCCTTAACTCCGAGAAATCTTTGCTCGTTTTCTTCAAACCAAACAAAAGAATGTAAAATAATAACCTACATATCAGGTTAACTTTAATATCGGAGGCGTGCCCTACCACATCAGAAGTGTTCTTTTGCTGCCGTATTGCTCTTTTAGACAAACAACCAAACAACGTTAGAACTGCACGTGCATGCAAAAGTATTGTTATTATGATAAAAAAAAATTTAGCCTGCATGGTTATGCGCATGGGAATATTTTTAATATAAAAATGTTTTACACAAATGGAGATGGACCTATAATTTAGAGTTAAGTTGAATTGAATCATGTTAGTGTGCATAGGCAAATCGTTTATTTTTTTACGATTTAACAAAACTCATTATAATAATTTACCAGTATAATACATGTTACTGTATGTAACGAAATTAAAATTAAAAAAAAAGTGAGTTATTTGGTTATTAACTTGTGGACATGAGTCTTAGATATTGCATGTAATCAAAATTCGAAAACAGACGACCGTTTTCATTTTTATTGGAGATACGAGTATGTTATATGTCTATTATTAGAAAAAAATCGTTTGCACCAACTAAAACGGCTAGGACATGTGGAACGCATACACACGTACACACCGATGGTTCTGTTCGAAGAGTCTTTAAATACAGCACAGAGATATAACCACTCCTATGATGACGTCCGCTGTTGAAATAGGACCGAGGTTGTGGCTCGAGCTAGCTGAATAGTTCTGTTAGTTTAGAGGTAACTAGCACTGTATAACGCACTTCATTACGGTTTATTTGAGTCTTTTCACTTATTTCGGAAGTTAGAAAGGTTAAACATTTTATGAAAATTACTGCAATACATTATCACAATATACAATTTTAAGATATATGACTAGAGAGAAGGTCAGACTAATAATTGGTTTTCTGTCTTAGGTTAGGTTAGGTTGATGAACCGTAGTAATATGAATGGCGACCCGCCTAGGGCCTATTACTCATTGCGTTTTGAACCTCTGTCAAGAATAGAGAAAAATAAGGGTGATGAGGGCGGCGGAGGGGGTGTCACTAGTATTGATTAGTTTGAAAAGTCGACACACATATTCAGTTTATGGTGTCCTACGATGTGGTGGTAAACTTCGCCCATCCAGTAATGGCGCTTTATCAAGGTGTCATAAAGCCAAATGATTGAATTTATCTGCATGTCACTTTCACAAAGCGATATAAGGCCAAATTTTAAGATGGTCCTGAGCCAAAAGTCTTCGCAGCTAGGCTCGTTAATTTTAATATTACCATGTAATTTTAATTACCTATTAATAAATAATAATAATAATAATAAGATGGGTCAGCAAGTCTTCCCAATCCTGTACATGAAAAGTGTGTTCCCAGTAGCAAACATTTGTTTCATATTTCTGCGGACACGAAACTGCTAATGGTTCTTTGGTAATAAATTTTCTAATTTGCATGCATTTGTGTTGTTTACATCCCGCCAAAGTTCTTAAAGGATTTCGTTTTGGGTAAGAGTACGGTAACATAGGCGCCACGAAGTAATAACAGTTTTTTGTAGAACAGTTCAATACAAGTATTTTTTACTATGGGAGGGGGGGTCTATTTTGCCCCGTTTAGGAGGTAGGGGCAATTTTAGAAAAAAATTACTTAAAATGAAAAAAAAATATTAAAAAATAAAGGCAACACTTACAAAGAAATACTATACCGGTTTTGAAAGCCAGAAACCTCTTCTTTAATCCTAAATTTAAATTAAATTATTTATGTCAATAGTTTTTGAAAAATCAGATAAAAAACTTAAATTCCTAACTAAAATGAAAAAGATCCGAACTCCAACTATTGGGGTCCGCTTCAGTGTTTGTCGGATAATGATAATGAAATATCAATAACAGATCAATAGAACACGAAGTTTTGTGTGCAGACAAAATACGTGGAAAACATAGAAATTGAAGATTTACTGTGTTTATTTTCCAGGAAAAATTTCAGGTAGCTTGACATCCGAAAAAAAGCTAAAGCCGATCTTAGAAAACTTTTCAATATATTGTAAATTCTGCATTTATAATGGTTGAATTGATCTCTTTTGATCTGATTAAAAGACTGCCTGATTTGTGACAAGTGACTTTATTTGCAAAAAGTGCATCAGCTAAAATACTATTCTACAATTAAAAAAAAAATTAATTAAAAAATAGTAAATCGTGGGAAATAAAAAAGTACATGCTCGTAGACAGCCGAAATGCGACGCTACGAGTACATCTGGATTTCAGCAGGCGTGAAGTGTAGTCAGTGCACTTCTAGGAGGCGAATGTTGGATATTTGAGTGGACATAACATAAGTGGCGGTGCATAGGGTGGGAAAACTGTCTGTAAGAATACATGAGTGGGAAAATTTAAGTTTCAACATTCCCCCCGGCGTTGAGATCCTGGAGCTCAAATACTATATTTTTAGAATTCAGATTCCTCGTCCTCCTTCTTTTGTAAAAAGTAAGGATTATTAGTAGCAGGACAGTAAATAGTGATAAGTATCCATTGGAGTATTGATGTATGTCATGATGTGTTATTGAATTTGGCAATACCTGATGAGGTTTTTGGTCAGCGATTCTCTTCATTAGAAATGCTAAATCATTATCACCGTCAATGATGAGATCATTATCATTTTTTTGTTTTTGGAAGTGTGCCTTGGTGCAGTTTTACATGTGGCCTTAACAATCGAGTTAAGTTGTGGACTGGAAAAAATGATGCAGCTGTGTTTGTCGTGTAGAAATTGTGGAAATTAATAATCATGGTTGATTGTTTGATTACATAATTTTGATCTAATTTTAGTAGTATTTGGGATCCACATGCTATTGAAAAAGTTTCTTCTTGTTGACAGGCGAATATCCGGATTCGGATTATGTAACTGAATGCAGATTTTTCCTGAATTGGTAGTCTTGAGAGAACAATAAGGCGATAATTGTTTTCTGTGGTTGAGTAGATGGATTTCACACTGATTTTCGGTAGAATAAGTGTTGAAAATAGGATGTCGTTGCCTGCAGACATATTTCTGCTCACTATTTTGTAGACATCTTTGATATTCAACTTGTGATACTGGAAAATACAGGTCTCTATATGGACTTAGAGCAAGAAACGCTGTGGGTGGTTTCATAAACACGAAAGCGTTGTTGTGTTGAACTGGTAATGGTATCAGTTTGAAAAGCTGAAACCCCTGACTGCCTAATAGTGGAAGCTTGATGAAAAACAGAATAGCAGACGAAGTGGCGTGGGCCTTTACTCTTAATAGCTCGTATAGTTTAGATACATTATATTCATCATATCCAGGAAGTGTTAAACTAGTTGGTATATCTTTCCGAATTTTGCTGATCTCATTCAAAAACTGTCTTGGTGATAGGATTAGCGAGCTGATTCTACCTTGATGGGTGTTAGTAATAGCTTCCAGAAGTAATAGTTGGATTTAGTGAAAACTGTCTATAAGTTAAGACGCGTAAATAGTAACGGAGTTGAACACTTGTGATTGCATCACTGTCTGGTTAAGGTTGTCGATAACGTGATTAGATTAGGCCAGCTGTTGCTTTATTACAATGAACTGTGTCTCTATTGATGTTATAGATTTATTGAGAATATTGGTTGTTGATTAAATAATAGATGTTTGTTGTTTGTTCAATGCCAAGAGGTTTTTTTTTTATAATTTACGCGCGCCTAAGGGGTTATGATACCCTTTTACTGTTGCCAAGGCGCGGGCGGAAAGATAGAAGGAGGAGAAAGGAAAGCATTGTTGTGATGTAGTGGTTTGAAACTCAGGTGTGTTTGGTTTCGATATTGGCTCTCCAGGGGTGGGAGTCCGAATAGTACGGAGAGATTTTTCTTCACTCGGAATGATTCAGGTTGTGGATTTTAACGGTTGTTTTGTGCTTGAAAACTCTACAACAGCCAAATCTACATGTCAGTGTTATGCCTTCACACGCAGATTTTTCTGACTGAGTTCCAATCACACAAATGAAAACTTGTCATGGCTAGGATTCGAACCTTGACCCTCTGAGTGAGAAACGATTTCCAGTACCACTACACCACGGCCACCCGTAGGTTTCATTGTTCTTTGCCTTTTCAATGTTAGCTTCCATGTAACTCGTATAGTCCTGATCAAGAATACCAAACAGCTTGTTCGCGACGGTCCAATGAAATCGAACGGGGATCGTCTTTTACGCATGCTTTAAAATTTCGCGTAAACTACCAGTTTCCTGCAACTGTTGTTTTAATTGTAGTATAATTGGGGTCCATATGATGTTCGGCTGAAGTTGTATGATTTCGCATTTTTGTTTCAATCTATTAACGCGTTCTTTTAGGCCTTCATACTCCTGCCAATAGTTAGACACGTTGAAATAAACGAAGAGATTCCAGTCATCAGTGATAAGACTTGCTTCACCTAGTGTTAAAAGCAACGAAAAAAAATGACGAAAAAAGAAAACTAAGTTTTTATTATTTATTTAATGTTAATGGTACGAAAGATGATTAACAACTATCTGAAGATGCACAATCGTGGATAACTACTTGTCCATGAACCTGTTGCTATTGTTGATAGAAGTTCCTCTACACACGATAAAAGTCCAGCTGCCCATGCAGTGAAAGCATATCTGGTGATAGTGGCGTGATTATGTACACATTGTATATAAGGTAGGGCACACACGATTGCACGGACTAAATATGTATGTATGTGTTTATGAGAAAGATTCTAACATGCCGTCCCCCTTGAAATTCTACAGAGTTTTAATGCCCAGCATTTGAGGTATCATTAACAGGAAGTATAGCCACTTTGTTTAGAGGGCGCTTGACGATGTTTCCATTCACGCGTACTGAGACTACCCGAACTTTATCATCACTACCTGGGTAAACGTTAACTATCCTCCCCATTCTCCATTTAAGTGGAGGCAAGTTTTCTTCGTGGATGAGCACCAAATCACCAACTTTGATAATTGGTGATTCAGTTCCAAAATACATCGCGCATATGTGCGGGTGTTAGTGCTTCGACATCGTTCGGGTCATTTGACATCGGAGATATTGTTCGAGAGTTCATTACTGTTTCCACCTGGTATAAAAGGCTTGCCATCTCGTCGTAGGTGAACGCCCAATTTCCCATCGCAGCAATGATCTTTTGGATGTGACCTTTAGCAACCTTGACTGCTGCCTCCCACAAGCCACCAAAATGGGGTGCTCTAGGTTGTATGAAAGCCCATTATATCTCAGACTTCTGGCAAAACACTAGCCAGCATTCTGCGTCAAATTTTCTCTAACTCGTTTTTGGTGCCTACAAAATTAGATACCATTATCGGAAAATATCTTTGAACAATTACCTCTTCGGAATAAAAATCCCCGAAACGCAGATAAAAATGCTTCAGTTGACAAATGTTCTAAGTACGAGTAAACAGCCTTTACTACGAAGCAAACGAAAACACCAATATATGCCTTGGTTGGAGACCGCCCATGAATTCTCTGTGTAATGTATACAGGTCCGCAATAGTCGATTCCAGTAACGGCAAAAGGTTTAGCAGGGGTAGTGCGCTCGGGTTGTAAGTTTCCCATGACTTGAGAAGCCAATAAAGTCTGAAAATGAAAGCAAATTACACATTTCCTTAAGATAGATGCTACTGTACAATCCAAAACCGTCGTCTTACAATGTTAAAAACGGTTTGATTGCCAGCGTGAAGATATTGTAGATGATAATAAATAATCATACAGCTCACAAATGGGTGCGCTGAGGTAAAAGCATTTGATGTTTGGAGTTATATGATATTGTTCAGTTTTTTAAACGTCCACCAACGCGTAGTATATTTTGTTCGTCCAAGAAAATGCTCAAGCGAGTAAAGGAACTATTTCTAAGGCATTCGCCATCATTAAGAGTTTCTATTTCCTTTTGAAAATGTAGCATTTGAATATTCCTCACAATTGATATAATCGAAGTGTTGATTTCTGCGGTTGGAATTTACCCGATCCGATTTTCTTTCTTGCGAAGCCATCTACGAATAAAGTAAAAAACTATGAGCAAACAAAAATAGGGATTCAAAAATTTACAACGGGAGGCTAGATCGCATGTTACCGCCCCATTATTTGGTATAAATGGAAAGGCCAGTTTCCTGGATATTTAACTGCGTAAGGTAGATGAAGAATTGGCCACTGCGATTCATCTAATTTTAAGAAAGTTGGTCCAGTAAACCAGTATGGTTTACGAGAAATGTGATAGGCGGGCTTTTATTGAGAAGGGACATGATACCACGAATTCCTTGAGGTTAATTTTTGAATTTTATCAGAGTAAGACAAGAAAATACTCCACTGATTTGCGATGGACCTTATCCAGGAAATCGCTATGGTAGAGTCACTCCAGTAAAACACTGATTCCATATTGATATGTACAGCATCTGTTCATACTTCAAATATAGTTTAAACTTATAAATATCTCTCGCAAAACTTAAAACTACATATAAATCTAAAATATTGTTACAATTGTGAATTAGGTTAAAATTCATTTCAATGTGAAATCCTTTATTGTAAGCTAAATTTCCTTTTGAAATTTCCTATTCTATATACTTCTATATACCAGAAAATTGTTGTTTGGATTGGACCACAGCCGAGTAAAGATCTTGAAACCAGACTTTTGAAAGTTTGTGGACAGCATCCTTTACACGTTGTGCTAACTCTGCTAAAAGCAAAGCACCACAAAGCTCTAATTGAGCTAATGATTCGCATAAAATTGGTGCAATACGCGATTTGGCACAGATAAGTCGCGTTTGAACATTTCCATTGGAAGATGCGCAGCGAAAATAAATGCAAGCTCCGTATGTCTTCAAACAAGCATCGCAAAAACCGTATAGTTGTACTCTTGATCCAGGTGTAATGCACAATCTGGGTATCTTGAGGCTTTGAAGATCTTGAAGCTGGTCATAAAATTCCTTCCACCTTGGATTATGTCCTGGGGCAAGCTTTCATCCCAGTCCACCCCTTTTGTCCAGACATGACGAACAAAGAGTTTGCCGCTGGCGATCACTGCTTTTACAAATCCTAGAGGATCAAACAAACTGGCGATTTGAGAGAGAACAATGCGTTTAATAATAGAACTATTTTTTATAATTTTTTTCGAAACAGCTGAAGGAGAAACTATCCGCGGAAGGATTCCAAAATAAACCTAACAAGCGAATTACATCGCCATCGTTGACTCTGGTTTCTACTTCACTTTCATCCAAATCAGCTAGTACTTCGTCTGCATTTGAACACCACTTCCTTAATGGAAACCTTAGGAAAAGGCTCCTTACCTCTTTTTTATTCTTCAAAAGTTCCTGTATAGAATTGGTTCCCGTCATTAAATTGTCGACGTAGAAATTACAATATGTATAACGTGATGAGCCCCAATAGGATAGTTCTTAGCTTCATTAATTGCCAATTGCTCCAATGCCAGAAACGAAGCTAAAGCCATAGCATAAGTCAGTGTTCGTAGGCGATAAATTTGAGTGGGTTGTTCCGGGTTGTCTCGCCAAAGAATGCATTTCATATTCCGATCCTTTTCATCCACCAATACTTGGCGATACATTTTAACAATGTCGGCGGTTATAGCATTGACATGTAAACGAAACCATAGCACAATCTCAAAAATATCTTCTTGAATCTTCGGCCCAACTATCAATACGTCATTAAGGGAAACATTATGATCACTCTTACAGGATCCGTCAAAGACTACACGTAACTTCGTAGTCGTACTTTCGGATTTTAGAACAGGGTGGTGAGGGAGAACAAAGTGAGGATTATTTAGATATTCCTTAGCGACTTCCTCCATACGATGCAAGGACTCACCAATATCTTTAGGATTTCTTTTCTGAGCGATGATGAGATTCACGAAAATGTCTTTCAATGTCTTCAAAAGTCATTGGATCCGGTTGCTGTTTGCAGGTTTCCCGCTCCCAGAACCTTGTCACGAATTGATTAAAATCTGCGTCTCCGATGAACTGCGATTTGTCTAGAGCTGTAAGGCCACATGCACTAACTTGGGCCTCCATTGCTCCCGCTACCACCCATCTTAGAAGCGTTTTTTTGAAGAATTGCTGACGATTGGTTGAGACGAATTTGACCTACTGAAAGAAGATTATAAAATATACTAGCCCCAATTAATATGTCGATTCTCTGAGGTTGGTTAAATGATGTTAACTTTATGTTGTTAGGTATGTTTAAGTGGTTTATATCAAAACGATAAACAGGTATATTTCCGGTGATGGTAGGTAAAATGTGCGCTTCCAATGTAGTAGCGAAGTCATTTGCCCTTGATCTTATATGAATTTGTGCCTTAAAACGAGAAATTGTATTGGAGGTTCCAATTCCAGCTATGGCTGTGTTGTAATGTAAAGGCTTGAGTCCAAGATGCTGCGCCAAGCGGCAAGTGACGAAATTTAGTTGCGAACCACTGTCGAGAAGTGCTCTGCACGTAACGAAGCAGCCGTTGGAAGATTTGACATCAATAAGAGCGGTTGACAAAGTTACCTGATTTTTAAATATTTCATTAATTGATTGGGTTGTTGAGTGCATCGCGATTTGTTGCAAAAATGGCTGTGCTGTATTCCCAGTCGAAAAGGACGAATGCGATGATGGTTGAGCTGCATCAGATATAGGAGCTATGTTTGTAGAAGTTAATTTGTCATAATGCAGGAGTGTATGAAGATATCGATGGCAAGTGCGACACTTGCTCGAGTTGCAATTACGACAGCTGTGACCAGGCCTTAGGCAGTTGATACATAATTTGAGAGCTTTGACCATCTCAAATCTTTCATTGGGTAACTTGATTAAAAATGATGAACACGCCTGGACAAATGCCCCGCAAAAAGGCAACATATACAGAAGAAACTGGTAACGATATCGCCAGCCTATGTCCCGAAATCAAGTAACACAACTAAACAAAATAATATATAAGGAAATTGAAGATCTTCGAAATCTAGAGCGGAATAAAAACTAAGTACTCTAGATAAAGCTTCCAAGCCCTTTTGGAACGCAGTCAAAATTATCAAATCAAAAATATTTATCCTAAGAAATTGCCAAAAGAGAGAGTAAAATTTCTAGCCTTCATTTTTAACGCATGCCTTAAAATACAATATTTCCCAGATGCTTTGAAACTAGCAAAGGTTGTTCCTATACCTAAAACAGGCAAGCTTCCTGATATAATGTGCGGTTAGTAAAATTTATGAGAAAATATTGAAGGAAAAAATTGTTGAAATGATCGGCTATCAAAAATATACATGTCCTGATGAACAGTTCGGGTTTAGATGCAATCACGGGACCGCCCATTAAGTGCTAAGAATATGTAATATCATAAAAAGAGACCGTGTTATGGGTAGATTAACAGGAATGATCCTACTCACCAATGAAAAAGCATAAATGGCTCACATACAAAATGATCAATTTTGTCTCCTCTTTTTCTATGTAAAATTGTTCAAAGTTTCATCTTTGATCGATGTTTTAAGGTGCATGTTATTGGTTGTACGTTTTATCCGATTTAGTTCATGTTAATTCCGGTGTTCCCCAAGGGTCCGTTCTTAGCCCAGTGGTATACAATTTGTACACGTCTGATCTTCCAATCCTTCCCGAATGTGAAGTCGCGATATATGTCGATGATACGCCAATATTTGTATCGCTTGATCTCAGTCTTAATATTGAGACGAGTTTACAAAATGCCGCTAAAATATTGCAAAAATATTACTTGAGGTGGAAAATTAATAAATCAGTAGGATGTAGAATAAAATACAATAACATGATAATAAATTATTAAGTTATTTATTTCTTTAATCTGCTTGTTTACTTATCTATTAATTGTTTTATTTATTAATTTATTAACATAGTGACATATTCATTTATTTATTTATCTATTTATTTATTTATTTGTTTATTTACTTGTTAATTTAATTATTAAATATGTATATGGGATTTTAATCCCAATGAAAACACTATCGACTTTTTATTGCTATACTTTATATTTATTTAAAGGGAAAAGACAAAAAGCGACCGGCCAGCACAATGGTACAAATAAGACTCAAATACTACTCTACTTGCTTGCTGGATTTTTAAAAAGGTAACGGTCGACTCTGGCTTGTTTGTCTCGATTTGTGTGTTTATTCGTTGCTCGTGGTGTCGTCGGTCTATCTGTCGTGTGCTTGCACCATGTATGCACCGTTCAGTCGGATGTTCTCTTGTGTTTTTTGTTGTATTTCGTGTGGTCTTCGTTCCGTTTGGCGACGGATGATTTTATTGTTCTGTCGTCTTTTTGGTATGAATTGTATGCGTCTTCTACGTAGTTATGTGTGTGTGTTATGCATAAGTTTATCGTACATTCAGTAGGGTATCTCCGCTACATGACTACATATCCCACATTCTGCTATCCTGACGGCTCATTCGACCCGAATGAAGGGTGCCACTTCTTCATGTTCTCCGCTACAGAATTGGTCTTCGAAGGTCCTTCGTGATCGCTGACCTTTTCTACAGCGTATCTCCCGTGGCTGAACTTCGCCGTAACCTTGTACGGTCCGAGGAACTTCGGACGCAGCTTTATCCCGGTGTCGTACTGGGTGCGCTTGATGGCGACCAGCTCATTTAATGAGTACTCCTGTTCCGGCTTCCGGTTTCTATCGTATCCCCTCTTGTTTTTTCGCTGAATCTCGGCAATATTCTCGCGTGCCACATCGCGCGTGACGCCGCGCTCATCGTCTAATTCTTGGATCGCTTCCTCTTCGAGCAACTCCCGCAAATCTGGATAGTCTGGAACACGCATCTCTATGATGTAACCTAGAAACCTAATCCTCCTCTTCAGGAACTGGCATTTCTTCCAATTTACCCGCAATCCATATTTCGGCGCAACCCCGAGGACCAGCTCTAGTTTCTTAAGGCCCTCCCTTTCGTCCTTCGAGGGTATAATTAGGTCGTCCATGTAGGCCTCGACAGTGCCAAATTGGATTAGCGTCCGGTAAATGGCAGAGATAAACCTCGCAAACACCGCAGGAGAGTTACTTATCCCAAAAGGTACGTAGAGGAATTCGTACTGTTGATCCTGGGTCACAAACGCCGTACACTTCCAAGAGTCCGGATGCATTGGTACGTGGAAGAACCCGTTCTTCAGGTCCAGGGTCGTAAATACGCTGCTTCCCTGCATCCTCTCGAGAACCTCGTCAATTAGAAACATCGGAAAGTTGTCTCTGGTTACCTTCTCGTTCAACTCCCGGTAGTCGCAGCACAGTCTCTTTGTTCCGTCTTTCTTTACTACAAATTGCCAGAAAAATGGGAAAAAGTCATAGCTTCAGATGGGTAATACTATGAATAATACTATTGTACATGTTTTTCTTAAATAAACGTTCAAATTTTGAAAAAAAAAAAACCGCACGAATTAAGTTACATACCCAATAGATGGAGTGAAAAGTGACCTCATTGACCGCCAGAATGCGCTGCTACTGCAAAAAAGGTTATGGTGCCTTGAAGTCCGTTCATATTTAGGCAGACATGCCAAATTTCAGTGCGATACAGTCTTTAGTTTTGTTTTGACAGCTGATTGTTGTTGACGTGTTTGGCATCATGTTGAGTATGGACAAAAACGATTTTCGATCTTTCATAAAACATTATTTTTTGAGAGGCAAAACGGCGAAGGAAACAAAAGAAAAGTTGGATAAATATTATGGGGCTAATGCTCCGTCAGATTACACCGTCAAATATTGGTTTCGAGAGTTTCGTGGTGGCCGCAACGCCACTATCGATCAAGTCCGCAGCGGCAGGCCCTCCGATGCGGTTACAGAGGACAATGTCAAAAAATACATGAAATGGTGTTGGCTGACCGGAAAGTGAAGGTGCGCGAGCTAGCAGAAGATTAGTACTGAGCGCACACGCCATATTGTGGGCAATATTCTGCATATGAAAAAGTTATCCTGCCGCTGGGTGCCGCGAATGCTCACTTTTGACCAAAAACACGAACGCGAGAGCACCTCGAAAGAGTGTTTGGACTTGCTGATGCGGAATCGGGCGGACTTTTGGCGTCGATTGGTAACTGGATTTTTATCCCTCGGACTATTATCTCTTCCCAAACCTGGCTCATCAATAAAAAATTCAGCTCACGCGAGGAAATCATAGACGCCACGCAGGAGTATTTTGCAGACCTTTCGAAAAAATACTTTTCGGACGATGGATCCATAACTTCATCACCTATAGAATAATATACTCGTAAACAGTTCCACATTGAACATTTTCAGACCACCTAGAATTTCATAAAGCTTCTTATAAAGGTGCCACTGAGAAGGAGAACCTCTCGATGGACCGATCGATTTCTTTTCGTTTCTTAAAATAAAATACGTACATATATAAAAATTAGATTAGAACTCGCCAAAGTTTATTTAGAGATAATAAGGCAGACAATCATACCTGTGCCGGTTTATGTGGTTGTGTATTTTAATTTTTACTTCCTCCGGCGTTAAAACAATACCCATCATTCGCAGCTTGTTGGCCATTTCAGCGTAAATGTGGCTATTTTTACTGTTGCCACGGAGCTCGCCAATCTTCTCCTCCCATAATTCGACACAGAGTCCACTCATCCATGAGCGTCCACGGTTTTCTTTTTTATATTTTTTATCTTTATAGCAACATTGTCTAAAAAAATTAACATATTGTACAAATATTTAGAAATATTTCTATTGAAAATATTACCTCTGTCCGATTGCCACAGTTGTTTTGACATCTACAATAATATTTTGACACCTAAAAATGAGCACCAAAATAAACTGAAGTTCACGCTGTAGGCTTGTTCGGTTTGATAACCTCTCATGAACGGATTAAGCCAAGGAGATTTCAACCAGATTTCGCCGAAAGGTTTCGAAACCCCGAAATTGTGTGGCCAAACCTCGGAGGTTTGGAGAAATTTGTTGAAATCTCGCGAACATAGCATTCGCCGTGCTTTTTTGCACGCATGTTAACGATTGCCACAACAAAACGACCCAACTCCACTAAAGAGGTCATCATAAAAGCTTGGTAGAACAGATATATCTTTGACGTTTAATGAGAGTTTATTTTTTTATTTTTTTAAACAACTTAACACTCAAGAGGGTATTACTACTCTAAAATGCCGGAGCACGTGTTAAGTTTTTCTGAAAATTGGATAGAGAGAGAAAGAAAAAATGTTTGGGCTCAGTGCTTATTTCGTTCCATGGGTGCCATCCAACATTTAATGGGGAGACTAAATTATTAGTGCAAATTGGACTTGATGTTGTATTTAGGCAACCATTCATCTCACAAGATTTTAGTTGCCTGAAAAAAAGTCTTTGTCGTTTGGTGAATAAATTTAATTTATTTTGAATAAATATTTTCTATGTGTCAAATGTTTCACTTTTCTGAAAATTCATTTCAGCGATTCATCCCAAACGGAAAAAATAGTATTTTTAAGCACTGTTTTATATCCAATAAGATAGTGTATATAAGTTGACTTAGCGTACAGCGCTATGTTATTGTTGTAATTTACACGCGACATACTCGCATATTTACTTCTTACAAGTGCTTCAGTGTTTTCTGAAGATAGGTAAGACTCTGCGAGCCGGAACATTGGTATCCATTCGCTCTAGATGTCTTACCCGTCTCAGGCGACTGATGCACCGTTTTCTGACGTTATCGATGTCGCCGTATATCTCGTATAGTTCGTCGTTGAATATTCTCCTCCAAAGTCCGTCAACTTAAACGGGACAGAATATTTTAGAAAGATTTTTTTTTTCGATCGTAGGGCTGGGACGATCAAGATCTTATATAGAGTTTCATTGGTTGTGCGTGTTAGGGCCTACTACTCAATTGCCTTCTTAGCCCAAAGAATCTGCGATTCATCTTTTTATTTCTCTTGAGTAGTTGTTGGCAGAATTGAAAGAAGAACCAAGGTAGACAAGGGCCCTTACTACTTCAAGGTCATAGCTGTCGACTTTAACGTTCTGTCCAATTCGTCGATGTTGTGTGCCCTTTCTTGTTGACAGCATATACTTGGTTTTGCCCTCATTTACCGCTTAACCCATCTTGACGGCTTCCATTTCAATACTAGTGAACCCACATGTGACACTGAGTTCCGCCAATCATGCCAATATCATAATATCAAAACGCTAGTATTTGCTGAGATTTTTGAAAGATTGCGCCTCCTGTGTTCGCTATTTAGTTTCGCATAATTCTTTTAAGCATGATCTTAAAGAAGTCACATGACAGCGCTTCACCTTGTCTAAAACCATTTATAACTTAACCAAGTTGTTACCGACCTTGACGAAGCAGCTGTATAGTTCGTCTCTATTCATAATGTCATATACGGCCTCAAAATCGATGAAAAGATTGCGGGTATCGATTTAGACATTTTAAATTTTTCCCAGGTTCTGCCGGAGTGTCAAAATTTGATCAATTGTAGACTGCACTGGTTGTTAATGAAGGGTTTCAGACGCTCACACAAAATTGGAGATAAGACCTTGTACCCAATATTAAGGGGACTCTTACCTGTATAGTTCGTGCAGTTGAGTGGGTTTTCTTTTTTGTGGGTCAGGGAATACACTGATCAGATCTGAAAAGTGAAAAATTTTCAGATACAACTTTGTTGAATTTAAGACTTG
Organism: Volucella zonaria; assembly: GCA_963966105.1. Lineage (NCBI taxonomy): Eukaryota > Metazoa > Arthropoda > Insecta > Diptera > Syrphidae > Volucella > Volucella zonaria. The sequence goes on along the minus strand of OZ014530.1, from coordinate 155,632,012 downwards.
GCTAACCTTATTACGTTTTGGTCAGGTGGATAGAAGTTTCGGCTATCACTGTCTATGTTGGATGGTCCATTCTGCCTGATGATAAGATGTTGGACTTCATCGCCATTACACAGTCTGCAGAAAAAAATTTTCTACAATATATTCTCTGCACCGACTGCGACTCAACTACTACAGGTTTCTGCACGGAGTTTCCTGTCTTGGCACGTTCTTTTTATCTGTTGGTAAGACTTCGGAACGTTATTCCTTTAGTATAAATTCTCAATATCTTGGATCACGCGCTTTTCGTGCGCTTTTCTCTTCTTCTGGAGAAGCCGATGATCTGCCTGTCCCTTGAGAGCGACTCCCGTCCTTCATTGCAGCACCGCTTTGTACCCTTCTTGTTTATCTGCATGTGCTTGACACGAGTCTTCATCAAATCAGGGATTGGTTGTGGTGGTCGGGTGAAACCCAGCACATCAGTCGCGGCTTCTCGGATGGCACGTTGGGAACGTTGCCACTGGCCTTCAGTACTTAATACTAGCGGCATTGCGACAGTCAGCAGTTTTATTATTGGCATCAAATATTTCCTGTATTTGGCAAACCTACATGCAAAATGTTTTGTTTTCGGGAAAGCTGCTTCAGCAGTTTTTTTTTTCAACCTGTGATTTATAATTTTAGATGCGTTTTAGTTCGCAAAAGAAATGATTGCCTTTATGTTGTAATAGTAAGGTTTATAGGAGAGGATAGAAAGGAATCTAGAGTTGAAGAAAATGTGCAGGATGTGGATAGGATATCAGGATACTGAAACAAACAGAATTAACAAAACGAAGAATTGAACCGTGGATATGGTTATTTGCAGGCAAACGGAAATGGAAAGGGAAGCGATAGCCGAGTGTGAACAGCGTGCCGTTCTCGCGATGCGCGGCTCAGCTCGCATTATGGGGTAGTTCTTGTCCCCACTCTCAACTGTACTACTACAAAAAAAAAACCATATATAATGCCGTGTTACATACCGTTTTACTCTAATGTTGTCATCATGCCGATTTTTTGGACTTCCCCTAACCGGATGGTAGACGCTGTCACCGGGTCAAGTCATCAGTTTCTAACTCTACCAGCCTTTCATTCATACATTCTTTTTGCAATTAATTCTGATATATATATACATATATTGTAAAATGTTTGTGTGGGTACAAATGATAGAACTTATTCCTTTCAATACAATCTCTTTATTCAATACAATTATAATTCACATCCGCTTACTTCAACCACTTTAGCTTTTCTTTACCTTTTACTTCAACCATTTAATCATTCTCTTAATAATATTCCTTCTTTGATTCATGTTAATAATTATCATGAAGAACGTATACATTTCTAGATTATAAAGTAACGATTGTTTAATTTCTGATTTTTACATATACGAAATTCGATAAAAAAAACAATCGGTGCCATCCAGCGCTCAATAGAATTTTGCTACAATAGAAAATTCGATTCCATTCTGCTATTCAAATATCGAAATCTTCTGCTAATCAAATATAGACGACGCTGTTCATATTCAGTTCAGTTTTTTTTTCAGTTTATATGCATTTTTATTAATTTAAGTTCATTTACTCTTATAAGCTATACAAGAAACGCTTAAAAATTAGCTTAAATAACTTAACCCTTAAACCCTACCTTGGGGTCCAGCGCAATTAAAAACATATATGTTATTTATTAGAATATTTTTAAAACTAACTAACCCATGCAGGCGCCACTCAACGTATTTTCATATTATCTTAGTAGGCGTCTAATTGTCAGTCATTTATTTATTTTCGAGTTGTCCAGTAGCGGAAATTTAAACTTCTGGGTTCCATAGACCCCAGGGTCTATGCAAGTTTTTAAAGAATCTGAATTTATATTTCTGCATTGATTTGATTGGAAAGTTAGCTTTTTATTTGTATTTTATTAGTGTTATCAGTGTTTTTATTAGTCAAGTTAGTAGTATTAGTTACGATTTTGAGCACGTTGCGTCAAATAAAAGACAAATTCCACCTTTTCCGTTCCACGAATAGGAGTTGACTGACCTCGTGGGGGTTCACGCCCCTGCGCTTGAATCCTCCTGATTATCTCCGTTGACAACCAGGTTCAGATTCGTTTCGTTCAAGTCAGCCCGCAAAGCGGCAAGCTCGTCATCCCGTTCCGTAACTGTTGTTTGGGCCACCGCAGCTGCTTCGATTAGCAGGTCCACCGAAGATTCTACGCCCTCTGCACCGCCTACAGCTGCTTGGGCCGTAACAGGAACCGCAACAGCAGAGAATTTTTCTGATGAATCAACCGCCTGCGCACTGCAGTCATCAGAACTACAAAGCCAATAATCGACTCTCTTGTACTGGTCTGGATCGAAATTAGCACACTCATAGTGCCACCATTTCCTGCACTTCTCGCACTGCACCATCTCTTCATCGTCTGGTTGCGACATTGCTTTGAATTGCATAAAAAAAAAGTCTTTCCACATGTCGGAAGTCTTCTGTACATCTTTTAATGCTGTACATTAAAAGGAAATAATTGTTCCGAATCAAATAAATAAAATTATGTTGTTGCAGCGAATTCCCCTTGGTGAAATTTCCAAGAATAAAAATCCTTCTTCGTCAATTGGTAGATTGATTTTATTTCTAAAGCATATTGGTATTTGGCGATTCTTACAAAATTAAATTCAAGAGGAAAGTGCGGCAGCCTTAGGTAGAACTTATCTTTAATTAATGGTTTAACGCCTTTTCTTGGTGTACGAGACTTTCTGGTTTTTCTTTTTTGCGCCAATTGTTCATAGAACAAAGGAATTGTCTTCGTCTTCATCAACAATAACATAATTTTTAACAATTCAGCGAGATAAATACGGTGGTGCCAAAGTACTACGATGTTAGATGTAGTCAAACCAAAGAAAAATATCGTGTTGAATTGGCTCGATAACAGTATCATATCAAATAAGAGAAAATTGTAATGATTATAATAAGTTAACAATATGTAAAAACTCCAATATTATAGAATTAAATAAAGAAAATGTATAAGTCACCTAGTACGAAGTAAACCATCTAGTTGCGCAATAACCAACAACCAACACAGCGCTTCCGTAGAAGAGACACATACAGGAACTCTTCTTTAAAATCAGTTCAATTGATCGATTCAACCTTTCGAAAACATTTATTATTGAGTATCTTAATTCATTCATTTATGCGAATGGTCAAACCTTCAGTTCCAATGAAATCCCTACATCAAAACCACTTCCGAAACGAAATACCTGATGACTAACTTCAGCCTTTGAGTATAGTAATGATATAGTTAGAAGGCTTACTTACTTACTTACTTTGGTGGCGCTACAGCTCTGGATGAACCTGGGTCTCAACTAACATGATTCTCCAATTAGACCGGTCTTTACATCTCACAGCCACATAAAAAATAGATGCCGTAATGCCATCAGTCCACGTCGGAGCTTCATTCGAAACGGACGTGTTAATTCCTAGTCTCAGTGAAGTGCTAATAGTGTGAACAATGCCATAAGATCGCGTCCTGTTGATGTCGAAGATATCATGTCTTCTAACATCAAAGCAAGGAAAGTATCTAATAGAGATAGAGACTCTAATACTAATTACTGGAGGCCACTCGACATTCATAAGCTGTTAAATGAAAATAAAATTTCCTCTTATTGCACTAAGAAAATATCAATAGGAATTAAAGTAAACTGTGATGATGTCGAAACGCATCACAAAGTGTGTGCTCTTTTTAAAACCATGCAGTTGCAGTCCTTCACTCATGACCTTCCCTCGACAAAGTCATTCAAGGTTATATTATACGGTCTTGATGAACGTCCAATCGCTTCACTTAAAAGTGAACTTATTCAAGTAGGGCTTAAATGTGAAGACATAAAAATTGTTAAAAAATCATATGAACGATATACGCATATGTTCTACATAGTGTTCCTCGAGATTGGTTCCATTAGACTAAAAGAACTGAATGAGAACTTTAAGTCGATTTTTAAAACGCAGGTTAAATGGGACTTTGCCAGAGCATAAACAAACAAATTGACACAATGCTTCAATTGTCAAATGTTAGGACATGGCGAAAAGAACTGCAATGTAAAAACCTTCTGTGCCATCGGTTTGCAAAATCACAAAACAGAATGCACTTTGTTTGCGCGAACTGCAACGGGCTTCATAAATCGGATGATGTTTCTTGTAAAAGTCGTCGAACGTTTTTGCAAATAAGAGAAAATCTCATAACCAAACAAAATCCCTCGCTACCCCGCGATGATAGAGTTTAATAATGTCTATTATAACAACCCTTGTATACAGAATCCTACAGAGTTTAGTAATGTCTATTATAACAATCCTTCCATACAGAATCCTTCAGTGTTTAATAATATTCAAAACTACTATTCACAATTGGGCCATTACTACTTTCTTCCAAATGAATTCATTCTTAATAATTCTGAATACAAATGTGAAGAAAATGTTCAACTTCTAGCCTCGGATCTTCTATATACTTAGACATAAATAAACATGGACAATCACTTCCGTACATACATATATCCCCTTCTTTTGGAAAACCTTTAAAATTTCTTGTAGGTACATGGGCATCCGCCTCATTTATCAACCCTGAATAACCCTATTAACGATATTAATACACTAACGATAATTACAACAATCTTACAGAAACATAGCACTGACAAACAAGTAACACTTCCAAATTTTTGTGGACTGAAACAGCCTGGTGAATTAGCATTTCTTATTTACAAGTTCCACGGATATTTCGACGGACTATTGGGCCTAGATGCCTTGAATACACTTAAAGCCACTATAGATTTACCCAATAGAACATTAGTTACAGCAAACGCAAAAATCCCACTCTTATTCAAACCAAGTTTTATGTCGCAGAAGTTTAGAATCCCTTCCCACTCTAACACAGTTATAAGGTTACCCGTAGATAATCAAAGCGGTGACATCCTTGCTCCCAAAATTGAAATTGAACCGCTTAAAGTACAATCACTTACAAACTTTGAAACAAGAGAGCTTAAGAATTTAGAAATCCAGAGTCACGAGTATGATACGCCAAATTTTAACGACATTTCTCAAGAAATTCGATCAGAACATCCTAATACTGAAGAACGCAAATCTATTTTAAAATTATGTAGAAACTATAGTGACATCTTCAACAAGAAAGGACAAAAGCTAACATTTTCAAATGCAGTCAAACACCACATTAAAACCAGCGACGAAATACCTATTTACACCAAAACCTACAGGTACCCATACGTACACAAACAGGAAATGCAAAGTCAAATTTCAGATATGCTTAATGAAGGTATAATCAGACCCAGCTCTCCCTATGGAGTTCACCTGTATTGGTTATGCCAAAAAAAAATTGGGCTCCACAAGCAAACAAAAATGGAGGGTAATCATCGATTACTGCAGTCTAAACGATAAAACATTAAGTTATAAATATCCATTGCTGAATATTAGCGAGATTTTGGATAATTTAGACAAATGTCACAACTTTGCGAATATACCATAGATTTGGCTAATGGCTTCCACCAAATTAAGATGGATGCCCAAGATATTCCGAAAATGGCATTCGCGGTCGGGTAAGGCCAGTAAGAATGCCGTTTGGGCTGAAAAATGCTCCTTCCACATTCCAGAGAGGGATGTATAATGTTCTCAGAGATTATATCGGCAAAATCTGTCTTGTATACTTAGACTACACAGTCGTATATTCAACATCGTTGCAGGACCATGTAGACAGTCTACAAAAAATATTCAATAAACTAAGAACAGCAAATCTAAAGATTTAACTAAATAAGCAAAAAAACTAGGTTCCTGAGACATACTATGTATATAATCACCAGGGATGGCGGCAAACCAAATCCTGATAAAATCCGAGCTATAACACAATTCCCAATACCAAAATCAACCATAGAAATCAAATCCTAGATCTGATAGGCTAATATCGGAAATTCATCCGTGATTGTGTAAAGATATTTTATCCAACGATCCTCAACCTCAGTATCCTAATTTTACTAGATCATTTGTGTTAACCACAGATGCCAGTAACGTCCCGTTGGATACCGTTCTTTCATAAGGACCTATTGGTTCTGATGAGCCAATCTGCTTTGCAAGCAGGGCGTTAACAACATCAGAACTAAATTACTCGACAATAGAAAAGGAATTACTTTCTTTTGTCTGGGCAACAACCTACTTCCGCCCCTACATCTTCAAGATAGTCACTGACCACAAGCCTCTGCAATGGCTTATTCGAAGGAAATTTAAGTTGGAGGAGTACGATTATAAAATCATCTATAAAAAATGAGTTCAAAATTCTAACGCCGATGCGCTAAGTCGCATTAAATTACCTGATAAAATAGAATTGAACCTCAACGAAACGACAGCTGCCACATAACATTTTTCTGAAGAAATCTTAGGTGATGCTATCCTTATCACCGAGAAACCAATTAACGAATTTAATTTAGAAGTAATATGGTGTTCCGAACATCGGTTAGTCCACCTCAAAATGCACTAAAAATAATTTTTAGGGATTTTTAGGAATAAACAAAGGTATACTATTACTAGAGGATCATTTTCCGAAAACGACATCATTAACATTTTTAAAAAATATTTCCCTCCAAACAGACTAATTGCAATAATGGCAGAAAAAGAAACACTCAAATTATTACAGCAAGTTTATTCAAAATATTTTGCTAGAGGCAAAACATTCCGCTTGGTAAGATGCAAAAAGCTTTTGATTGACATTACGGATAACGACGATCCAGACCAAATTATAAATGACTATCATACAAAATCCAACCACAGAGGTATTACTGAGACACATCAACACTTACGAGACTACTTTTTCCCTTATATAAAGAATAAAATAACCCAGATAATTAATAATTTTACTATTTGTCAGACACAAAAATACGACAGGAAGTCCCCTAAAACAGCTTTTGAAAAAACCGAAACACCCATAAAACCTTTAGAAATTGTTCATATATGTAGATATATAAAATATATACTGCACCAAATTTAGAAAATTTATCAATTATAGTGAGAATGCTTTTGTGATTAATATTGTACTTTGCCAACCCGGAATAATTTAAATATAGTCAAATAAATTAAAATTTTTTTTAGCCTGCAAGGTATCCCTCGAAAAATTGTGAGTGACCAGGGGCCAGAATTCACATCAAACATTTTTCAAAAAATTTTACATTGATCTCCTCATCACCTCATTTCAGCAAACAACCAGTAATGCTCCTGCTGAAAGGATGCATTCTACGTTAACAGAAGTCTATAGAATTATCCACGATAAATATAAAGTAAAAGACCGTGAAGACATACTCAACGCAACGATCATTGCATACAATAACGCGATCCATTCCACCACAAACCACACACCATACGAACTTTTCTACGGACGCACATACGAGTTCGATAAGACTTTGACATACAATAATCAACACGACTACTTACAAAAACCGAACGATTTCCAAACAGAACTTTTCCAATCCATTAAAAAACTCCTAGATAAAAAAAACAAATAAATATTTAGAAAAAAGAAAGAAATATAGAGAAAATCCCAACGACCTTAAAGTAGGAGAAATGGTTTACCGCAAAGAGTATAGACGAAACAAAATGACCCCACGATTTAAAAAACAAATAGTAAAAACTAACAATAGACACACACAGTTATAAACTAATAACACCAAAAATTTCACAAAGCCAAAATAAAAAAGAAAAGAAAATTTCAGATTTCTAATGACGTCAGCGCCAACCCAAGGACAGAACATAGAAATACATAACTTGACCGACAGCTAAGGGCTACTATCTCTTGAATTATCGGTGCTAAGGTAATACAAACATATAAAAAATTCATCCATATACCTATAGTAAACTTAAACAATTACGTACAAAGTATTGAGAAAGTTCGCAAATCAATAGAAGCCTTGGGAAATGAGCAAACGAATATCGACAAAATAGAAATAGCACACATTAAATTCGGAGAATTAGAATGGCAATAAAACGTCAAACTCTGTTACCTAGACAAAAGCAAGCTATAATAGATGGATTAGGTACAGTCATAACTGGAAATATGGATACAAATTGTTACGTGCAAATCACGCCCCAAAAATCCTCCATTCCCTTTGGTCCTGTTGTTGTCTGTTTCACCCTCTGCCCTCCTGCCTTTTCTTGTTTCGTCCCCGTTCTTTTCTTCCCGTCATGCTCTGGATGCCACGGCACAGGTGGGATTTACTAGATCCTTTGGATCCAGTTCCCTCCCCCGGCCTACCGCTCCAGAGATGACCATATAGGTACCCTTGGAAGAGCCAGGCGGACGGCCTGGAGACCCTAGCGGACGGACGGTCTGCCCCCCCCTGGATGCCCGAAGAGGTCGACACCCCAGCAATGGCCGAGAGCCCACCCTAATATATATATTGTTTGCTTTCAGCCACAAAATTTGTAAGACCCCAAAACCCCAAATGCAAAAACAATAATTGTGAAAGAAAGCTCACGATTCCCCACGATCCGTTCCCCTCATTCGTGTCTGCAAGGAGACTTACGGGCCCCGCAGTAGAATCTATCTTATAAATGTTTCCTCCCTACTTGGCGGTCACCATTCGAGCTCCCCTTAATTGTTACCCAGAAGTGTTCCGGGTCCGAGGGCGTAATATGGACCCAAGCAGTCACTCGACAGACAGAACGAACAGAACGAACACGACAAAACATCGACTGGCGTGATTGGGTGGTTTCATAGGGAGGCTGTCAGAGCTCTGGAAGTGAGTCCCTTTGTTCTGACAGCTGAATTAGTGGAACCATACAGGAGTGTGCGTGTGTGTGGGTGGCAACTAGCCGAAATGTGCGGCTAGGCAATTAAGATCTAGCCGTCATAGCGGAGAGTACCCGGAAAGAAAAAAAGTTAAAAGTAACGAGACAAAGACGATAGCAAAAAAAATAAATAACGAAAACAGATAAAGAACTTACAAATACCCACGAACGAACAAAAGAAGCCAAGAAGAAAAAAATCTGAAGGAAAACCATAAGACGAACGAGCAAACGAGCAAGGAGGAAAACTAAGGGAAAACTACACCACGAACGAACAACAAAAAAAAAACAACTGAACAATAGAGGAAGACGGAAGCCCGACAGACAAGCAGCCAACGGACGAAACCGACACGAGAGTGACAGTGGCGGGAAGTACCCACTCCCCTCACCAACCCCAACAAACAGATAGGAGCGACCCCGAGTAGGCAGGAAAACAGATAAGTACCCCTCTTAATTTTGATATCTTTTTTTATTTGTGTGATTTACCCCCAGTTGGGGGTTACTTGTAAGTGATAGAGTCCCGTAAGGCTCCTTCCCGTTTTCGTGGCAAACCCCGTAACCCTTTAGCGGTTACCTTTAAAACGTTCGCGACCCCGTTACCTCCTAGTGAGTCACCCCGGTTGTGATCGTACGGAATCGTGGGCCTTCCGTCGGCCGTCAAATTTAGAATTTAGTGTAATAGTCTGTTAGTTAAATCTTGTGGTGGGCAACCCCTTTGGTGCCCCACGATTGTGACTTGTCCGGTACCATATACGGCCTTTGTTATCCCCCTTTGCTTGCAAAAAAATACATGCACTTAAATTCCCCATCAGGGAAAAATTTATTTGTTTTATTTCTATCTTGTTTTCCCGATTTTCCATAAAAATCGGGTGGCGTCCAATTGATCATTGTTTACATTTAGTTTCCCCCTTGTCGAACCCCCCCCGTACTGAGCAGCCGGTGTGCGCAGCTTGGAACCAGCTGCTGGTTGCAATTCCGGTTATCTTGCGATTCTCCTTTGGGCTTGTTTTCGGTTTTGCATATTCTTTTCCATTCGATTACCAACCACCATCCGTGTGGTTGCGGTTTTTTTTTTTCTTTATCTAGTCGTATAGTTTTGATTTTCTGTTTTTTTTGGTTGCCGGTAGCCCGGCACCCTTCTTCGGTTAAATTGTTTAACTTTTTTTCTAACGCGGAATAATTTTCCTTCCCCGGGAGTTGCAACAAAATGATCCAATAGCAATTAATGAGGAACTTAAAAAATTAAATTTTTGAATCAAAACGCTTTAGAAGATCAAGAGAACTTACATATAGGAATTAATAAACATAAAGGGATTTTTTTTTGAAAATGCTATAAAAAAACTACTGAATATTTTCTCAAATTTCTTTTTTTATTTGAAAGCACAATCCTTTCGGTTAATAATGGAAAATAATTTCATTCAAATGGCTGCCTCGGCTGGCCATGCAGTAGCCTACACGATCGGTCCAATTTTTAAGCACATTATCGATTGTGTGCAGCTGTATTTCACCAATGGCTTCACGAATATTGTCCTTTAAAGCGACAATTGTCTCTGGCTTGTCGGCGTAACACTTATCTTTTACGGCACCCCACAAATAATAGTCCAACGGTGTCAAATCGCAGCTCCGGGGTGGCCAAACGACATCAGCTCTGCGGCTGATAATGCGATCTTCAAAAAGAGGGCGCAAAACATCGAGTGTAGCTTCGGCTGTGTGGCACGTAGCGCCGTCCTGTTGAAACCAAATGTTGCCAATATCCTCCTCTTCAATTTTTGTGAACAAAAATTCGTTCAACATGGCCCAATAACGATCGCCATTGACTGTAACGGCCATTCCTTGCTCATTTTCGAAGAAAAATGGCCCAATTATGCCTCTGGACCAAAATCCGCACCAAACAGTGACTCGTTTTGGGTGTATCAGCTTTTCAATGTATGCGTGCGGGTTTTCTGTGCCCCAAATGCGACAATTTTGCTTGTTTACATACCCGCCAAGATCAAAATGAGCTTCATCTGAAAAGATGATTTTTTTGGCAAAATCGGCAGTCGATCGCAGGCCCACTTAGCGAAGCGAAAACGCATTGGATGGTCAGTTGGCTTCAACTCCTGAACCAATTGGACTTTTTATGGCGTCATACCAAGGTCTTTATGCAAAATTCGTCTCAATGATGTCTCCGAAATGTTCAATTGTTGAGAACGACGGTAAATTGATGTTGATGGCGCTTCACGCACACTTTCTGCCACAGCAGCAATATTCTCGGGTGTACGCACTGTTTTTGGCTTTTCACGCTTTGGTTTATCGATAAGGATGCCAGTTTCTTTCACTTTTTTTACAAGATAACGAACATACGGAGCTGACGTTGCTTCTTTTCTTCCAAAATCCGTACGCAATTTTCGCACACATTCTGCAACATTACCATGATTTTCAAAGTAATGTCGCAATATTTCCCAGCGTTGTTCAAACGTATACACAACCATATTCGTTCAGCGGAAGGATAAAACTAATTATCTGTCAAATCAGACATGAGCTAAGTGTTACCATTCACGAAATAAGCACTAGTTGAAAAAAAAAACGTTAGATGGCGGACCCTATATGATAGAGAGATTTGACAATATTACTCGTCACATCAACTATCAGCAAACCAGAATAGAACTTTCTTAAGCCTTTACAATGTTTACATAAACAATGCATTCAAAACAGACTAAGAAACCTTGAAACATCTCCAGTATATGTATACACAGAATTAATTTCAATATTGAGCTCTACAATTATCTAGTAAACATAGCTGAAGCCATTAATCTTGCTCAGTTACAAATTATTTCTAAGCAGATATTAAGTAAAGCTGAACTAGATGAAATAAAAGATCTTCTGCAGAAACAATCGATTAAACTCTCTTCTGACGAGCAAATTTACGAAATTTTAAGACTACAAACTTATTATAATAATTCAAATATTGTGTTCAGCATTGAAATTCCAAATATTCTCTTTTCCACCTTATACCTCTTCCAATAAACAAAACCCTTTCTTTATCTACATACCCCTGCCTTCATGGATCCGACGCACTTTATCTTGAGGAAGTATGTGATCTCATAGAAGGCACATCCCTCTGTAAAGCCAAAGAAGGAAGACGAACCAAATTCCCCGAACGTGTACCAAATATCATCAATAATCAGCCTGCAACATTCAACCTGTCTAATGGTTTCGGGCCAAACCCCATATCACAACCGGAGCCGAACTAAGAACTTATATTCTTCTCATTAACGTCCACAATTTAACCGTCGAAACTACTTGTGGTGTCCATAAGTCTAATATACAGGGTGTCCCAGTTTAGGTTTTCGTCCTGATAGCTGAAGATTCCTGAAGTTATGGCAAACAAAAAATTGTATTGCAGGGGGGTCTATTTTCACCACCTACCAAGTTATAGGCCATTAAAGTGAGGAACCTCTCATTTCGAGGTAAAACTCCTTAAAAGGCCGTACCTTTCTAACGGATTTAGCTAAGAAACTGTTGGACACATTTTTGAAAGAGAGTTTCAGTTTGCGTGAAATACTAAAATTTCGTCGAGTTTGATGAACGCCAGCCAAAATTATGGCATTTTAAAACTAACATTTTGAAAAATCGTTGGACCAATTTCATCAGAAAAATGCGTTTATCTCGAAATTTTCAACTTTTAGGTTAACTTTTTTTCTTAAAACTTTTGTCTTCTCTTCACTATCTACAATTTTTATGTATGACTTTTCCACCTACGAACGACGGAAGTTATTGCAAACCACTATTTTATTCAGGCTTCGTCTCGTCTCTATCTCTATAAATGCTGTCATATACGGCCTTAAAATCGATTAGAAGATGGTGGATATCGATTTGGACTTCTTGGAGTTTTTCCACGATCTGCCGGACAGGGACCAATTAGGTCGTTGCCAAAGGGTTTCAGACGTTCACACAATATGGCAGATAAGATCTTGTGTCCGATGTTCAGGAGACTTATACCTCTATAGTTGATGCAGTTGAAAGGTCTCCTTTTTTGTGGATCGGGCATACGGTGCTGAAATTCCATTCACCCGACACATTCTCTTCTGATCAGATCTAAGAAATGACCACAAAGTCATTTCCAGCAGCTTGGAATATCTCGGCCAGTAAGCCGTCAGGTCTAGCTGATTTGTTTGATTTTAATTTAAATATTTTTATCCTTACTTCGTTCTGGTCAGGTGGACGGAAGTTTTGGCTATTATCGTCTAATTGTAGTAGTTTATTCTGACGGCGGCATGTTGGGCTTATTCGCCGTTATACAGTCTGCAGAAAAGGTTTTTCTATATTCACAGCACCGACTGTAACTGCACGACAAGGTTCCCTTCTTCATCTCTACTGGCTTCTTTACGGGTTTTCTTGCCTTGCCACGTTCTTTTTACCTGATGGTAAAATTCCGTATGATATTCCTGGGTTACAACCTCTCAATATCTTCTTCTGGAGAAGCCGATGTTCTTCCCGCTACTTCTGCTCGTAGAGATCACGAGCAGCCCTTGTCTTTCGTTGCAGCGCCGCTTTTTAAGTTTCTTGTTTAGCTGCATGCGCTTGCCGGCATTCTTCATCATTTCTTGGTGGTAGTCGGGAGAAAACCAACATATCAGTCGCGGCTTCTTTGATTTCACGTTGACAGTATTGCCACTAGTCTTCGGTACTTGATGTTGCTGGCATAGGAGTTGTTGAGAGATTTCGGTATACGCTTTTGGCGAAGATTCTGACGGTCTCTTGCGATTGCAGCTCTTCTACGTTATATCTTCTCACAGTAGTTCTTCTTGAGTTGGTTCATCACATATTTTAATCTCTTCCGTATAGGATTGTGAGCCCTATGACGTCGTTAGCATGCCCCTGCCATTTTAGCCTGCGTGAGAAAGAGTTTACTCATGCAGTTACCGGGGACCACTGTGAGGTAAGGCAACCACTTCATTACGAACTCGATTTTTGCGCTGCTGGACCAACCCAAATTATAGAATACCCAGCAGTTTCGCGATCAATCGCCACTGAAAGGCTTAACAGCAAAAAATATCATCATATAGCGAAGAAACTGATTATAAATCTCCGATCAATTAGACCAAAATCCAACAGATCATAACAGAAATCAGGCGCTAATATTCTCGAATTTAAGAATGGAGGTGTTAACACTGTAAACATTCATTCACCATTCTCCCACGATGCATTGTTCCCGCAATCCAATTGACATATTGCACCCAGACATCCGACGGGTGTAACAAAACTCATGCGACGTCAATATCAACCAATTCACCTGAGCTGAACACAAGTTGAATCAATCAAGGGTGAACCAACCGATGGTATATGTAAACAATAAATATTAGATTAAGCTTATTCAGAATTTAATTTACATTGTCACAGGTTCTTCGGAGTAAAAAATAAAAATTTATTTTTTTTTTGTTACCACAAAACTAAATAATTATTAACTTTACAAGTGCACTCTTCGGGCGTCAGCTCGGTACTCGGTTTTTTCATGACAAGTGACACAGTTTCGGGGTGTTCGTATTTACGGATATTCGCGGACTTTCAAAGATTTGTTTCGATACTTCTCCAAAAAATAAATAAAACGTGTTTACTCAAGTCCACTTTAAGGCGTGCTCCTTTTGGCTGAGTCAGAAACAGTGAAATGGCTTTTGGTTAGATTTTAGATTTAATTTATTTTCTTCATAAATTAGATTTTGTTATCGCACAATTTACATTAAAGTCTACAGAATATGATTTACAAAAGTACAATACATTTTTCTACTGGAAAATCATTTATTCAATTTAAATGAAATATTTTGAGGAAACAACTGTTATATGGACAAAAACTATGTATATATAAAATCATGTATGTATATATATATTACACGAATACGAAATGACTAGAAAAACAAAACACTAGCCTTTAAATAAATAAATAAATATAGTATATACAATAAATTAAATTTTAAATTGTTATTTTAAGTTAAAAAAAAACTTTATTTAAAATTTGGGTATACAATCAAAACTAAGACTAGATTACAATTTCGATTACGCTACCTTAAATACTATTCTACATGTTAGTTTCCTTTGCTATCCACCGGATGCGTTCCCACAGGTGTACTCGGGTTACCGTCACAGTACGTGATGGAATGCGCAGATCAGAGTAATACAATGTGAACCAGACGCCATGTCAGCATTTGAATTGGTGGGAATGATGAATGTCATTGGAGTGTGATTTTAAGAAGTGGAATATTTGTTACCTTAACTCCTCCACCCTCAATTTCGAACGCCCTCGTTCGACGGTACCGACCTTATATGATGTGAGAGGTCGTCTATTCCAATAACCACAGATGCTGGAGCATGATCTTTACTTGCTTCCTTCCGGTTTCGCATTTTTGGGTAGCAGCAGAAACCTATTACAAGCACAATTGGGAGCGTTATTGAGATGATATTGACGATTGAATTGATGTTATTTTTGATGCTAAGCAGGCTTATTTGTTCGGTGCCATTGATATGCAGTTGCTTAAGCATTTCCAAGGATAGTACTTCTTCTATGCTTTTATTCACAGTTGTTAGTTGTAGAATTGCTGGTAACGGCCGGTATTTGGTAATTTCTTGTTCTCTAAATAGTTGGCCTTGTAACCTTAGAGTCTCGTTATTGATGTCTACTGAGCCATTGAACTGATTTTGGAAAAGTATTCCAGGTGAGACTTCTTCGACTGTTGGGACGTGGTGATTATTGATGACACTGCAGTTAGGGATTTGACTCTTCAAAAGGTTTGGAACACATGTAGTATTACTTACGAGGGGCGTTCAACATATTCTCGGTATCGGGGTGAAGCTGTGGTTATATATATAAATTGACTCATTTATAAAGTAATACTATTATTTTAGTGCATTCGTGTAAAATTTCATATAAATGTGATTATTAATTCGCGTTTTATCTCTAGTTAAACAGAATCATAATGGCAACTGAAACGATGATGGTGAAAATTGAGCATCGCGCTGTAATTAAATTTCTCACTAAGCAAGGAAAAAGTCAAAAAACTATTCATGAAGAGATGGTGGCTGTTTACCAGGGTTCCGTACCTTCATTGTCAACTGTGCAAAAGTGGTCAAGTGAGTTCAAGAGAGGCAGAGAGAGCACTGAAGACGACCCCCGCTACGGCGCCCCGGCTACTGCTTGTACGGGAGAAAGCATCAAAGAAGTCGAAAAACTTGTTCTTGACGATGCCCGAATAAAGGTGAAAATGATGGCAGAGATCACCAAGCTTTCAATTGGTACCATTCACACCATTCTTCATGACCATCTTAACCTTTCAAAGGTCAGTGCAAGGTGGGTGCCACGAATGCTCACAGCGCCTAAGAAAAAAGTGAGAATTGCATGCTGTAGAGAGCTTTTGGAGATGTGTAGTGAGAACGCGGACGGTGTTATGGATCGAATTGTTACTGGGGACGAAACATGGGTCCACCACTATGACCCTGAAAGAAAACAAGAGTCCATGCAGTGGCATAAAAAAGGAACAGACCCCCCGAAGAAGTTCAAAGTCACTCCGTCTGCCGGGAAGCTCATGGCCACAGTTTTTTGGGAATCAAAGGGAATCTTGCTCATTGAGTACAAAAAAAAAGGTGAAACCATCAACGCCACATCCTACGCTTCCACTTTGCATAATTTGCGGGAGGAAATTAAAAAGAAAAGACGGGGTAAACTCGCAGCGGGTGTGTTGCTTCTTCATGACAACGCTCCTGTTCACACGGCGCGAGTTTCCAAGGCTGCTGCGCGAGATTGTGGTTTCGAAGAAATCCAACACCCACCCTATAGTCCAGACCTTGCCCCTAGTGATTATTTCCTGTTTCCGAATTTGAAAAAAGATCTTCGTGGAAAAAGATTTTTGGATGATGAAGAACTCAAGTCGGCAATAAATGGAGAAAGAGAAAATTTATTTTTTTGGGGGTTTAAAAAAGCTTATCTCAAGATGTAACAAATGCATTGATGTTATGGGAGATTATATTGAAAAATAAAAACAATTTAAATTGAATTCGCATTTTCCTTCATATCGATACCGAGAATATATTGAACGCCACTCGTATGTCTATAAGGTTATTACTGCTACAAATAACATGTTCATTAAAAGATTTACAATTTTTATCAACCCCAAACAATTTTTGTCCACACTTTAAAATTTTATTGAAGGGAATATTATTAATACGTGTGCCAGTTTTAACTGCTTTAATTACTAATAAACTACATATATCATTACTTATGGTTTGTAGGCTTAAAATATAAACTACGAGTATATTTTTTCCATTTGAAACTATCCTTACATCTGAAAATTCAAGAGCCTCATCAACGTTAATAAATGGAATGTTCTCTGATTTTAACAATTGTTCGGTTATGTTTGTTTCTGAATTACTTAAAATAAAAGAATTGACAATATTAGCTTTAGCCCAGTGGACTGCATACGCTACGTTAATGATTTCTTCTTTGATTACCTTCAACTTAAACATAATTTCTAATAACCTCTCATTTCTATTTTCTTCTTTCTCATTTACAATTTTTAAAATTCTGTTTGTCATATTGGTTATTTCATTTATCTTTTCTATTGTCAACTGATTGATAACCTGCCCGCAATCCACTTCCAGGCACTTCCCCAAAAGTCTAATGACCTTTTGTTCTTTTTATTAATTTTAAGACGTGCCAAATTGTTTCTAATCTGTAGGATTTCATAGGAAAGGATGGGATAAAGGTGGTGATTGCGGTTCGCGCTTGAGCCTAATATATCTTACAGTTTGTTCACTAAATTATGGTAAACTTCTAAGTCAATGATGTGAATAATTTTAAATGGTCCGTTTTGCATTCGTGCCGTGCCGACGTCGATTTTAACTAACTGTGAGGTTGAGTAGACCAAGATATGTGCCTCCGGCACGCAGGAGGTTACGAACAGCGAACATATTCTTAAAAGAGAGAAAAATTAGGTTTTGATGAGACTTTTGGAAACTATCTTGCCGGATTGTGTAAGGACTGTAGTTTTTCTGTTCTCTACTACGACTTCTTTTCTATATCGAGGTGATAACTTGTTCCCGATTCTTTTATTTATTCTTACGTATATTATTGTCCCTACTTCGTATACTTTTGGTGGAGTTTTCTTTTTATTGTGGTACTCTAGGTCTGCGTTTTGCTTACGCTTAATCTTCACAGTGTTTTCTTGCCTCTCCCTCTCGATTTGGTCCCTATTATAATTCGGATTTCTTACGAAAAATAGGTCGATAGGCTTTTTTCCAGTTACTGAGTGAATTGAGTTATTGTATTCAAAGACTGATCTGTCGAGTAACTCGGAAAATGTGCTGTGTGTTTTTTCAGATTTAAGGCACCGCATTATTTCCGAAAGGGTACTATGAAATCTTTCTATCTGACCGTTCACCGAGCTTGAATACGGAGGTGCCTTGAATACCTTAATATTGAACTGATTTTCTAACATAGAAGTTATAGAAATTGCGCTGAGAGATTTCTCATTATCAAAGACAATGGTCTCTGGGGAACCGAATGAAATAATAAGTCCCCTTAATGGCTCTTTCACATCCTCCACTGCTCTAGATTTTACAATTCTCGTTTGAGCGTACTTAGAAAATTTATCGATTCCGGTGCGAATTATCTGTTTATTCGCAAAGAATAAGTCAACATGTAAGATCTGCCCAGGGTATTGTGGCACTGGAGTAGCTTGCAACATAGGCTTATCAGGGTGCCGATCGTACTTGTGCTCCTTGCATACCCTAATTGCCTTGCAAATTTATCTGTTTTAGACCTCATTTGAGGGAAATAACATTTCTGCAAAAATTTGAGCTTATTTTCACGAGCGTTGCGATGTGCGCAATTGTGTACCTTAGCGATTTCAGCTTCTTGTTCAGTTTCCGTACACAGGTCCTTAACCAGATCTCAAGAAAAGCGAACCATATACTGAGAGAAATGGTTGGGATAAATTTCCTGGATCTTACCCAAGATTGCTTCTTCTGTTTTCAAACCATTTGTGCCTGAGGGAGTGAGATAGCGTTTTAGAATATTAACGAGTTTTTCCGGGGAATAATGTGGTTCAACTATTATATGCCGGTGATATGTCGGAAAAACCATTTGGAATTGGTAGGAGGGTATTTCACCCAAATTTAAAATGATTTGATTTTTGAAAACATTTACGGGTTCTTTCGCAATTTGAATGAGGTTCTGTCCGGAACTTTCGTCACTATGTTGAGTGACTGTTAGGACATTTATACACGAAGTTCCTTCTGTAACGGGAGCTCTGGAAAGGGCATCTGCTACTACCTTAGTTCTACCAGGCTTATACTTTATCTCGAAGTTATATTCTTCAAGCATAGCCTTCCACCTCTTCATTTTCGCATTGTTATTCTTGGTGCTTAAAGCAAATGTCAGGGGCTGGTGGTCGGTAAAGATTCGAAATTTTGCAGAGCCGTATAGGTAACTTCTAAGTGAAGTTAATGCCCAGATAATAGCTAACATCTCTTTTTCGTTAGCAGAAAAGTTCTCCTCTGTCTTATTCAGCGTCCTCGAAATAAATGTGATTGGTTTTCCACCTTGTTCGAGTACTACACCCAGTGCGAAATTTGACGCGTCTGTGGTAAGATCAAAGGGTTTACAATAGTACGGATAAGCCAAAATTAAGTCTTGAGAGATTAGGGACTGTTTTAATTTATTGAATGATTCGACTGCTTCTGAGTTAAATTCCACGGATTGTTTGGAAGATTGAAACTTTGAGACGCGTCCATCCTCCCCTCTTAAAAGGGTCGTGAGGGGTTTCGCGAGTTTCGCATAATCTCTAACGAAGCGTCTGTAGTACCCCGAAATGCCAAGAAATGATCTCAGTTGTTTCAGGGTTTTAGGTATTCGAAAGTCAAGAATAGATGCTACTTTCCCGGGATTGGTTTTGATTCCGTTGGCTGATATTAGGAATCCTAAAAATTCAACCTCTGTTTCAAAAAATTAACACTTGTCCAGTTGGACCTTCATGTTTGCTTCACGTAAAGTATTGAAAATTTCTTTAATGTGGCTAGCGTGTTGTGCTTCGTCCTCGCTATATATAATAATGTCATCTATGTACACATGACAAAACTTCCCAATATACTGATGCAGTATATCGTCCAGAGTACGTTGGAAGATTGCCGGGGCATTCTTTAATCCGAACGGTAACCTTACGAACTCATATTTTCCGTTATTAATGGAAAACGAAGTTTTTTCTACATCGGACTCTTTCAAAGGGATTTGGTGAAATCCACTTTTTAAGTCGAGGACGGTGAAGAATGAATCTATTTTTGCCCAGTTGAGCAATAACGTCGTTAATGTCCGGGATTGGATACCGATCAGCTATGGTAACAGCATTTAGCTTCCTATAATCTATTACCATTCGATACTGCTTAGTACCGGAAGAATCTGGCTTTTTCGGCACGATCCAAACGGGAGAGTTATAGGGCGACCGTGAAGGTCGTATGATGCCATCATCGAGTAATTTTCGGACCTGCTTTTCGACTTCTGATTTTAAGGACATTGGAAAAGGGTAATGTCGGCTATGTATAGGTTCTTCAGTGGACGTTCTTATTTCTGCTACAACCTTAGTGGTGTATGTCAGCTTCTCTTCTGGTTCAGAGAATAAATTTTGGTTGCTGCGAATTATCGGGTTGTTGTGATGTGAGGTGATCGAATTTTGCGTTAAGTGAATTTATGTTCAGGGAGTTAACAGACTGAGACTTCAATTGTTTAATTCGAATGTGGACCTTATTAAGAATGGACATGCAGCTATCTTTTGTATAGATTACTGCAGATAGCTCCTTTAGGCTATCATTCCCCAGAATCCCATGAAATGTAGATAGAGAGGGTAACAGGAAGAATTTCAGCGGAAAATCATTTAGACCAAATAGATTTATTAGGGTATGCTGGCTGACTTTGACATCACCAGCTATTGATCTTGTGTAAAATATTTGTTGGTTAGGAATCGGTTTCGCAACTATATCGGGTTTTATATAATTTTTGCTAGACCCGGTATCGATCAGAAATTTTAATCTTTCTCCACTTCCTGCTCTACACTCAAAATATGGAAGTGAAGAATCGCCTAACCTAAAAAATGAATATCTGTACAGTCGTTAAGAGGCAAATTAATGTCGCTAGATGGCGAGTGATTGAAGAAATTGTAGGAGTCTTGAATGTATTCGTCGAGAGACAGTTGGGAAAATTCGTTTGCCATTGCAAGAGTTTGCTCCAAGTCCATCTACGGATGGCTTGGTGGAATTTCACGAAGTAGTTCGGTATTTGGAAGATTATTATTTTGGTGAACATGTTGTTGTTCCATAATTGGCTCGATGTGAGAATTCTGCTGTGGAAGACCCATAGTGTCTTCTTGGATAAAGTTATTATGTTGAGGTCCACCAGACTGTTGTCTGTTTTGCTGATGAATAAATCTTGATTGCGTCGAGTGTCCCTGAGGTACTGGTTCTGCTTTTAGTTGCGGTCTGCTATTGTTTGGATGTTGTCGATTATTGGGGTTAGTTGGAGATTGCTTTGTATTATTGAAGGAAGTGTTTGGGTTGATAAGATTTCTATTGGTGAATGAATTAAAGGCGGGTTGCAAAGGCCTATGAGTGCTAAAATTAGGGAACTGGTTGGTATTAGTTTGAAAGGGTTGTGTGTGGCATTGCTGTCCGTTCCAAATGTTCTGCATCCGAGATGGATGGGTCCTGTTCACTAGGTTGGCAGGTACTGGTGTAGTTGGCTTCCTTGCAGTATTTTGGTTGTTATAAACTTGCTGTGTCCGGTAGTTTTGGTTGTCAAGCTTTTCGCATAGGCTTAAAGCTTGTGGCAGATCGCTAGGCTCGCGAATAGCAAGCAATTTTGGTAGATTGCCTTTTAGTCCCCTGATAAATGTATCAAGAGCTTTATTCCTATATGTCTGAGTGAGAAGCTTCATTGCCTCTGCACCAACGTTCATGCATGAGATATTGTGCTTGTATACCGTATTGTAGAATTCTTGAATGGTTTTGTTGCCTTGGACTAAGGACATCATCTGGAACTCTAAGGTTGCCAGATCGCGCTTGTCTGCATAATGCATTGCCAAACAGCGTGAGATGCTGGTCCAGATAAGTGGAGTGTTAAAGGACTCCAAAGCAACGTCAGCGCTCCCGGCTATCTTATTCCTTATAACGTTTAGTATCCCAAAGTACTTTGGGGTACCCTCCAAATGCTTGTATATTTGCAGGATCCTGTCCACGCTCTTCTTCCACGAGCTGAATTCACCTGACTCGCCTGAGAAGGTCCTGATGCTACGTACCACATCTGGGATGCTATCTAACTCAGACAGCCTACCATGGTATTCTGGGGCTATTGTCTGATCATTCCCGGCAGTATCGTTGGATTGGTTTATAATATTCTGAATAATCGGTTTGGGTTTCCAATACGCGAGTTACTATAGAAGTAATTAAGATTTCTAATTCGGGGGTGGCAACCGGTACCGTTGCGTCACTACGTGACACACTTGAACGGAAAGAAGAATTCGGGTCTTGGACTTGAGGAGGGATATGGGGAGCGTTGGTTGGACTGAGTTCGTTTCGAATAGTGTTAAGGGAAGTGCCTTGTTGAGCGGCTATGCTAGACTGTGGGATTGGCAGACCAGATTGTTGAGAGACTTGCTCTTGAGCTCGTGTAAGCACCATTTTCTTTATATTTCTTTAACTTTTTAATAGAGAATATATTTTTTTTTTATAATGTTTCTAAGGTTGTTTTAGTATAACTAAATTTCAACTAACTATTATTTGACTTAACCTAAAATTGTTTATACGATTTGATATTCTTACTAGGGTTTCTAATTCCCCCTTTTTTTCTTAATTTCTTTTTCTTAGTTTCTAATTCACATAAAATAATTGGAAATGTCTTACATAAATATGGCTATCCTGAGAGGTGTCATCGAGGAATAGCTGGTTTTTGTTGGGTTGCTGAGTTGTTGAGTTGTTGAGTTGTTAAGTTGTTGAGTTGTTAAGTTGTTAAGTTGTTGAGTTGTTAAGTTGTTGAGTTGTTGAGTTCTTAAGTTGTTGAGTCAACGGGTTTCCTGATCGGGTGGTGCGGCTAGCTTATACAAGCTTCCGGTTTGTCCACTTTTCACTAGTGGGCTACTACGGGGCCCTTTTAAAATTTCAGCACACCACGATATACGAGGCAGCGATAGGTGCGAAGACGGAAAGTACGGCGGCTACTTAAGGCGACTGACTTCCGGATCGTGT
The DNA here is from genome assembly GCA_963966105.1 of Volucella zonaria. Taxonomy (NCBI): domain Eukaryota; kingdom Metazoa; phylum Arthropoda; class Insecta; order Diptera; family Syrphidae; genus Volucella; species Volucella zonaria. The sequence goes on along the minus strand of OZ014530.1, from coordinate 155,608,937 downwards.
TTTATGCTCGGGGTTTACAACGGCTTCTTGATGCGACTTATGAAACTATACCGCGAAAGCACTGCGGCTTCTTGAGGCGACTGGCTTACACTTTTTCTATAACATGTCACTATCACTGCCCCACGTTGGGCGCCAATTAAATTTTAAATTGTTATTTTAAGTTAAAAAAAAACTTTATTTAAAATTTGGGCATTCTAGCCTCTTACAATCAAAACTAAGACTAAATTACAATTTCGATTACGCTACCTTAAATACTATTCTACATGTTCCTTTCCTTTGCTTTCCACCGGATGCGTTCCCACAGGTGTACTCGGGTTACCGTCACAGTACGTGATGGAATGCGCAGATCAGAGTAATACAATGTGAACCAGACGCCATGTCAGCATTTGAATTGGTGGGAATGATGAATGTCATTGGAGTATGATTTTAAGAAGTGGAATATTTGTTGCCTTAACTTATACATGTGGGATAGGTAGCCAGACCCACGCGGAGATAGCCTACTGAATGTACGACAAACTTATACATAACACACACACATAACTACGTAGAAGACGCATACAATTCATACCCAAAAGACGACAGAACAGTAAAATCATTCGTCGCCAAACGGAACGAAGACCAAACGAAATACAACAAAAAACACAAGAGAACATCCGACTGAACGGTGCATACATAGTGCAAGCACACAACAGATAGACCGACGACACCGCGACCAACGAAAAAGCGCACAAATCGAGACAAACAAGCCAGAGTCGACCGTTACTTTTTTAAAAATCCAGCAAGCAAGTAAAGTAGTAAGGACTGAAACGAATAAAATCTGTTAATTTTAATACGGGCTATACTTCCAATGCTTAAAAATTACAATCCCATTTTGTACCCAAATTAGCCTGTACATTCTCTAGTTTCAGTTTATTATTGATTTTAGTTCGGTGAGGTTTAAAATATTTATAAAATATGAGTCAAGAAGAACGCCGTAAAAAGATCATCGAAAAATGGCTCGAAAATACTTCGCGTCCAAACCATTTCATCGCAAAAAATGCAAACATAGCACGCAGTACAGTGGATTCTGTTATTAAACGATATTTGGAGACGTTGACAGTTAAGCGAAAACAGAAAAGTGAAGCTAAAAGAGGAGCACATGATACAAATTTGGACAGGAAAATAGTGGGTACCATCGCTAAAAACCGGACTATGTCATCCAGAGATGTTGCTCGGAAATGTAATACCAACCAAACAATGGTACAAAGATTTAAAAAAACGTAACGGTCTAAAAACACGAAAAAAACAAAAAATACCAAAAGTTACTGAAAAATAAAAAAAAGTCATAAAAAGACGAGCCCGAAAGCTATACGAGTTGATCGGCAAGAAGAAAGCGTGCTTGGTTTTGGATGACGAAACTTATGTCAAAGCCGACTTTACTACCCTTCCAGGTTCGCAGTTTTACAACTCGTTTGAAGCTAAGATTCTTCCGCAATCAACAACATCGATTGGGATGGAAAAATTCGGGTCAAAATATCTCGTTTGGCAGGCCATTCGCCAATGTGGACACAGAAGCTCATCGTTTATTACAACGGGAACAATTAACGGAGAAGTGTACATTAACGAGTGCCTAAAAAAACGGTTGATTCGTTTCTTAAACAAACACGAGGGTTCAACATTATTTTCGCCAGATTTAGCTTCAGCTCACTATGCTCATGCTACGTTGAGCTTTCTTGTTGCTAAAAAGGTCGACTTTGTCCCAAAAGACATGAATCCACCCAATGTTCCACAGTGCCGTCCCATTGAAAGGTATTGGGCTTTGGTCAAAGCTAAATTGAGGAAAAGTGAGCAGTGTACAAAGGACGTAAAAGATTTTAGTGCTAAATAGAAAAGAGCGTCCAAAAAGATCACGGATGTCACTGTCACCAACCTTATGAAGGACATTCGAAAAAGTTGAGGAACGAATGGGAACCCAAATATTTTGTTTTATTTTTTGTAATTGTGAATGAATTTAATAAAAATAGAGTTTTAAAGCAAATCAAAAAAATTTACATGAATTATGAAAATATTTTTATTTTTTTACTTTGAAGTTTCCAAATTTTATTCGTTTCAGTCCTTATTTGAGTCTTATTTGAATCATTGTGCTGGCCGGTCGCTTTTTGTCTTTTCCCTTTAAATAAATATAAAGTATAGCAATAAAAAGTCGATAGTGTTTTCATTAGGATTGAAATCTCACAATTGGGGGTTCGTCCGGGATTTCGTTATAAAAGTCCGCTAAGATTTTAATCCGAGCAGTGAAAGTGACGGGGAAAAGTGAGAGACATTAGTTCGGTGCGATTCGCTAAATTCGGCCGAATCCAGTAGGTGCGTGGGACAGTAACACACAACATTACCACGAGGTGGCGAATAAAAGCGACAGTGATACATTCGGTGGCATATGCAAATGTAAGCACGCTGTGGTTGTTTGTGCTAAAAACACGATAGATATAGAAAGACAGTTCAAGTGTGACAAAAGCGTTGTGGGCATTTCTCGTCAGTCCGTTGCAAAGAGAAAAAACTTTGTGCAGTATACGGTGCCGTCAAACCCGTAGTATTGCCGATAATAACGCAGAGAAAAGCAAAAACATTTAACACGTGTGTGCTGTGCAGTGGAGTGAGAAATAAAAATAAAAAAATAATTAAAAACAAAGTAAAAGGGCAACAACAAATAAGGCGTGTACGTAAATCTCGTTAAGAAAACGAATGTAACGGCACCGCCGTTGTGTGCTCCAACGAAGCAGTTCCGTGTCAAGGCGAGAAAAAAGGGTTGCCGTCTCCAGCAAAAGGGCCCAGTTCCGCGTCCAGGCAAAAGAGGAAGGTAGCAGCGTGGTGTCCGTGGAAGCATTGCCGCCGTACCAAGGTGAAGCAGCAGTGATAGATAGGACTGTACTAAAAGGTAAGCGACCAAAGGCCACTTTTTTTTTTTTCTCTTTCTTTTTGTTTGTTCATTTAAATAAAAACTGGTAAAGATATTTTGAGAAGAGTAATATTGTAAAGTAAATATGGACAGGGACGCGATTTTGGCTCTGACCGTGGATGGGTTGAGGGACAGACTGACGGGCATAAGGTTAGGGGCGACGGGCCTGAAGCAAGCGTTACAGGAAGGGCTCCTAAACTATTTCGGGCTATCTCGTGACGACGGGGTTGAAGACGAAGATGGGCGACAGGAGGTCCTCAGTGAAAGCAGCGGTGAGGGCTCCGGTGTGACAGCTAGAGCGGTGTCGAGGTCGCTGTTCACACCACGAGACGTGGAGGACTCGTTCTCGTCATTCAATGGAACCGAACACCCAATTGGTCGAAGAGTTCGAAGAGAACGCTGCTACGGTGAGCTGGGATGATCTCCAGGAGTTTGTTTATGGGAAGCATCTGCTCAAGGGCGCCGCCAAGCTTTCTGTTAGGGGGTCGAGTGGGATAAATAGCTGGGTCAAGTTAAAGATGGCGTTGAAAGAGGAGTTTGGTAGTCGGTTTTCGGTGGCAGAGATGCACAACCTGCTAAGAAATCGCCGCAAGAGGACATCTGAGACCGTGCGCGAATACTTGTATTCCCTGATGGAAATCGGCAAGGCCATCAACTTAGACGAGGAAAGCCTGGTGGGGTATTTCGTTGACGGGATCCCTGACTCCAGGCATAACAAGTCCCTGAAGGCGTACGATAAGCTACGTGTTTCCGATCAAGAGTCGACATACACGAGAGGGAACCACCGAACGTTGACCAGCGGACACCAGGCGGTATCACACAGTGGGGTTCAGTCGGCCGTCAAACCCGAGAAGAAAGAGGGGGCCTGTTTCAAATGTGGGGCCATGACACATCTTGCCAGGGAGTGTCGAAGGTCGAAGGAGTTTGTCTGTTTCAAGTGTGGGCGACCAGGCCATAGGGCGAGAGATTACAGGGTGGGTGCACAACCATCGGGAGGGTCAGCCGGAAACAGTGGCGGTCACACTGCGGCAACGGGTGGCCAAATCAGGGCTTGGCCAGAGGCAAGGGTTGATCTAGCGATCGGATCAAGTCGAGTCTTCAAGGTCATCTCGGTGGGTGGTCTGACCTTATGTGCTCTGTTGGATACGGGGAGCGATGAATGTCTGCTTCGGTACGATAATCTGTTGATGATGGCCTACCAGCTGTTGAAGGCTGAGAAGAGAAATCTGTTGGGTATTGGACAGCAGAATGTGACGACGATGCGCAGCTCAAGCTTAGAGCTTGTGGTGGATGGAATTCCGTTGGAATTAAATTTCCATGTGGTGCGTGAAGGCGAATTGCCGTATTCGGCGTAATAGGTAACGATGTTCTGCAACAGGTGAATCTGATGATCTCGGATGATGGGGTGAAATTCAAAGACAAACAGAGCTCGGTAGAGGCCGAGGATGAAGCAAGACCGAACGGATTTGTTGTTGAGTTGGACAAAAGCCAAGAGTACACTGCTAGTTGTGGCAAAGTTGGCCATGAATCAGAAGTACTCCAGTTGAAGTTGAACAAGTCGGGTGGAGGACAGGAGTACACTGCTGGTTGTGGCAAAGTTGGCCATGAATCAGAAGTACTCCAGTTGAAGTTCAACAAGTAGGGTGGAGGACAGAAGTACACTGCTGGTTGTGGCAAAGATGGCCATGAATCAGAAGTACTTCAGTTGAAGTTGAACAAGTCGGGTGGAGGACAAGAGTACACTGCTGGTTGTGGCAAGATTGGCCACGAACCAGAAGTACTCGAGTTGATAGAAGATAGAAGAGTTCGGAGAAATCTGTTTGTTTGCGGAGGAGCAGGCGTTTCGAGGGGAACCTGAGCCGAATATGGAGCTGGAGCATCTGAGCGGTGAGGTGCGAGAAGAGTTGATGACGATCATTGAGGGGTACGAGCCGACCAGAGAGGAGCCGTCACCGGTCGTCATGAAAATGGTGCTTAAGCATGATGTCCCTGTTTTCCAAAGGCCAAGGCGGATGGCGTACGCCGATCAGCTAGTTGTGCGAGAGCAAGTGGAGCAAAGGCTCACAGAAAAGATTGTGCAGCCAAGCACATCTGAGTATTATTATTATTATTATCGTTTATTAACAATTAAAATTACAAGATAACATAAAAATTAAAGAGCCCAGCTGCGGAGACTATTGGCTCTAATTAGTTAAAGTTAAATATCTAAACTTAGATAAGAGAGAAATTTGTTAATATTTTCGATATTTATAGAATTAAGATCCTTAAGTATATCATAGATCGATACATTTTTGAAAATAGATTTTATGATAGGTTTTGATATTTTACAAATTTCTAATATGTGAGTGATATTAAGAGCTACTTTGCAAGTGGTGCAAATTGGAGGATTGTTTTTATTTAACAGGTGTTGGTGAGTAGCTGTGGTATGGCCAAGTCTTAATCGAACGAAGTTGGAGATTTTGATTTTTGATATGTTTGTAGGATGCCGTGGGTGGGATTTATCGACGTTAACTTTCTTGTAATGATGGTAATATAGGCTCCATTCGACTTGCTGTTTGATTCTTAAAGATTTATGTATATTTGTTTTAAGGTCTTGTTTGGTGAATATATTAAATTTGTAGACTGGTGTTTCTTTAGCAGAGCTCGCAGCGTTATCGGCTTCCTCATTTCCTCGAATATTAACATGGCCAGGGTCCACATCAATTTTATTTTATTTGGCATCATAATTATTTTATATAACATATAACAAATTTTCCTCTGCGGCTCGTTATTGTCTTAGTCGCTTGTAGGATAGCAAAGGCTTCTGCTATAAATATTGATGAGTAATCAGGGAGAGTACCAATGCTCAATATACAACCATCTTCAAGTGTGACAGCAAATGAGGTATTGTCTTGTGATTTAGATCCATCAGTGAAAATAAAAGTCCATCCTTTATTTTTGAGTTCTGCTGAGATGTTTGAGAATAATGAGCAGTATAACACGTTGCTGGTGTTTGTTTTGCTGTATTGTGCTAGAGTCATTATGAAGAAATCAGATTTTATATGCCATGGCGGCAAAGATGCGGCCGTGCTACGTGTTCTTTTGATCGGAAGATCCATTTGCTGCGTATTGCCGAGGATGATACTTATTGCGGACGGGATCCGTTTTTTGCGTTTGTGGCCTATAGATTGTTGAATGTCTTTATCAATAACCGAATTTTTAGAAAAGGCCAACTTGGCAACTAATTTTGATGTTATTTCCTCGATTCGTTGTTCAACTGTCGGAAGTCCTGCTTCTGCCAGAATATTTTTAATTGGTGTAGTAGGGAAAGCTTAATGCTTCTTCTTGCTGCTTGGTGGTAAGTTGGTTTTATTATTTTAAGGGTTGATTTCGGACAATTGCCATAAATATAAATTCCATAATCAATCTAACTTAGAACTAGCATCTTGGTTATAAATGAAATGGTGTTGATATGTACATAGCTTTTCTTACTACCTAAGTACTTAATAATATTGACTCTCGCAGCTAGTGATTTCTTATGGTTTAAGCAGTGTTGTTTCCAATTATAACGATTATTAAAGATTAATCCTAGGATATTTAAGTTTTTAACATTTGCAATTTGTACATTATGGACACTTAGAGTAAGTTCTGGACAATGAAGTTTACGACAAACATGCAGTAGCTTACATTTATTTAATGAAAGTTTAGCTCCGGAAGTATTTGACCATTCTAAAATTTCGTTTATTGCGTTACTTAAGAGATTTCTACATTCATTTAAATCATTTATTTTGCTTAAGATATAAATATCGTCTGCATAAAGACAACTATCTAGAAGTTTGTAGTAATTTAGAATCGTTGAAATGTCATCGAACGCGATTATAAACAAAACTACCGACAATGGTGATCCTTGAGGTATCCCATTGTCTAACGGATAGGCGTTGGAAAAAATTTTGTTGGTTTTCGTGAAAAAATTTCTATTGGTAAGAAATGATTTAACATAACCAAATATTTTTTCTCCAATACCCCATATTTTTAGTTTGCATAAGACAATATGCATACCAATTCTATCGAATGCCTTTTCGAAGTCCAACGATAGTACAGAGACATAATTTTTTGAGGATAGTGCTTTTGAAATATAATAATCTATATGAAGGTGAGCATCAACGCATCCTCTGTTGGCTTTAACAGCTACTTGTTTTAAAGAGATCAATTTTTTCGTTTCAACAAACTAGAGAAGGCGCTTCGCGACAATCTTCTCTAGAATGTTAGATAGACAGGGGATGAGGGATATGTGTTATTCTGTCTCTTCCAGGCGTTTTACCTTTGGTTTTATTTAAACATGATTCAAATTCAGTCATAGAAATGGCTTCTTCTATCCGCCGGGCGCTAGGGTTGTTTCCGGGTTTGCAGGGGGAATAATTAAGTGATTCATTTTTTTTGGCTTTAAAGATGGCGGGAAAATTTTGGTCTTTTGAAAGCTCTGACCCCGTTTGGGCAAAAAAATTGCATATTCGTACTGGGTGTACAATAACTTTAGTCGGGGATTTAATGCTTGGTATGGTAAGGCAGCTGGAGTTGCCAGTAAGTCTACGAATATTTTGCCAAATTTTGCCCGACGAAAAATTAGGGTTTATGGTAGAAGTAAACTCTGCGAAACTTTTCGCCTTGCTATCTTTAAGCTGTCGCCTAAACTTTGCACTTGACTTTTTATAAATAATCAAGTTTGATTGAGAGGGGTTTTTTTGGAATTCTTTCAGTGCTTTCATTTTCACTTTACGCAGCTCCGAAAGTTCAGGATTCCACCAAGGGAGAATGCGTTTCAACAGTGATTTTTTTGTTGGGACTGATTGGGGGATTGAGGAATTAGCAGCAGTTCTGATAGCTTTCTGAATTAATGCGGCTTCTTTGTTTATGTTTGTAATCAGTAGCTGCTCTCCTAAAAACTGACCAATTAGCCATGTCTGTTTTAAATTTTGCTCTCGGGGGGGTGTCTTTGTGGGTGTGACCCAGTTTTATAGAGGTAATGATGGGAAAATGGTCGCTATTGTGAAGATCATCCAAAGTTTTCCAGGTGGTTTTTGGAAATAGCTCAGATGAGCAACAGGTAATGTCAACATGGGTCAGTGTGCTGTGTGTTGAAAGGTGGGTTGGTGAGCCATCGTTTAAAAGCGCGGGATTCGAGTTAAGTAGGAAATCCTCACAAATTTTACCTCTTCTGCTTGAAGCAGGGGACCCCCAAAGCGTACTCCACGCATTGACGTCACCTCCAAGTATCCTTGGAGATTCAGTTTGACTGATGATATTATCAAGATCATCTTTACAAAAAGTTTGGTCCGGGTGGATATATAAGCCAATATACGTTATTTTTGGTTGAACTTGTATTTCTAGAGCCAGTGTTAGAATACTAGAGTTGATGGGTCGGAACTTGTGTGGGATGTTTTCCTTAATTAATAAACCTGTTCCTTGCTTGGATGTCGTATTATTGGGGAGGTTTTTGAAGTCACCGACGTAGCCTTTCGGAATAATAGGAGTGGAATTAAATGGACAATGAGTCTCTCGTAGCGATATAATGCTTGGCATCTGCTCCTTAATTAAAATACTTAGCTCATCAAAGTTATTTAAAAGACCTTTCATATTCCAGAAATAAAATCAATCTACCAATTGACGAAGAAGGATTTTTATTCTTGGAAATTTCACCAAGGGGAATTCGCTGCAACAACATAATTTTATTTATTTGATTCGGAACAATTATTTCCTGGTGCATCTTTTAATGCTGTACATTGTACAGAACACTTCCGACATGTGGAAAGACTTTTTTTATGCAATTCAAAGCAATGTCGCAAGCCAGACGATGAAGAGATGATGCAGTGCGAGAAGTGCAGGAAATGGTAGCACTATGAGTGTGCTAATTTCGATCCAGACCAGTACAAGAGAGTCGATTATTGGCTTTGTAGTTCTGATGACTGCAGTGCGCAGGCGGTTGATTCATCAGAAAAATTCTCTGCTGTTGCGGTTCCTGTTACGGCCCAAGCAGCTGTAGGCGGTGCAGAGGGCGTAGAATCTTCGGTGGACCTGCTAATCGAAGCAGCTGCGGTGGTCCAAGCAACAGTTGCGGAACGGGATGACGAGCTTGCCGCTTTGCGGGCTGACTTGAACGAAACGAATCTGAAGCTGGTTAATGTAACGTCAACGTCAACGGAGATAATCAGGAGGATTCAAGCGAATCATCAGGGGCGTGAACCCCCACGAGGTCAGTCAACTCCTATTCGTGAAACGGAACAGGTGGAATTTGTCTTTTATTTGACGCAACGTGCCCAAAATCGTAACTAATACTACTAACTTGACTAATAAAAACACTGATAACACTAATAAAATACAAATAAAAAGCTAACTTTCCAATCAAATCAATGCAGAAATATAAATTCAGATTCTTTAAAAACTTGCATAGACCCTGGGGTCTATGGAACCCCGAAGTTTAAATTTCCGCTACTGGACAACTCGAAAATAAATAAATGACTGACAATTAGACGCCTACTAAGATAATATGAAAATACGTTGAGTGGCGCCTGCATGGGTTAGTTAGTTTTAAAAATATTCTAATAAATAACATATATGTTTTTAATTGCGCTCGACCCCAAGGTAGGGTTTAAGGGTTAAGTTATTTAAGCTAATTTTTAAGCGTTTTTTGTATAGCTTGTAAGAGTAAATGAACTTAAATTAATAAAAATGCATATAAACTGAAAAAAAAAACTGAACTGAATATGAACAGCGTCGTCTATATTTGATTAGCAGAAGATTTCGATATTTGAATAGCAGAATGGAATCGAATTTTCTATTGTAGCAAAATTCTATTGAGGGCTGGATGGCACCGATTGTTTTTTTTATCGAATTTCGTATATGTAAAAATCAGAAATTAAACAATCGTTACTTTATAATCTAGAAATGTATACGTTCTTCATGATAATTATTAACATGAATCGAAGAAGGAATATTATTAAGAGAATGATTAAATGGTTGAAGTAAAAGGTAAAGAAAAGCTAAAGTGGTTGAAGTAAGCGGATGTGAATTATAATTGTATTGAATAAAGAGATTGTATTGAAAGGAATAAGTTCTATCATTTGTACCCACACAAACATTTTACAATATATGTATATATATATCAGAATTAATTGCAAAAAGAATGTATGAATGAAAGGCTGGTAGAGTTAGAAACTGATGACTTGACCCGGTGACAGCGTCTACCATCCGGTTAGGGGAAGTCCAAAAAATCGGCATGATGACAACATTAGAGTAAAACGGTAAGTAACACGGCATTATATATGGTTTTTCTTGTAGTAGTACAGTTGAGAGTGGGGACAAGAACTACCCCATAATGCGAGCTGAGCCGCGCATCGCGAGAACGGCACGCTGTTCACACTCGGCTATCGCTTCCCTTTCCATTTCCGTTTGCCTGCAAATAACCATATCCACGGTTCAATTCTTCGTTTTGTTAATTCTGTTTGTTTCAGTATCCTGATATCCTATCCACATCCTGCACATTTTCTTCAACTCTAGATTCCTTTCTATCCTCTCCTATAAACCTTACTATTACAACATAAAGGCAATCATTTCTTTTGCGAACTAAAACGCATCTAAAATTATAAATCACAGGTTGAAAAAAAAACTGCTGAAGCAGCTTTCCCGAAAACAAAACATTTTGCAAGTAGGTTTGCCAAATACAGGAAATATTTGATGCCAATAATAAAACTGCTGACTGTCGCAATGCCGCTAGTATTAACTACTGAAGGCCAGTGGCAACGTTCCCAACGTGCCATCCGAGAAGCCGCGACTGATGTGCTGGGTTTCACCCGACCACCACAACCAATCCCTGATTCGATGAAGACTCGTGTCAAGCACATGCAGATAAACAAGAAGGGTACAAAGCGGTGCTGCAATGAAGGACGGGAGCCGCTCCCAAGGGACAGGCAGATCATCGGCTTCTCCAGAAGAAGAGAAAAGAGCACGAGAAGCGCGTGGTCCAAGATATTGAGAATTTGTACCACAGGAATAACGTTCCGAAGTCTTACCAACAGATAAAAAGAACGTGCCAAGACAGGAAACTCCGTGCAGAAACCTGTAGTAGTTGAGTCGCAGTCGGTGCAGAGAATATATTGTAGAAAATTTTTTTCTGCAGACTGTGTAATGGCGATGAAGTCCAACATCTTATCATCAGGCAGAATGGACCATTCAACATAGACAGTGATAGCCGAAACTTCTATCCACCTGACCAAAACGTAATAAGGGTAGCCAAATCTTAAACTCAACAAAGTTGTATCTGAAAATTTTTCATTTTTCAGATCTGATCAGTGTATTCCCTGACCCACAAAAAAGAAAACCCACTCAACTGCACGAACTATACAGGTAAGAGTCCCCTTAATATTGGGTACAAGGTCTTATCTCCAATTTTGTGTGAGCGTCTGAAACCCTTCATTAACAACCAGTGCAGTCTACAATTGATCAAATTTTAACACTCCGGCAGAACCTGGGAAAAATTTAAAATGTCTAAATCGATACCCGCAATCTTTTCATCGATTTTGAGGCCGTATATGACATTATGAATAGAGACGAACTATACAGCTGCTTCGTCAAGGTCGGTAACAACTTAACCGACACTTTTGATGTTATAAATGGTTTTAGACAAGGTGAAGCGCTGTCATGTGACTTCTTTAAGATCATGCTTAAAAGAATTATGCGAAACTATATAGCGAACACAGGAGGCGCAATCTTTCAAAAATCTCAGCAAATACTAGCGTACGCCATTGATATTGGCATGATTGGCGGAACTCAGTGTTACCTGTGGGTTCCCTAGTATTGAAATGGAAGCCGTCAAGATGGGTTAAGCGGTAAATGAGGGCAAAACCAAGTATATGCTGTCAACAAGAAGGGGCACGCAACATCGACGAATTGGACAGAACGTTAAAGTCGACAGCTATGACCTTGAGGTAGTAAGGGCCCTTGTCTACCTTGGTTCTTCTTTCAATTCTGCCAACAACTACTCAAGAGAAATAAAAAGATGAATCGCAGTTTCTTTGGGCTAAGAAGGCAATTGAGTAGTAGGCCCTAACACGCACAACCAATGAAACTCTATATAAGACCTTGATCGTCCCAGCCCTACGATCGAAAAAAAAAAATCTTTCTAAAATATTCTGTCCCGTTTAAGTTGACGGACTTTGGAGGAGAATATTCAACGACGAACTATATGAGATATACGGCGACATCGATAACGTCAGAAAACGGTGCATCAGTCGCCTGAGACGCGTAAGACATCTAGAGCGAATGGATACCAATGTTCCGGCTCGCAGAGTCTTACCTATCTTCAGAAAACACTGAAGCACTTGTAAGAAGTAAATATGCGAGTATGTCGCGTGTAAATTACAACAATAACATAGCGCTGTACGCTAAGTCAATTTATATACACTATCTTAGTGGATATAAAACAGTGCTTAAAAATACTATTTTTTCCGTTTGGGATGAATCGCTGAAATGAATTTTCAGAAAAGTCAAACATTTGACACATAGAAAATATTTATTCAAAATAATTTAAATTATACACCAAACGACAAAGACTCTTTTTCAGGCAACTAAAATCTTGTGAGATGAATGGTTGCCTAAATACAACATCAAGTCCAATTTACACTAATAATTTAGTCTCCCCATTAAATGTTGGATGGCACCCATGGAACGAAATAAGCACTGAGCCCAAACATTTTTCTTTCGCTCTCTATCCAATTTTCAGAAAAACTTAACACGTGCTCCGGCATTTTAGAGTAGTTGTATGAAAGAATCGTCAAGCACATGAACTTGTCGAATGTGTTGTTTTTGTAAAGGCACATAAACCAGTACAACTCTATGAATTAAAACCACCGTCTCTTGTGCTTAACTCTTAACAAGTGAAGTTTATTCTGACTATATTCTAACTTATATACTATTTTATAAATAAAGATCGTGGGAATGGAACCGGAAATTGGTGTGGGAATTAATTTGGAGTCATCAAGTTGCTAAATCAATTGCTGTTGTGCATATGACTTACATTCACGTGTGTCACATTCGGTAGCAAAAATGGGGTTACTCGAATGTGTATTAATTTGGGTCGTGGGGTTAGATTTTACAGTCTGTTGTAAAGAAAGAAAATGGATTGTGTGGAAATTTATAATGGGCTGTGCAAGTAAGTTCGGACATACTATAGGATTTTTAAGTTATATAAATCTTAACATCCTTCCCCTGTTGAATGGTACATTCAACTAGAATTTGAATTAATATTAATCATAAAATTTGCATCTGTCAGTTGGTCTTCTTGAGCCAAGTCCTTAGGGCATGCTGATTTGATGATTATGTTCTGAAGGGCCTTTATTAGTTATAGTGATGTCACCTGGTTTCCTAATAAATGCTCGCCCCCCCCCCCCCCCCCCTCCATGCAAGGTAACATATAATGATAACAACTATGAGGAAACTTAAACTACTCATGCTGTAGTGATGAACATCGTGTTGGTTTAATGAGTTTGGTAGTTCCCCTTCCATGCGTAATAGTTTGTCCTTGATATTGTCTATCTCGTCCGTATGCATTTGGTAATGAGGTGCTAGATGCATTGTGGACAAAGTTAGGTTAGAAACCAATGCGTTTGTTATATTAGTAGATGGACTGTAAAGAAGAATTCTGATGATAATAAATTGTGTGCCTCTATAGTGAATAGATGTTGTTTGATGATACAACCGGATTTCATTTTTAGTAGTCCCGCTCGGCGAAGACTGATTTGTGTTACATTCGGTTCTGCATGCGAATCAATCAAGGAATTAAGTGGTTCGCCTATCAAAAAGTGGCCAGGAGTTAACGCCATTAAGTCATTAGGGTCGGTTGACATTGGTGTAGTGGGTCTTGAGTTTAATATAGCTTCAACTTCAGTAACGACTGTTTCCATTTCTTCATAAGTCAAAGATGCGGACTCAAGTGTTGAACGGAGTAAGTGTTTGGCAGATTTGACTGCGGATTCTCATAAACCGCCGAAATGTGGTGCTCGTGGAGGGATAAGATGAAAGTCTGTCCCTTTAGAACTACATGATCTTGTAACCTTATTGATAGCGTACTGAGACTCTAAAATTTCTTTTACTTCATGAAGCTGATTTCTTGCATGACGAAGTTTGTTCCGTTATCACAATAAAGATTTCTGCAGTTCCCACGCCTTGCAGTGAATCGCTTCAACGCTCCTATAAAGCCCTCGGTGGAAAGATCAGTGATCAGCTCCAAATGTATAGCCTTAGTTGAGAAACAGCAAAATACTGCTATATACGTTTTTTGGGGGCGTTTTCCGCGTATCTTGAAATGAGTCCAAATTGGGCCGCAAAAATCCACTCCGGAATTCACAAAAGGTCTTGCAGGTTGAACTCGTGTTGACGGCAAATCTCCCATCAACTGAGTAAACATCTTTGGTCTCGATTTTGCATAAAATACACAACGTTGGACAACGGATCTGGCAATTATTTTTCCTTTAATAGGCCAATAAGTTATTCTAGCGATTGCGAGTAACGCTTGTGGGCCAACGTGGCGGTTATTCAAGTGCAGTTCGATCAATATCATTTTAGTGACTGGGTGTTCATAAGGTAGAAGCATTGGATGTTTGGAATCGTACGGCAAATTCGATGCTTCTAATCGTCCACCCACTCTCATGATGCCCATCTGGTCAATGAAGGGCGTGAGTCCAGTTAAGGCACTGTTCCTGGGAAGTTCGCGGAACATCTTTAAATTTGCCATATCATCTTTAAAATCTTCATTTTGCACTGATTTGACAACAATGTAACGTGCACTTTCCAGCTCAGCGGCTTGAAGTTCTAGTGTTTTATAAATTGTCCTCGGTTTTCTTTCGGTAAACCGTAGTATGTATGCGATAATGCGCTGAAGCCTCTTAAAGGAATTTCTGTGGTCAATAGTGTTAATGAAGCTCTTGGGATCTTCTTCTTGTTCAATGATAGCAGCTGCTGCAGATCGTCTACGCTCCAATTTACATTCACTGTGTTTTGTATACGGAGGGGGCCAAATTGTTTCGTTGCCGTGTAAGAATGGTGGTCCGTAAAACCACAAATTACAACTGCGTAATTTTTCAGGTTGTATACCTCTTGATAGTGGGTCGGCTGGATTTTCTTTAGATCTGACGTTTCTCCATTGCTGGGGTATGGATAATTTGTGGATTGATGCAATTCGGTTACCTACAAAAGCCTGGAAGTCACCTGAAGTTGAGTTTATCTATGCCAAAACTACTTCTGAATCAGTCCAAATGTAGGTTGGTTTGTTTTCTATTCGAAGGCATCGCTTTACTCTATCGAGGAGCTTTGCTGCTAGTTCTGCTACACAAAGTTCTAATCTTGGTAACGTTATCTTCTTTGGTGGTGGTGGTGCTACTCTAGATTTAGAGCATAAGAGTCGTACTATTACCCTTCCATGGACATCCGTAGACCGTGTGTAGATTGCAGCGCCATATGCTTTTTCGGATGCGTCAGCAAACGCATGTAAGTCAAAGGAGGTTGGAACATTGTTTCCGAAGACATGTCGTGGAACCTGGATACCTTCTAGGGCGAGAAGACTCTTTCGGAATTTTGACCATCTTGTATGCAGCTCAATTGGTAAAGCTGCATCCCAATCCTGCTTTAGTGCTCACAGTTCTTGTAAATAGATTTTTGCAGTCACAACTACTGGAGCAAACAATCCTAGAGGATCAAATAACCTCGCTATGTCAGATGCCACAGTTCTTTTGGTGATTTTGGTTATTTCTTCCAACATTAATCTTTAAACAAAAGTTATCGGCTTTTGGGAGCCATATTAATCCCAGTGTTTTAATCTGGGAATCCTTTTCATCGGAAAAATTTAACTGCACTTCTTGTTCTTCTGGTGCAATACCATTGAGTAATTGGGAGTGATTAGCGCACCATTTACGCAGCTTGAAACCGGCTGTGTTAAGCAATGAGACAAGTTGTGACTGCATATCACGGGCTGTTATCATGCTATCCGCTCCAGTCATGACGTCGTCGACGTAGAAGTTATGCAATAATACTTTAGCTTCTATTGGATATCTGGCACATTCTTCTTGTGCCAACCGTTGCAAGCATTTGATTGCCAAATATGGGGAGGCTGAAGTTCCATATGTAATAGTGTTTAGACGATAGCACCTCAGCTTTTCTTCTTGGTAGCTTCGCCACCAGATAAGTTGGTAATTCGTATCTCGTTTATCAACACGAATTTGTCGGTACATCTTTTCAATGTCAGCCGTGAAAACGAAGCGGGGTAGCCGGAATCGAAGAAGTATGTTAAAAAGTTCATCTTGAATTACTGGCCCGGTATAAAGTATGTTGTTGAGTGAAATATTCTTATGGGTTTTTGCAGAGCCGTCAAACACTACTCTTAATTTTGTAGAGCTACTCTCAGGTTTGAGTACACAATGGTATGGAAGAAAACAGTAATTGGTTGGTAGAGCGTTAACTTCTTCCATGTGTCCAAGCTGATTATATTCTTCCATAAAAGCTGTATATTGGTGGCGCAGCTCGGGCTGTTTCACCAGCCTTCTCTCGATTGATAGGAATCGCCGAAGAGCTATATCTTTTGACTGGCCTAGGGTTTTTGGATCATCTGAAAATGGCAGACGCACTACAAACCGGCCACTGCTGTCTCTCTTGCATGTTTGCTCAAAGTATTTACAGAATCGACTTATTGTTGCGTTAATATCCTCTTACACCTCTCCTGAGCACATACCGCATGTCGCCAATTTTGGGGAAGGTTGCTCTATCCCTTCTGCTACTATCCAACCGAAGACTGTATTCTGCAACGTGGGTAATTTCTTTCCTAGACTTATTTGCCCAATTGAGAGGAGTTGGAAAAACAGTTGAAAATCAACTTTCAGAAGTCGGAAACCATTCTGTTTAGGACGCCTTTGTCTGGGGCCTCTAGGGATACCAGAAAGAATTGGCGATAGTTCTCTATCGTCGAACAACATGGACAGCCACTTGCTTGTCAAAATGTAGTCAGATACCTTGGGATCTGGCTAGATCAATATCTGTATTTTAACAAACATATAGATGTTGCTCTGGCCAGAGCCCGAGGTGCTTTTGCCCTTACATGGAGACTGTTTTATAACAGCCAACTCGATGCGAGGGTGAAGATGATCTGTTATATGACACTTATCCGCCCATGCTTGTATTTGGATGTCCTGTGTGGTTCAAAGTGAGAGCAAATTTGTTGGAAAAGATTCGGGTGTTTGAGAGGACTTGTCTTCGCATATACAGAACACCAGAATCTGAGTACATAAAATTCTATCCTAATGAGGTCTTGTACAATAGGGCGAACATTATAAGAGTGGACAATTTCATCATTAAGTTGGCTCGAAGGCACTTTGCAAGAGCAATGACCTCATCGAACAACCTGATCTCCGGGGCTTACTACCCTAATCATATGTATCACGAGAGAGTTCGTTTTAACTGCTTTATTCCTCCAGAAGCGTACCTCTATCTAGACAGTAAAGGTCTGATCCAGGACAGATTGGCGGTGCCGCTAATCTTCCATGTCGCTCGAACAGCTGCGGACAGGCGACTCAACTACGACAGAAACGTCGCACATGACAGTGCGGAGCGTCTCCGTTTCAGTGGGGCGGTAGGGAGTTGCTCAGCAGCACCAGCAGTATTGGTGGCCTAATGAAGAGGAGGAGAGGTAGCTTCATGCGAAGCAAAGTGGGTCGCATAATTTTTTTTAGACATGGCCGGATTACATACCATAGTTTTAGGTAGGTTTAAGTTAGATTTGAAGAAAAAAAATGTCGAAATTCATGCTCGCATTATATCAGTTTTTGAGGTTATGTACATGTTGAAAAGTTAATTCTGCTTTAGATTATATAATAGCTTTTATATTAACAATTAAGCAGATTAATGGAAAACTCACACAAAGAAACATATCTGTATCTTCTGGGTATAGGGTATAATAATCAATATTGAAATTAACTGCACTTTGCGGTATGAGCGGTTAAGTATAAGTGTATTCTAGTCATTATTTTAAGTTATAATATGGATTGATTTAAGTATGACGGGAGCAAGCATACAGTAAAATACTTATATTGTTATTTTATAATATAACACATACGAGTATATACAGGCATACGCTTTCCAAGTCGGCTACAATTAAGTTAAATTAGACATGGATGATATGTATTATAATTGATTTTTTTTAAGTCTCAATAAAGAAAACCGCCCTCGTATATACAGGCATACGCTTTCCAAGTCGGCTACAATTAAGTTAAATTAGACATGGATGATATGTATTATAATTGATTTTTTTTAAGTCTCAATAAAGAAAACTTGAACTTGAACTATATATATATATATTATATATATATATATATTATATATATATGTATGTACGTATTAGATGTAAGTAGGTTTAGTAGATTAAAATTTATTTTTAGGTAGCATGTAGGCTTGTAGTTTTAAGTTTCATAAAAAATAAAATAAAATGTCCATATACTAAGTTTTTACTTAAAATTTATTTTCTTAGTTTTAGTTTTAACACGTAAATATAAAAATAAATACAGATTGCATACGTATCAGTAATACGTCGAAAGGCTTAGTTTAAGTGCTAGGTTGAACTTAGAGTGTCCGCATTGGCCCAGTAAGTTAGTATAAGATTATTTGTAAGTTATTTAAGCTAATTTTTTTTTATGTAGCATATAAGAGTAAATTAATTAAGAAAATAGAAATGCATATAAACTAAAACTGAAGAATAAAATAAAATGCATTAAAAATGAAATGAAAATGAGAGAAAGCTCTGCTTTCACTGTTTCGTTATTAAAAATTCGACTGGTCGTAAGCTATTTCTTCGCGCCAACGAAATTGGTACCGTTGTCGCTTCGTATTCGAAGCGACACTCCTCGTCTGTTGACAAAGTTTCGTATACAGAGGATGCACGCGTCCGACGACAAGTCTGCTGCTATCTCCAAGTGTACTGGTCTCATGGTCAGCCAGATGAAAAGGGCGACACATCTCTTTTCCTTTCGGCGGCCTATGGCGACTGTAACAGGCCCGAAATAATCCAGTCCAGAGTACGTAAATGGCCTTATGCTCGGCGTAAGACGATCAACTGGAAGCTGCCCCATCACTGGGTACTGGCTCCTTATCCTTTTTACGGCATTTCAAAGTCCCAGTATCCAAAATCGCTGGCGGATCTCGTTCAATACCGCATCGTCGTTTTGGCGGCCACAACGTCGGTGAAGATGGTCGATAATCAGGTCTGCCACGCTATGATTTTTTGGGAGTATAACGAGATGTCTAGTCTTAAAAGGTATCGTTGTAGTAGCGTCTATTCGACCCGAAACACGAACGAGTCCATGGTCATCGAGGTACGGTGAAAGCTTGTAGATCTGGCTGGCTTTTCCGACGCGCGACTCCCTGCGTAGTATGGCGATATCGGAGCTGAAAACATCACTTTGTACTTGAATCCATATTAAACGTTCCGAGCTACGAAGCTCGGGCGCAGTTAGCTCACCGTGATCATCTCTCTTTCCCCGGCAGAAGTTAACAAAAAGCTTTGAAGACTCGAATGCTGAGAAAACTTCCTTGCGTCGAATAGAGCTTCATCTGCGTCATCGGTGGGCTGCAAATACTTCGGTCGGAGTTCATCCTTGCACTTACCCGTGGAGATGCTAACCGGAAATTTTTTGGCCATTCCGCTTCAGCTAATTCTAGGAAGGAAGGTCCCTTTATTCACTTGTTGTCCGCCTTGAATTGGGGCGGATATTTGGCCCTTGTGGCCTCGTCCACGGGGTTTTCCTTCGACGGAATGCAATACCACTGGTTGACTTGACAGCTCTCAAGTATCTCTGCAATTCTGAAGCTCACGAATTCTTTATGTCGGCGGGTGCTGACCGGAGTTAGATCTTTGGAGTCACTCCAAAACACTCGGTTGGCAAAGGATAGCTTATGGCTTTCGACGACGGAATTGCACAGCCTCATAGCTGGAACAGCAGCTGAAAGTTCGAGATGAGGTATGCAAGTCCATCCGCTTGGCACATGATGGCTACTTATTATGGCAACTGGGAATCCTTAGTTGAGTCAGCGCTGGCAGCTCCGCCTTCCATTGCTGCCACTTCTTGAACGATTCCTTGGGAATTGGCTCATCCCACGCAATTCCGAGACTCCAGATTGAACGAAGCAGCAATTTTAGGTACAGAGTAAAGTTGGCAGTCTTCCTGAAGGGGTGAAATATAGACCACTTAGGAATTCTGGGCATCTATCTTCCTTCATGACAGCTTGGCTAATACGCGGAAACTTAAGTTGGAAGAAGAACGAATCATCTGAGCTGTCCCAACACATGCCGAGAACCTTTTCCGTCGCCTGTGATGCTTCAATGTTCAGGTCTGTTGTGCGTCCTGAGCGGCGCTCCCCCGCGCAGGCATTGACCTCCACGGAATTCGACAACAGATTCCTCAGCTCAAACCCACCACTTCGATGAATCGCTACAACGGCTTTTGTGACTTCAATGGCTTCCGAGACGCTGTCAAAATTATAGACGAAGCCATCTACGTAGTGGTTGTAAATAATGGCTTCGACAGCCCGTGGCACTTTGAATAAGAATCTTAAGGCATTATAGTTCTTGACGAAGTTGACTATACAAGGTGAACAGTGGCCCCGAATGTCATGGCTTTCATTACGTATTTCTCGATTGGCTTATCGACTTTATCTCGCCAGAGGAACCGCTGCGAGTGATGGTCTTCCGGTCGAATTATTATCTGGTGGAAAATATCCTTGATATCCCCTATGACTGCTATCGTCCGCAGTCTAAAATTAAAGAGGACCGCTACTAAGGGCCAGTAGCCATCGGCACCTTTCAAAAGGAAAGTGTTTAAAGATAAACCACCTATCACTGCGGCAGAGTCGAACACCAGGCGAGTCTTCCCAGGTTTATTTGGGTTTTTAACCCAGAAGTGGGGCAGGTACCAAGTTCTTGAGTCGTCTTCCAGAGCTTCGGCACGGTTCAGCTTGCTCGCGTACCTTTTCCCGACGTAGTCTGCAATCGTCTTCCTGTAGGTGACAGCAAACTCGGGATCCTTTCGCATTTTTGCTTCGAGGCTAAGAAGCCTCATTTTGACCAGCTGATAACTTCTCAGTAGCACTGAGTAGGTAAGCACAAGTCCACTACTGTTTGTACATTTCGCATCCTATATTGCTCCGCGTCCTTTCGATCGGCACTTATAAGAATGTCAGCTGCAAACGACTTCTTCGCCAGCGTTTCACGCCCCAGCCATCGCAGGTCCAGGACCTTCGGTTTTGGTACGAGTCGTAAACGTTTGGTCAAATCCTCGCTCACAATGGTAACGGATGAGCCTTCGTCGTACAAAGCATACGTCCGTAGTTCCGTTTTGCCGTTATATACTCTGACTAGCAAAACGCGGAAAAGGATCTTCGTCGTTCCATAATCGTTACAATTTAAAACTGATCTTTGGACCTCTCCCCTCTGGTTGTTGACGTTGGCTGAAGTTGACTGCTAGGCGACATCCGCTTCATGAAGGGACTTATGATGCATTTTTCTGCAGTTCTCCACTCCACATGGCTTCCGCATTCTGCACGCTCTTATGCTGTGACCACGCTTGAAACAGCAGAAACAGAGTCGGTTCCGCTTCATAAACGACCATCCTTGGCTTCGGCTTATGATCCACTGCATTCGGATGTAGCGAAGAGAGTGAGGTGGTAGAGACGATCAGACAAAACGGACAATTCGATTCAACCAGTCATTAAAATGTTTGACGGTTGCATATGGCTGGATGCACACACAGGTTTGGGCCCACTCCAAACTCCTGCTCATCAGTAGCTTCCCAACAAGCTCATCTAAGAGGGCAGGGTGTGCCAAATGCTGATGCATACCGCTTGCTTCAAGGAACACCGTTAGTTTCTGTACCTTTGTAGCGAATGGTATGATGAGCTCCAGTTTGTTCTCGGAAATCTGCGTAGCTACTCTCATTTGGGGCGTCCGTAATGAATTTCTAATGTCGACATTACTTGATCGACATTGTCTCGCTTCATGCATGATGCTTTTCTGCAACCGAAACACATTCTCCGCTCCGCTATAGCCAAAACATTCTTGAAGATTCCAAGAAAGCCATACAAAACATCGGCCATTCCTCAGGTCGTCCGCGGAACTCCCGAAGATCATGTAGTTTGCCATGGCTTCCATGCCCGAATGAAGATGAAGACGACTGTAGAGTCGATGGGGCTTGCGTGAAGGCTGGCTGAGAAGTGAAGTGCCGCTATTCGAAGGTTTTCATGCTATTCAACGGATGAAGAAACGTCAGAACTGGGTTGCTCACTAGAGAGGCTGGGCAGGGTCTGATTACAGGTCGATGAAGCAATGATCGGTGACCACGAATACTGCGAACACGAAATGGCTATCGTCGATTGCGATGTTGTTCTTGGCTCTGTCGGAAGCATATACAAGATTGACGTTGGGGCAATTGGAGGTTAGAATAGAGCAGGTCGTTACGGGAGGTGCACTAGCGCTTAGCGATAGCACGTACCTATGGGCGGCATTAATGTTGGACTTACCTGCCATGACTGCTTCCGTACCAATCAGCTGAGTAATGACAGACGAGACTGTTAATGATTATTGCTTGTTAAGGAGCGTCTCGAGAGGATTGCAGCAGATGAAGTAATGGTTTCTAGTTGTGTGCGCAATTCCTGTAGCTCTTGGCGCAAGGTGGCTATCTCGGCGTCGCCTATCACCATAACTGTATGAGCTGGTGTGGGCAGAATCTTCTTGGTCGACTCCTTCAGATTTTCTCACTGTACTCCTGTTTACCCTTGTGCAAGTCAAGTCGGGCGATCGTTGAAGTTTCGGCATTAACAGGTGCTTGCAGTTATCGGTTGTGGCAGAGAGGATATAGTTTTAACTATTGCTACGAAGAAGTTCATACAACTTTTGTTACATAAATATTTGTTCAATGTGTTTAATTTATTTTCCCTAATATTGTTGGAGTATTGTTGCGGTATTGGGTGGCGTTATATCCCCGTTATTTTGATCAATAGGCAAGTGGAGTGATAGGATTCGCAGTACTCTTCTATGGCAATGCGGAATAAAGACGCTAAGCTGGCTGCCTGGATATCCCCAACAAAGAATAAAGTTGTCTCCAGCCCGATTCGTCGTCTGAATAAACGCTATTGTTATTGATTGTTATTGTTGGTGTTTATTCTCTAAAGGAATGATTAAATTACAATTCAGATATTTTGGTATATCGATACTCACTTTTCGGCGACTTATACGCCTGCCTCCGGGCTCGGCGACTGTTGGCTTTCATATGAAATACTGATGTGCAAAAAGTAATTATCCGGTATTTACTATTCGATACTTGAAATGAGTATACCGAATATATATATACCGAATACTACTTGTAGTGTATCAGAGTATCAAAATGCATGCGTAAGTATATGACACATCAATGGGCATGACTATACTCTTTGCACAAACTCTCTTGTTATACTCTTATCTCTTATCAATGGTTGTCTCGTGTGTGTGCATCACTATGCAAGCGAAAGTGATCAGCCTGGATCTGACCTTCGGCTCATGCATGCTCACATTGGCGAGCCAACACTACACTACTCAAAATAAGTATTCGATACTGACACTCATTTGCTGATAAACACCAAAGAAGCAATATAAAATAAAGATACTATGTAAATGCAAATACACAGCAACCCAACAGCAGCAGCACGTCTAGTTTCCCTTCTTCATTATGGTCTATATTGTGTATGCATGTGCACACTGTACACTGTTCCATTTTTTTCTTCTCCTAGTCCTGCACTCTCTTGTCTCACCGTATCAAACGTCTCACAAGTCACAGTCGCACGATGTTCCATATATTGTTCAGTTCCAATTTGATTACTTGTCTCCACTCATACTTTTAAACCGTCAATATCGAATACCAGGACTCATTGGGTTGATACTTGTTACTCTGGTTCCAGAAAATGAATTTTGAATGCGAGACCAAGTACTAGGTATCGAATACCAATTACCGGATACTGGATTTAAAGTAATCAGTAATCATTCGTTACTCAAAAGTAATCAAATTGCACATCACTAATATGAAATTGAATTTTACTTCGAAGTGTCATAGCTGTCAAACGTAAAACGACAAATATTACGGAGTGCGTTCACTAACGTCGGACGTGACCAAATAACCCACCGATTACATTATTCTGATCTAAAAAATTAATACATTTTTTAACAAAACATATTTTTTAATGTTTTTGGAAAAAAAGCAAAGAAAAATATCAGAATAAAGACAGTTGACATTTGTCTGTACAAAACAGTCCTAAATCCGTGCGGTTACTTTTTAACAAATTTTCTCTCCGAGAGAGAATTTTATCCTCACTCCTCCAGATTTGACATTTTCTACATATTTACTTCGAAAAGTGCGTTACCGGACCTAATGATACCTTTCTCTTTTGAAAATCCACTTCTTAGCCGGGTGGAGTATGTCGTTTTTTCGCATATCGTTAAATTTTTGGAAGGTATTTTCGTTATTATCATTGAAGTTAATGAAATGTAAGAAGATGAAAAAGGTATGTTTCACGCCAACTATTCATGTTTAAAGATTAATAATGGTCCAATTCAAGTGTTCCACTTGTCAAAACGTCTGTCATCCCAATGAAAATGTGAACCCGAAGGTCATGGCCAAGATTTTCAAAACCACATTAATGTGAACAGGCACTAACAGTACACTGTCCATTAGTTCTGTTCGAAAATAAGGCAACCGTATATAAGCACTGGATACGTCCACATTTATTTGACTTTAGTAGCTGACTTTATGTTCAATTCATTTTACTGTAAGTATTGCTGGTACCAGTTGTTTCTTTGCCAACCTTTGTTTTTTTAATTTCGACGAACGCAAAGATAAAAAATTTATAAGGGCATTTAGGCTTTCCTTTGTTTTGTGCTCTTTGAATGTTTTCAGTAAAATAAAACATAGAATATAACTGGTTTGCAAAATAATGAAATATCAACAATATGGGCTATGGGTCCTGGTTCTTGGTAAGGAATAAACAACGCAATTTGTGTTGTTATTATGTAAACTTTGAACGCTATAAAGTGTGTACATATATACATATTTTCTTTGTTTTCTTTTGTTTAGGATCCGTTTGCTTAGTATCGTCGGCTTTGCAAGTTTTAGGCAATACGCAAAATTGTAGTAAGGGGCCATCGATTTGGTGTGAAAACATACAGTAAGTTGTAAAATATAAAAAAAAAAATTAAAAAAGAAATGTAATGAGTAAGCGTGAAAAATAACTAAGCAGTATAATAGATTCAATTTAATAAGTGTTAATTAGAGTGAGTCATTGTTGCAGTTCCCTTTGAACATATGTATGTATGTACATATAAAAATTTAAGTTCGACTTAATTTTTGCGTTAAGAAAGTGATAACACCCATACTATGTATGTTATTTATATGTGTGTATATATGTACATGCAAATGACCGAGCGCTTATTGCAAAAAAAAAAAAACCCATCTTATCAGCGGGTCACAATTTAATAGTTTTTCGGGAATATTAATACTATTTAGTTATTTTTGATTGCTTTCTTTTTGTATAAAATAGATGCAAAACAGCCCCCAACAAAACATTTTCATAAGTACGTATTTTTAAACTATGACTCGTCGAATATTTCGAGAAAATTAATACAGCTACATGTTATCTCTCCTGATTTGTAGAAAAACTCGTAGGGGTGTTAAAAGTTACCCATAGTAACATATAAACTTATTGAATACATATTAAAAATGTGCTCGTATTCATGCATATAAATTTATATACATATGTATGTACATATCGGCGCATATACATACAATAGTGCAGCTTGTGATTTGTAAAGAAGGTTTCATATGTTAAACAAATAATTAAAACTGTAAACAAATCATTTTTCATAAATTTTCATTTTTCTCAAAAATGTATATTGCAAATTTCAAGTTTGGATATACAGTGGCTCAACAAGAATGAAAAATATTAATTATTTTCTAGGAACTTATAAATGTTATAGATGAAATAGATATCGAATTTGAATGTTCATACTATCAGTTTATTAAGAAACAAAAATCATATGAATTCATTAACACAAAGGTCAAATTCTATAGCTCAAAGTAATAATGGGACACACAATATATTGGGTATATAATTTATTTCGTGCGGTTTTTTTTTCAAAATTTGAACGTTTATTTAAGAAATACATGTAAAATCGTATTATTCAAAGTATTGCCCATCTGAAGCTATGACTTTTTCCCATCTTTCTGGAAATTTGTGGATCCCATCCCAAAATAACTGCGCCGGCTTGGTAGCCAAGAATGAATCAAGCCAGTTTTTGATATTCTGCTCTGATGTGAAACGTATTTCAGTGAGGGCGTTCTGCATCGACCGGAACAAATGGTAGTCAGAAGGGGCAAGGTCTGGGCTATAAGGCGGGTGGGGTAAGACTTTCCATCCACTGTTTTCCAAATAGTTCTTAACCGAAATAGCAACGTGGGGCCGAGCGTTGTCATGATGGAAAATTATTGCCTCGTGTCTGGTCGCATATTCCGGGCGTTTTTCGGCCACTGCTCTCTTCAAACTAATTAATTGTGTTCGGTTGCGTTGTCCATTGATGGTTTCACCCGGTTTTAGCAGCCCATAATACAGCACACCCATCTGATCCCACCAAATACAGAGCATTACCTTCGCGCCATGGATATTCGGTTTTGCCGTTGATTTGGCTGGTTGGCCGGGTTTCACATATGATTTTTTGCACTTGGGGTTGTCGTAATGGATCCATTTTTCATCACCAGTAACAATCCGATGCAAACATGACTTCCTTTTGTGGCGTTCCAGCAGCATTTCGGACATGCAAAACCGCCTTTCGACGTCTCTCGGCTTGAGTTCATGTGGAACCCAATTTCCTTGCTTTTGAATATATCCAGCTGCTTTTAAAGTTTTGAAATGGCTGCTTGAGTGACACCCAAAGACTCTGCGAGCTCTTCTTGTGTTTAGCAGCAATCTTCATAAAGTAATGCTTCCAGTTCTTCATCTTCAAACTTTTTTGGCTGCCCAGGACGTTCATCGTCTTCCAAGCTAAAATCACCACTTTTAAATCGTGGAAACCACTTTTGGTACGTTCGCTCAGCTAGCGCATGTTCTTCCACCAAAATACGATGACTTTCGGCAGCAGTTTTCTTCATGAAGAAGAACTCCCGCAAAAACAATTTCAGGCACAAAGTTCGACATATTTGAGTGAAAAAAAATTATTGTTGTTTACGGTTCAAATGAATGACATATACTGAAATGGTGTACAATGACAGTAGCTTTCCAACGCATGTTCCAATGGAATAATACAAGTTACGCCATCTCTTAGCAAACCGCACGAATTAAGTCATAGACCCAATAAATACACAAGAAAACTTTAATTCAGTCTCAGAATTTAGGATTTAATATTTTGTTGGAAGGCCGTTTTGCCGTATTACTGCTTCTAGATGATTAGGCATCGATTTCACTATTTTTTGGTAATAATCTGGTGAAAATGTTTACCTTTCATCATTCAGAGTTGAAATCAGGTAATTTTTATTGCTAATTTGGTGTTTTTTTTGTTTTTCTTCTTTGTGTGGAGTGGATCCGGCGACTGTGGTGGCGTTTCGAGCACATGGGGGCAGTTATAGAGAAGCCAGCTTCTGATATTATAGGCCTTGTATTTGGGATCGTTATCCTGGTAGAAGTAGTAATCGTCGGCAATACCCAATTTTTCGGGGGATTCCGACAGATTTGATCTTAAAACGTTTAAATAATATTTGTGGTACATTATGCCTTCTATAATATGAAAATTGCCAGGCCCTGCTGCGAATATTGCACCCGATTGATTTGAAATTCGTTCATAAAAGCTTAAATTATCCATCTCTGAAGAATTGAAATGGAATAAATAAAAATATGGGAAAAAAATTTCGAAAACGTAAGCCATAAATGGCTCCGCGAAGAAAATTACTCGTAACGGTAGACTAATGCTATATTTGCACTCAAAATTGATTTATAATGTTTTAAACAATGCATTTTTCTCAAAATATTTTTTTTGTTAACAATATTTATCGAATACCTATAGTAATTAGCACTTGAAATCGAGAATTATATTTTACTTCCGTTTTTAATGCGCGCTTGTGTTCAAATCACCTACATATATAAATTAATATCATTAGCTATAATTATTAGGCAGACAGAAAGTATAATTTTTTTGTGTAAAATTATACACACTAATGGAAAAAAATAATTTCAGGTCATTTGGGGGTGGCCGTGGTGTAGTGGTACTAGCTATCGCTCTTCACTCGGAAGATCAAGGTTCAAATCCTAGCCACAACAAGTTTTCATTTGTGTAATTGGAACTCAGTCAGAAAAATCTGCGTGTGAAGGCATAACACTGACATGTAGATTTGGCTGTTGTAGGGTTTTCAAACACAAAAACAACCGTTAAAATTCACAACCTCACCATTCCGAGTGAAGAAAATCTCTCCGTCCTATTCGGACTCCCACCCCTGGAGAGTCAATATCGAAACCAAACACACCTGAGTTTTTCAAACCACTACATCACAAACTTTCCTTTCTCCTCCTTCTACCTTTCCGCCCGAGCCCTAGCAACAGTGTAAGGGTATTCATAACCCCTTAGGCGCGCGTAAATTATAAAAAAAAAAAAAAAAAAAATTCGAAAAGGTTCGAGACTCCCTACCGACCTACTGAACCGGAGGCGCTCCGCCCTACGCTGCGTCCGTCCGCAGCTGTTCGAGCAACGTGGAAGATTAGAGACACCGTTGATCATTGGATCAGCCCTTTACTACAATATATAAATAGAGCAACGCTTCTGTATGAATGAACCCATTAAAGCGCACACATAGTTGGGGTAGTAAGCTTCGGAGAGATACGGATGTTTGTGACTGTCATTGTCCTTGCAATGTGCCATCGAGTTAGTTTAATGAAGAAATTGTTAACTCGTATTATGTTTACTCGTTAGGATAGAATTTCATATAATGCGATTTTGATCTTCTGTACAAGCCCTAAGGCAAGTCCTCTTAAACACCCGGGTTTTTTTTTGCATTAAACTTCTTTTCACGCTGATCCACGCTGGACAACCAAATATAAGCATAAGCCGAGTAAAGGCCTTATAGCAGATTACCTTCTCTCTCGCATCGAGTTGGCTGCTTTAAAATAGTATCTTTACAAGGCCAAAAGCACCATTTTGCTCTGAGCAGAACAAAATTTCTGTTTGTTAGAATAGAGATGTTCAAGGCTAGATGCCTTGAAACGGAATTGGTTTTCCTTACTGCATTTTGTTTTTTTTTTCAAGCACCTTAAGACTCAGTCACACAGAACGCGTTTTTAACGCCGCGGTAAGTTTATTTAACACCGCGGTTAGACCATTGTACGTCGCGTTAGAAGACGTCAAACAAAGAGCGGTCATCACTACAAAATTTTGTTTCAGTAGCTTTATTTTTTATTACCTGCCAAAATTTAATTTGAATCAAATCTTTCCCAATAGTTGCCCATATTTCAACCCGGTGAATTCACCGTGACATTGAAAATGCGTTCTGTGTGCCACTTTCTACGATTTCAATAGAATACAATGCGGCATTGAAACGCGCTCTGTTTGACGGAGCCAGGATTCTATTAATCACCTTTTCGAATATCCTGCGGCAGGAGACTTATCGACCGAAGTTTCACCGGAATGGACATGTCTGTATCCCTTTTGGAAATTGATGCACCGCCACTATCTTCCAATGGATAACGTCCAGGTGTATGTCAATCTACTCGTTTGACAGGTTCCTGTTGGACGGTGGGTAGAGTGAATTCGAGGAGGGTGCTCTCATCAAGGCAGATAAATTTTTCCAATATACCCTACTATAATTGTAGGAATACAATTCAATACACTAAAAGAATTTAGACGTAATCTATTTTAATTGTTAACTAGTGTGTACCTAACAAAATGTCAAATGAATAATAAAGAGGAATCTCGAATTAATCTTAGAACATGGTGCCAGCGGAAATTAAAAAGTCTTCAAACAACTAATTTACAAACGGAAGAAATACATAAATAAAAAAAAGTAAAATAGGGAAAAAATAGCAAAGCACGTGCAATAGAGGGAGAAGTAAACAAAAAGCAAGCTAATTCTGGAACATCATCCAAGCGCAAGGAATTCTTGAAGTCTAGGTCCAGTATACAAATGACTTCTAAATCCTTCAGAAAAATTTTCATTCATATCCTGGGACTGGGCGAAATGGATAAAGCGTTTTGAAGGGTATCGGATGGGAAACCGATTGCAAGAAACAAGCAACCAATCCCAGGTAAATATTCTCATATATTGCATAGGCGAAAGGGCCGAAGAGATTTTTAATTCATTTATACCCCACCCATTAACTTATGATGGAACAAAAGAAAAATTTTAAGCACATTGCATACCAAAACCGAATTTGATATACGAGCGTGCGAAATTCTTCAAAAGGAAGCAAGGCAAGGAGACGGGAAGAATTTACCACAGCATTACACACACTTCTAAACATTGCATTGCACAATGATATGATTTTATTAACTCTTATCGTGGGAATGGGAGATGAAGGTCTGAGCGATAAATTATAATTACATAGATCCGATTCTCACTCTAAAGGAGGCTGTTACAGCATTTAGGCCACCAGAGGAACTCAGAAAAAAGATCTTGCGTCAACATCACCAACGGCTCTGCCTAGAGCAAAACCTTCCGAACATAGAAGACCAGCGGAAGTAAATAAAAAAGTAACAGGAAGAAATTATACGGGTAATAAAATTGGGGGGTGCATGCGATGTGAGTACGAGCGCCATGAGTATGAGTATGAGTGCAAAAAATGGGGCACTATGCAAAACAGTGTCGAACAAAAGAAAAATGGAGTTCGTGGAGATGAAGAGGACGGCATTATCGTATGTGCTGTGACTAAGAATTGTTGATTTATGACTCAATGGAGATAATATACGATTTAAAGTTGACACAGATGCTGATGTTACGCACGCTAGTATCATTTCATGCAATTACAAAAAAAAAAAAAAAAACAAAGAAAATAACAGGAGCAAAATTATTTAGCGTAAATCAGGCAATAACTGTTATAGGCAAGTCAACTGTCAATTTGCAGTATGGACATAAAACCATTAAGGAAACAATATACTTGGGGTTTGGGGAAATTTAAATAGGAATACGAAATAGAACTGAAAGATAAAGTAAAACCCTTGTCCACTCCTAGAGTAGTACCAATTCATCTAAGGGAAAAGGTTCAGGAAGAATTAGGTAAAATGGTTCAAAATGGCGCCGGTGGAAAAAGCGTCAGAATGATGCGCACCCGTGGTTTTAGTCCCAAAAAAGGAGGGCATAAGGATTTGCGTTGACATAATCGAACTGATGTGTTAAAGACAGGCACATACCATACATCGTATTGTTGATGGGTTTGCTCAACAAGTCTTGAATTCTGGTGGCAGACCGCATTATCGGAAAAATCCTAAAGGTTGACAACATTTATTACCCCATTTGGCACATTTAAGTTTCGAAGGGTACCGTTTGGTATAACTTAAGTATTTCCAAAAACGAATGTCAAAGGAGTAAAGAACTGCATAGTTCATGTAGATGATATTCTTTTGCGGGCTGAGAGCATGGAGGAACTTGAGATAGCGGAGGTGGAGCTAATTAAATTAAGAGAAGAGAATGTTACACTAAATAGACAAAAATCTGAGTTCGGGAAAACAAAAATAGAGCACACTATTTCGGAAGGGTCAACCAAAGTCGACGGAGAAAAGACAAAAGCACTACATGAAATAGGGTTACCCACTAATGTGAAGGAAGTCCAAGGATTTCTTGGAATGGTGGACTTCGTTGCTAAATACATTCCCAAAAAATCAATCGTAGAACCATTTAGTATTTAAAATCAATCGTAGAACTGTGTAAGAAAAATGTTTTTATTTGGGGAAGTACTCAGGAGAAAGCTTTTAAAGAAAAAATGCATATGATCCTTTAAAAGAAACAACTCTGTCATGTGATGCTTCTTCGCTAGGGTTAGGGGCCATTCTTTTGCAAACGCATAAAAAAGACCAATTTCCTATTGCATATACATATATGTCAAGGACTTCAACTTTAGCCGAAGAAAATAATGGAAATAATGAAAGAGAAGCATTAGCTATTGCGTGGACATGTGAAAACTTTAGACCTATCTAATTGATAGAACTTTTACTGTCCAAACGGATCACAAACCACTTTTATAAATTTTAAAAACAAAACGCCTAGATTGCAACGTATACAGGGTGAATGACTCGAATTCCAACTTTTTAAAATGCTATAATTTTTTTATTTTTTGATAAATTTTATTGTGCCAAAGCAAAAAATGTTGAAAAATACATCAATTTTCAAATTGTATCAGTAGTTTTCAATATGTCCACCTTTGGCGCGAATAATGGCCTTGAGACGGCCGAAGAAAGCATCGCCGGCTGCACGCAAGTGGCTCTGCGGTATTTTGGCCCATTACCGGCGAAGTGCTTATTTGAGGTGGTCCAAACTTTGGTATTTTTTAGTGCCAACCTTCGCCTTCAAAATACCCCAGACAGATAAATCCAACGGATTTGTATCCGGAGAATTTGCAACCCATTGTGTCGAAGAAATGAAGTGTGGAACATTGTCAGTCAAGATGGGACCTAGGAAAAGAAAATAGGCTACTCGAAGTACTAATCCTACGCAGAGGAAGTCGCAGGCAGAAGCTAGTATTACATATTTTAGCTGCTACATGGTTTTGTGATCATGAGAATTTCTCAAGCGTTCAGGCCTCCAAACTTTCAATCTTGTACCAATTAAAATGCCATCAAGCAACTAAAATGCGCTGTCAGTATGTATGTTCGCTAATTATACATTGTGTAACTCCCGTCATTGTTCAATATTTAATATTATTTTCTTATGTATACATTTCTGTTATATTTCTTATACATTCTTATTGAAGTAAATAATATTTTTTCTCATTGATAAAATTTATAGTTCGAAACGGTTTTATTTCAATTAAAAAATGCAACGTGAATGTGTATAATTTTAGTAACTGTTACCGACGAAATTCTTAATCGTAAACAAGCTAATGTAACTCTATATTATAAGCAGTTTTAATAAATGTCTCTTTTTTTTTTTTTTTTTCTAGAAATGCAAAGAAGTGTAATGCTGTAAAACATTGCATACAAACTGTTTGGGAGCAACAAGATGTCCCCGAGGATAAAGGTTCTATATGCCAAATATGTTTAGATATGGTGAAACAAGCGCGGGATCAACTAGAAAGTAATGAAACTCAAAGTGACCTTAAGGCCGTTTTTGAGGGTTCTTGTCGTCTCATCCCCATAAAACCAGTTCAAAAAGAATGTATCAAAATGGCTGATGATTTTATTCCCGAATTGGTGGAAGCGTTAGCATCTCAGATGAATCCACAGGTAATATATATGAACAACTTCAAATTAATACTGAAAAATTTTGCAACCAAATCCCTATCTCCATATACATCCATATACATATGTATAGATATGTATTCATGTTTATATGTACATATATGATTTTTTCTTCTGAGAACAATTTATCCGAATTGAATGCATCAATTTTGCTTCTCATTCTTAAAAGGGTATTCTGTTCCTTATTTTTTTTTTTTTAAAGAACTTAACACTCAAGTGGGTATGAATACACTTATAATGCCTCAGCATGTGTTAAGTTTTTTGGAAAATGGGATAGAGAGAGAAAGAAATATGTTTGGGCTTATTGGTTATTTCGCTCCATGGGTGGCAAGCAACATTTAATGGGGAGACTAAATTCTTAGTGGAAGCAGCGATTGGCAAGAGTTATTCTTCGTTTGATCTCAACGCTAGTGTCGTTGTCTGAATTGGTAGCGGAGCCTGTTACAGAGTAAAACGAGTTTTGCGGCGTCGAACCGAGAGGCAGGTAGCGGCAAACGACCCTTCGAACAGAGCGTCCCTAGATCTATTTTATGATCTATTGTGTTTTTGAGCGTGCTCGGCTCCAGGTATAACGGAAATATCATACGACTGTTATTATTTGCCAGAAATAGACACGTTTTGTCTGTCAGTACCTTGTCGTTCGTGCAACTGTGCGTTACAGTGAATTTTCGTTTGTGCATAAATATTCTGAAGAAAATGTATATCAGAAATAAAGGTTCTCGAGAAGCTCATCGATCCGGATCTTTTCGCAAAGGTCGGAGCAAGAAGGAAATACCTCCTAAAAATCGACATACTGCCGAAAAACTTTCCGACGGAAATATTATTTCCAATGCCAAAAAATTGAAGACTGATCATGAGGCATCCGCACCAGAAGATCCAAACATCGGGTATCGAATTTCAATTTTCTGACTGTGTTTTCTGTCTTATCGGAATGTGCAAAATGTAAAAAGTGTGATAGTGATGTTGGATTCTCAATAGAAAGCATTCGGTGATTCGGTTTTAAAATTGTAGTTTCGTGTTCAACGTGCAACCGACTTTCATCCCTTCGTGCCCGTATATCAACACAGCTTACGAAATAAATACACGATTCTTTCGTTTTATTGGGGATTGGTTTGTGTGGAGCTATGAAATTTTGTGGACTCATGGATTTACCGCCTCCGCTTCAACAAACGACGTATGATATGATAATTATTAAATTCATTCTGCTGCTTGAAGTATTGTTCAATTAGTGTTAAAATAATCTGTAAAAGAAGAACAACAGGAAAAAACAAAATAATTTTCAAAATCGGTCGAAAAGCATGGAGTTATGTATATTAATACATCGGGGATCACGTCGCCCTCTAAGACGTGATTAATGAATGCGAAACCTCATGGTGATGAGATTGAAATTGTAAAAAAAGAATGCGTGGGACACGTTCAAATGTGAACCCGAACGCAAAAAAAAAATTCTGGAATCTGCGGCAAAATGTTTTGATAAACTGATTATTTACTATGGCTTAGCTATTTGCAGAAACTGTAACTCCAAGGATGACATGAAAAAGGCGGTATGGGCAAATTTTGTCATTACGGCTCAACATCATATCTGTCCCAAAGGCCCCGAATCGTGGTGCATGTGGCAAGGCAACAAGCGGAAGCTAAAAAAGAACTGAAACATTTCCGTCACGATTATTAAGCATTGCCAAAAATGATGTTAGATTTCATCAAACCAACCAAAAACGATGAACCGCGGGGCCAAAATAGTTAACATTTCCGTATTTCTTGCAACATGCACGTTCAACAATGGTGTCAGCTCATTGTTGGAAGTCATGAACGTGTTAGGAATATCGGTCGGATCGGGAGCGCACTTGTACTGTACGCTGCGCAAGAAGACGAAACACTTATAGTTTTTTTTTAAACTTTTAGTTGACCTCACCGCCTGGAGTAATACCTCCGATTCAAAGATATCACTTGAAAAAAGCAAAATTCTACTTTTATGCAGATAAACTATTTGCTCTTAATATATCTCACTAAACAGTAACTTTGCAAATATAGAAAATGTAACTTCACTAAAAATACTAGGTATTTATTTTGATGTTCGATTTAATTTTAACCAACATTGTTTGCATTTGAAAAAAGCCTAGCTATCAGATAAACTATGATTAAGTATCTAGCCTCTTCTCCCATGTAAATTATCTCATCAACATCAATCAATCATCAATCAGGTCAATTATACTGTCCAAAATTGAATATGGGTTAAGCATCTATGGGAAGTGTTCATAATCGTCACTTAAGCTAATCTCACCAACATACGATGCGGCATAAGAATTAGTCTAAGAAGACCAATCAAAAACATTCTAACTGAACCTGGCCTTCCGCCCATCCAACAGCAATACTACATATTATTGTATCTTACTTCACTACAAATTCAAAATTATACTCCTTCTATAAAAACCTCAATCGGCAGTGATATTAAAAAATGCCCATCAACAATATACAATACGATATCCCTCGCAAAATCAGTTGGAATATCAATAATCAACAAAACATGTAAACCCGCTCATCACTCTTAATGGCTACTAAAACAGAACTCAATTATCACAGACATCACGAGGCCTACAAGCAAATGTTTCACCAATCTTTAGCAAGTTACTATTGGAAATACTGGTCCTTCGTTTTTACTGTTGGCCCTAAACTATCGTAATACTAGAACGTCATTCGCTGTCATTGACCAAGATGGGAAGACTTTATCTAAGGGCATCCTATTTCAATTCTCACGAGTACTAAAAGCTAGAGAACTAACAAATTCAAAAAAAAATATTATTTGCACCTATAGCCTGTCAGTAATCAAAGCTATTCAAAACATCATCAATAGTACAGAAATCATTTTAACCATCCGAGACAAACTAATCGCAAACCCAAATCATCACAAACCTATGTGGTGAATACCAGGACAAGTAGGCATCAGCGGTAACGAAAAAGCCGATCTGGCTGCGAAATCAGCGGTAGTCGAACCTCTAATTACCTCCTATTACCAAAATAGTAATGATACTGAAAATAAAATATATGGTATGTGTCATTTCTGGGAGGGTGAAAGGCTTGGGAGATGGAAATTCTACTCATCATTATTCAGCGATTAACAACCAAGCTGAAAAAGCGATATATCTCATAAATTGTTCAAACTTGAAAAGTAAGATCTTACGACTTCGTCTGGGACACACAAACATCTAACAAAAAGTGAAACCACAAACTATCACCTCTGCAACACTAATGCAAGGCTAACTATTCAACATATAATATTGAATGTCACTCAGTCAAAAAGTCCACAAAGATATAAGCAAATAAAAAAAACCTATTGGACTTACTTTTAAAAACCCAACGGAAATACATATAACTCCATTTAATTTAAATTAGACTTACAATTTTTTTTTTTTTTATAATTTACGCGCGCCTAAGGGGTTATGAATACCCTTTTACTGTTGCCAGGGCGCGGGCGGAAAGATAGAAGGAGGAGAAAGGAAAGTTTGTGATGTAGTGGTTTGAAACTTCAGGTGTGTTTGGTTTCGATATTGACTCTCAAGGGGTGGGAGTCCGAATAGGACGGAGAGATTTTTCTTCTCTCGGAATGTGAGGTTGTGAATTTTAATGGTTGTTTTGTGCTTAAAAAACCCTACAACAGCCAAATCTACATGTCAGTGTTATGCCTTCACACGCAGATTTTTCTGACTGAGTTTCAATTACACAAATGAAAACTTGCTGTGGCTAGGATTC
Organism: Volucella zonaria; assembly: GCA_963966105.1. Taxonomy (NCBI): domain Eukaryota; kingdom Metazoa; phylum Arthropoda; class Insecta; order Diptera; family Syrphidae; genus Volucella; species Volucella zonaria. Next base: position 155,571,744 of record OZ014530.1, on the reverse strand, counting down.
GATCTTTGACCTTCCGAGTGAGAAGCGATAGCTAGTACCACTACACCACGGCCACCCCCATAATAGTATTACATATAAATCCTACTTATAGACAGCCGGAAGCTCTGGTAGTTTGTGCTGCATTAAATCCGTATTACAGTATATATTATAATACTAATTAATATTGTTAATAAATAAATAAAACCACTTATGGATATTTCTGTAGACAAAGCAATAATACCATATGCTTGTAAACCATTTATCAGCAACAAGCCTCTGAGATCAGACAGTCATTTCGAGTGAATCAAATTTTTTTTAATAATATTGTGGTCTAATAAATGAAACAATTTTGAATACAATATATTTATTGTTTCTTTTTTTATATAGCGTTTTATATTTGTAACAGAACTTATGGCAGGACTAGGTAATGTGCGCCAATCATAATATTTTTGTATGTAAGGATTTGACCAAATGGGTAACAATACATATATCTAACTATTACATATATACCAGCGGAAAAAGGTAATCTGGCTTATCTGCAAACAATGCATGAACTCTCTCTAAAAGCTATGGGTTAACGCTAGATGAGTTAGAGTGGAACACAACCTCACCAAGAAAATGCAATACAGGCCGCAACTCATTTATCCTACTAGGTCCCACATTTTAATGACGGAGGAAAATAGAATTCGCTGCAAGGTATGTCATTAGCGACAGATGTGGTGCATAACACTTCGTACTACACGACAAATGCTTCACATTTTTTCGTGACAATTTAAAATATTTAATCTATTTTTCTTCCGAACCGCAATAGTGCATTAATGCATCCTTCATTATCTCCACTATAAATAACAAAGCAAAACAAAATCTATTTGTTGCGGTTAATTTGATGATAACAAACGCCTGTTATTGGGGACAAAAAAATAAAAAAAAACAATATAAAAAAACGTTGGGTATAAATGGGATATTATCACAATATTTCCACAGATGCAAAAACTCAACATCATTACGAGTATTGTAATCCTGAGTGGGGCACATAAAAGGGGGTTAGATCGCGTTAATGGAAATTCGTGGATGGGCCCATTCTGTGACCTCCAAGATCTCCGGACTTGACCCCAATGGACTTCTATTTATGGAGACAGATGAAGGACATACATTAGATGACTTGATTCATGGAATTGACGAAGCAGCTGCAAGTCCGAGAAATATTGGAAAGAATGGTCATTGTTAGAGCACTTCAAACACGAGCTCTTGCGTGCATACAAAACAATGGTTTGCACTTTGAGCAATTGCTATGATGAAAAAAAATTCGATAACAAAAAATAAATAAAAATGTGCAATCAATATTTGCTTTTTTTTTTCTAAAATGTTTTACAATTTTTAATTTATGTTTTATCTCCTTCAATAAGTTTGATCGTATCTTGAAAACTACTGACTTGAGGTGAAATACCTGACTTTTTTTTTGTTTGCAAATACTAGGTACACTGTTCAAAGTTGCAAAAAGTGGGGGTTAATATAATATTTTGCAAACAAAATTATGACCGTAAAAATTTTTAAATTTAAAAAAAAAATCTATTGATCTTAAATAAACTTTTGACATATTAATGTGGGTGGCCGTGGCTCAAGTGCTATTGTATTAGTTTCCTCGAACAACCTGATGGGGCTTACTACCCCAGTTATATGTATCACGAGAGAGTGCGCTTTGACGGCTTCATTCCTCCAGAAGCGTTTCTTTACCTCGACATGAAAGGTTTGATCCAGGACAGATTAGCGGTGCCGCTAATTTTTGTGGCTTGTTGAATCAGAGGAAGCTTCTTCGTTTAATTCCTCCGATACAGTGTAGCTTCACTGGGAGCAAATTATTTTTTTAGCCGTGGCCGACTTACATAGATTTAGGTAGTTTTAAGTTAGATTTAAAAAAAAAAATTATAAAAATCACAAAAAAAAAATATATATATATAAGCGGGTGATAGGTCAAATGGTGTCCGTTATCACAAAATTATAAAAAAAAATCTTAAGTCATGTACTTTTAAAATATACAGGCACTCAAAAAAAAACGAGAAATCTGACACCCTGTGACGATCTTTCAAGTACTGTGACCGCAAATCTTTACTTTTCTTCGATTTTTTTATTGTCACGTAACCCTGAGTAACTGTTCCTGTAAATTACGTTCCGAAATTGAAGCATAACTATATCGGTTTTAACTAAAATATTGCTTTTTTGTCCATCCATGTATCTGAAAATCATTAATCACCTAACTTGAACTGACTGTACTGACAAAAAAAGTACTGTGCTATATTGGCAAGTAACTTTAAAAGATGACGAATTTAGTCTGGATTCCATAATGGTATGACACTTGCTAGACTAACGCTTAATTGAGAACAAAAAAATATTTTGTTAAAGAAACCCGATTCATAGTTAATTCTTTTTAATAAATAATTTAAAAATGAGTACCAAGTGTGAGAGAGACAGACAGTGACGCTGTGATTGAGACGGATAAACACGCCATTTCGACTGGTGTGAGTGAAACAGATAGAGGTGCACAGTACATTGCTTTGTCAGTACAGTCAGTTCAAGTTGGGTGATTAATGATTTTCAGATACATGGATGGACAAAAAAGCTATATTTTAGTCAAAACTGATATAGTTATATTTCAATTTTGGACTGTAATTTATAGAAGAGTTATTCAGGGTTACAAGACCAAGAAAAAATCGAAGGAAAGTAAAGATTTTTGGTCACAGTACTTGAAAAATCGTCACAGGATGTCAGATTTCTCAATTTTTTTTGAGTGCCAATAATTTTAAAAGTACATGACTTACATTTTTTTCTATAATTTTGTGATAATCGACACCACTTGACCTATCACCCGTTTCGTGCTTGACGTTGATTTTTGGGCACCCTGTATAAAATGTCCATATACTAAGTTTTTTCCTTTGCCTAATAAAAATTCTTTTCTTAGTTTTGGTTAAAATAAATATAGAAATACAAATAAGAATGACTGCTTGAAACGTCGAAAGACATAGAGTGCCTGCATGGGGCCAGTAACTTATAATACGATTATTTTTAAGTTATGTAAGCTAATTTTTAAGCGTTTTTTGCCTGGCATGTAAGAGTTAATTAATGAAGTTAAATAAAAATGCATGAACTGAGTGTATTAGTTTCCCGATCGGACGGTTCGGGGTTCAATACCAGCCGTGCCCGAAAGACATTCTTTATTTCAGCAAACTAAAATCTCATGAGATAAATGGTCAATTTACACTAATAGTGTAGTCTCTCCATTAAATGTCGAATGCCGCCCACGGAGCAAAATAACCACTGAGCCCAAACATCTTTCTCTCTCTCTATCTAATTTTTCAAACAAAAAACGTAGCACGTGCTCCAGCATTTTAAGAGTATTAAGTTTTTTTTTTTTTTTTTTTTTTAAAGAAGGAAAACAGTGTAGGGCATTATTTACTTTGAAACAATGTGATTTTTTTTTTCAGGAAATACATATATAAAATGAATCGGGTTTAGGAAGGTAGAAGTTTGTTGTACATATGATTGACTGTAAAGCATAATTTTTATGGAAAATTTTTTTTCAAAATGGAGGTTATGCAGCGTTTTTCAGAGATGCCCTCTCTTTTTTGGGGGGGTCTATGGCCGTACCGACGGCTCCTGTAAATTTTGAATTATGATGAGTCACTCAATTTTTTTTTATTGTACATAAAAACTAGAGAAGTACGTAGGATTTTTTTCATATATTGATTTTTGGCCGAATGGCGCACTTCCAAAGTCAAACTTGCAAAATTTGCAGAAAAATCACCAGAAAATTGTTAATAACAAATAAACTGCCATATAAAAAAAATCCTACCTACTTGTTTAGACAATATATTTCTAAAGATCTAGTTAAAATTCGAAGAAAATTGGTTGAAAATTGTTCAAGTTATGGTTGTGGCCAACTTGAAAAATGCAGTTTTGAGATAAACGAGTTTAAAATTTTAAGCTATAGAAAACCTACACGGCGGCTTTGTACTTACTATACTTTGAAAAATAAGTACTTCGAGATATTTCCCGGCTATAATCTTTTGAGATATCATTTGTGAGGTCCTAAGGGACCATTGAAAGCAATAAAATAAAATAAAAATTGTAAAATCCTAGAGTGGCCTAACCCCTTAAAATCTCTATTTCAGAGGAATGCATTTTCAACCCCTCCACCCGCCTCGTATAATTTTTTTCACAATATATGTCAAGGAATCTTCCCTTAAAGTGTTCGAACTATTATTCGGAAACACCCCGTATAAATGGCATTATTTAATTTGCCTAGTTGCAACAAATACATGGCCACTTGAGTTGTGGCCATCCATTCGCAACGGGCTTTATTAGCTTTGGTAAATTAAACAGACTTAGCACCGAAAGTGCTTGCAGGTGCTAACATTTTTCTACGAGTATCTTGAGTTTTATATTATTTTGTACAATATTTTATTATATTTATTTCAGAGTTCCTGAATCGAACCTTCGCTTTTCAGCTCAGTTTTGGGTAGAAATTTCTCTTTAATTTGCTTATATGTATTGGGTGAACCATTTGTCAAAAGAGTATTTGGTCAATTTTTCATTGTATATTGTTTGCTAGAATTAAGTTTGATGTTGTCTTGTTTTTCCATACGATACTTACATGAAAAAAATTAACGAATCTAACTAACATATGACTATGACTAATATTATTATTTCTCTTTTAAAGATCGTTTGTTCTGTTGCTGGTCTTTGCAATAATGCAAAAATTGATAAAATGTTGAAAGAATATAAACTAACACCTACAACGACAATAGCACCAATTGAAAAATCAGGTCAATACAAGCGCAGAATATTATCCTGTAAAGAGTGTGAACGCGTGGCTGAAGTTATAAGCACAAAATTTAAAATAAGCAACCGTGATGACATGTTGGATTCAGTTTTGGGTTTGTGTGGACACGCATCTTCGTTTTCAGATGCTTGTGCGAATATTGCTCTTACATATTTCAGTGACTTCTTTAATTATTTGAGTGAAAATATGAATGCTAATGGTATTTGTCATATGTCTGGCACATGCTCTGCTAAATACCACAATCATCCCGAAAATATTGAAGTACGCAGTAGATCAGAAATTGGAGTTGTTGTTGTGAATGATGACATTCCATGTGAATTATGCCAACAATTAGTTCATCATCTTCAAGAAGTTTTAACTGCCAACACGACAGAAATTGAATTTAAAATGGTTCTCGAAGGATTGTGCAAACAAACAAAGGGTTTCAAAACTGAATGTTTAAGCATTGTCGATCAATATTATGACAAAATATATCAGGCGTTAGTAAAAGATTTGGATGCAAATGGAGCTTGTTTCTTGATTGGAATCTGTCCAAAAGGCAACAAAAATAAATTTTTTGGCCAACGAGACTTAAAACCTCTAATTCCTTACGTTCAACCAGCCAAGATTGACATAAAAATTAAGAAATTGTCTGTTGGTTCGCAAGTTTATACTAAAGAACAAGTCAATGCTATGCAACTTCCAATTGATCGAATAATGGGCCCAAAAAATCCTGAATTATTAGTACAGAATGGACAACTATGTACTCTGTGCGAGTATTTCTTGCATTTTTTGCAAGAAGATCTTGCCAACCCAGCCACAGAGGTAGGCAATATTTTATCAATCTCTTAACCATTTTAAGAATCCCAATATATTGTAGGCAAGTATTAAAAATGCAGTAAACCATGTGTGTGATAAATTCGCAAGTTCCCTACGCGGAAGTTGCCATAACTTTGTGGACATGTATGGTGATGCTATTATAGCATTGATGATTCAAAGTTTTAATCCACGTGAAATCTGTCCCAAATTGCAAATGTGCCCTAAAAATACAAAAGGTACTGAAATTGATGTTTTTGCTCTAGAACCGAAAGATATATTAATTAATGCGAAGGATGACCAATCTGATAAACCAACGTGCCCCTTGTGTCTCTTTGCCGTTCAGCAAGCACAAGAGCTGATCAAAGATAATAAATCAAAGGTAAAACGAAATACTTAAATGAAAAACTTCATTCAGTCAATAACTTCTAAATCAATATTTTAGAAAAATATAAGAAATGTTTTAGACAATTTATGCAGTCATTTACCTACTAAACTTAAGACGGAATGTGTTGACTTTGTGGACACATATTCCAATGAACTGGTCGATATGCTTATTACAGACTTTACTCCTCAACAAATTTGCGTTTACATTAAGCTTTGCCCTTCAGATAATTCTTTTGAATGGGCGAATATCGGAGTAGACAACAGTGATGAGAATCAATGTAAGGAAATCTTCAAGAATTTCTAATAATAATAATACAACTTTAAAATTGGATTTTTAGCTTACGAAGAAACCTCAGGACCCCAATGTGCGCTTTGCGAAAAGTTAATTTCAGAAGCAGAAAAGAAACTTGGACCAAAAAAATCTAAGGTAAGCAATTTTTTTTTTAAATAATTCGTTTTATTTTCGGCCGTATTTCATGTGTATCTAAGGAAGTATTTTCCTATTCCCCAGTATACCCCACGGATCCTCAATTTGGTTGGTTGTTTTTTCTCTGTTTGGACTTTATTTTGCAACTATTCCCTTAGTAGCAACGACTTTTTCTTTGGTCCATTGTCTTGTAATAATACTAAATTGTTGCTAAGCTCTAGTTTATGATAACTTGAATGTATGATCTTTCAGTATATTTAAGTACTAATTTTTTTTTCAATTCAACTTTAATAAATTAAACTACTTGTTAGACCGATTTTTTTGTCGTAATAACCTCCTAGCTTTGCTGGGTTTATCAACTATTTATTTCTGTTTGCTGGTATCCGTAAGACTTTTGAATATATGTAGATAAGTTGGATTTATATGAATTTATTTCAGAATTATTTGTTTTATGGCCGTCTACCAGGTTGTCAATAAAAACAATTATAAAGTTATCAAAAACAAATTTAAAATGCTTAATTTATTATACGATTTTTTTCTTGGAATATGCCCAGGATCATATCCCAAATTATTAGGGGACACCCTGTATAAAAGTTGAGATGTAAAATATATCATGTGTTTTAAATAGGAGAGCTCCGATACTCCAGTAATGCTGTGCAAAATTCCTCGTGGGAATAGTTTTTCTGAAGCATTGGCTTAACAATTCACTCTGATCTCTCAGCTAAGGCGTTTTGCCTTTTGTCTCGTTTTGCGTATCCAGGGCTCCGAGTTCTTAATTGGAATTGCTATCTTGGTAAGAAATCCATTGATTCACGTGCCGGAAACGGGTTGTTATCGGCGATAATTATTGTTGGTACTCCTAGTCCTGCAAATAATTCCAACCAATGCCTTTTAACCTCTGCGGCTGTTTTGTTTTTTAGTTTTCGGAAATCAATCCATTTTGAAAAATAATCAATTATAGCTGTTCTTTTCAAACTCAACTATATCAATTTTTTCCTATGGAACCGCGGGTACTTCTTGAACTATCATTGGTTCCTGACTGGTTTTTATTTTGATATCTTTGGCACAACGGCAATTTATAATAAGGTTTTCTATGTCCATATCCATTCCTATCCAAAAAAGAACTTCTTTTGCTCGTAGATAGGTATCACTACATCTTTCTTTTCTTAACGACCATCCTTCTTGGCAGTATTTTATTACATCACTTAGCGCTTTATCATTAGCAGTTTCTGAAACCCTTTTTTTGTTTTGGCCCTTTCTTCACTTCAGTGCTCAACACAGTTTCCATTATTTTTCTCTCTTCCATAGGGACCCATTCCAAATTTAAATCATATTTCCACAGTTTCATTAACACGCGTTGGAACCTTATGAATGTCTTTTTTTAATTAATGTCGCTAATGGCTTATTATCGTTTTGTATGGCAACAGTTTGTCCATATATCTAATGGTGAAACTTATTCACCGCAAACAAAATTGGTAACAGTTCTTTTTCTACCTGAGCATATTTCTTTTTGCTGTTCAGATAACGCTCTGCTAGCAAATGAAACGATGCGCTTCTGTTGTATCAGACAACAGCCTATTTCGTGTTGGCTTGAATCGCACTGAATTAAAATTTCAATTCCGGTGTCAATCGGTGCTAGTGCCGTCGCTTTGCAAATTTCTTTTTTTAATGTTATCTACTACAGCTGTATGTAATTCTGCCCACATAAATTGTGAGTCTTTTTTTAAATTTCTCTTAATGGTGCACTCAACTCGGCTATATTAGGTACAAACTATCTTTCATAATTTATCATTCCTAAAAAAATTTTAATTTCAACCTTGCTCTTCGGTGTTTCTAAATTATTTATGTTTTCTATCCTGTCTTTATCAATTTCAATTCCATTTCCCGTAAATACAAGACCTAGGTATTTAACTTTTTCCTCGCAGAACTGAAATTTAGTGGGATTAAATTTAATATTTCTTTCTCTAGCTCTATCCAAAACATTTCTCAAATTGTTATCGTGTTCCTTTTTCTTTGACCCCCATTAAGATGTCATCTGTGTAGATCATCACACTCGGTAGATCTCCAAAATTTTGTATAGTCTGCGTAGAAACACATTTGGGGCTGTTAGGATCCCTAAAGGCAAACGGTTAAACTGAAAATTACCATATGGAGTCGCAAATGTGCAAAGCTCAGCTGAAAACTTGTCCAATTTTACGTGCCAAGAACGATTCTTGATATCGATTACGTTAAAGAATTTTGCATTTCCAATCCTTGCTTTACGGTTTACTTTTATTCTCAAAGTTTGTTTTTGTAATTTTCATTTGTTTCATTTGGGCTTAGCATTTACGTGGTAAGATAATAATAGTTAGAGTAGAAAAGTTCATTTTTATTTTAAAGTTAACAAAATTAAAATGGTAGAAAACGGATTATCTTTTGGTTTTTGTTAGAAGAAAAAAAAAAAAAAGCAAGGAAGAGTTATGTGAACATAGGGCAAAGATCTGTCTGATGCTGAACTTCTTTTCTTTACTCTGTCCAGTGACAGTAAGCAATTAGGGTCAGGAGAAACTTCTGGGCATGACAGTCTATGACAAGTCGATTGGCTTTCATTATTCACTTGTTGGTCGCCAAAAAGGGGAAATAGGAAATGATAAATTCAAATTTAAAAAATTCATATACGAGTAATAGAGTCAATAAGATAAAATGAATAAATTTCAAATGAATTGAAACCTCATGTATTGTAGATAAATAAATTGACAAGGTCAACCTCGGAGCAGAAAGTCTCCATCTATTTGGCAATAGTCATCTAAAAGTGTCTCGAAAGATATAAGTTCTATTTTAATCATTGTTATTGTTCAGTTAGTGAAACAATCAAATGTTTTACGGATGCATGCAACATTTTATAGGTAATAAAATAAAAGACCAAGGCAGTCAATTTATTTTTGGGAATGTCTTCAACCATTGAAAGAAGACATTTTTCCTTTTTTATGGATTTGTTTAGAACGACAGGATCTAGGCGAATCCTTATAGTACCATCTGATTTCTTTACTATGACTGTATTTGGTCACATAGTTTTATTGGTACTCTTCTTGGTGTTTTACGAGGGTGGGTCAATAAGTCCGTGACCTTTTGAATTTCAGACCTCTTTACTGAAACAGCAACACTGCTCCTGTCAACAGGCATCTGTCAGTTGACTCCTGTCAGAATTTAAACTTGCTGCGTCAGTTAGTTTGTGTTTGACAGCTATTTTTATCAGACTACTCACTAATTTGAGGAGAAAATGGAAAAAAGTGAATTTCGTGTGCTTATTAAGCATTATTTCTTGCGAAAAAAAACCATTACCGAGACCAAGGCTAAGCTTGATAAATACTATGGGGACTCTGCACCATCGATTTCAATGGTAAAAAAGTGGTTTACTGAATTTCGTTGTGGCCGTACAAGCACTGAAGATGCCGAACGTCCTGGACGCCCAGTTGAGGTCTCTACACCCGAAACAATCGAAAAAATTCACGATATGGTGTTGGCCGACCGAAGATTGAAAGTGCGAGAGATTGTGGAAGCCGTAGGGATCTCGCATGGCTCAGTGGTTTCAATTTTGAATGATCACTTGGGCATGAGAAAGCTTTCCGCAAGATGGGTGCCGCGTTTGCTCACAGTCGACCACAAACGCAATCGTGTAACAACTTCACAGGAAGGTTTGGCGTTGTTTAATCGCAATATGGAGGAGTTTTTGCGCCGTTTTGTAACCGTGGACGAAACATGGATCCATCACAACACACCAGAGAACAAACAACAGTCAAAACAGTGGGTTTCTAAGGGTGAATCGGCGCCAAAGAAGGCCAAGGTGGGTTTGTCAGCCAATAAAGTTATGGCGACTGTTTTTTGGGATGCACGCGGGATAATCCACATTGACTACCTTCAAAAGGGAAGAACAATCAATGGGGAATATTATGCCAACTTATTGGACCGATTCAATGACGATTTGAAAAAAAAACGACCTCATTTGGCCAAGAAAAAAGTTCTTTTCCACCAAGACAATGCAAGGGTGCACACATGTGCAGTTGCCATGGCAAAAATCCATGAATTGGGCTATGAATTGCTCCCTCATCCACCCTATTCTCCAGATTTGGCTCCGAGCGACTACTTCTTGTTCCCAAACCTGAAGAAATGGCTTGGTGGAAAAAGATTTGACTCCAATGATGAAGTCATCTCGTCATTTTGAGGACCTCGACAAATCATTTTTTTTGGAAGGGATAAAAAAATTGGAGAAGCGTTGGACAAAGTGTATAGAGCTCAAGGAAGACTACGTTGAAAAATAAAATTATTTTTTTATCAAAAAATCTGTGTTTTAATGTAAAAGTCACGTACTTATTGACCCGCCCTCGTAATTCTACCTTTTGCACATTCAACCAATCTAATCTTGTGCACCATTGGAAAATATCCTATTCCTGTAAAAGTTTCTTTAAATTAATTCAAAATGTTTTCCTTACTATCCATTTCTGTATACAGAGTGTACATTTTTAATATGATTCTTTTGATGCCATCTTAGACAGCCTAGTAGCAAATCTGAAAAGTAGGCGTCTTCAAATTGAGGAAGAGGTGAAGACTGAACAGAATTAAAAATCCGGTAAAAGTAGTCTTTTAACCGATACGCTGATATATTGGGTTAGCAAGAAACTTATTTCGGTTTTTTTTAGTGTGGGATAAAACTGTTTTTTTTTTTTTCATACAAAGAATACAATTTAATCAATTTTATTTTCCAGTGCGATTTCAGGTCAAAACATTGGTGAAAGTTTTTCATTCAAAGAGTTTTGCAAACATCGAAACAAATGGTGCAAGTTATGATGTATGTAACATTACTTCCAAACCAAGATTCGAAAATTTTTCACGAGTTATCAAAGATGTGTGTGATCTAGCGCAGTTATGGTGGATCACGATTCCCTTACGATTTGTCAATTGTGGCCTCTTCTTGGATTGTTTCCTCCAGTTTCATTCGTTGTTGACAGTGAAAATCAGAACTGATCGTTTGGTTCCTTGGAAGCTCAAAATACGTGACACTTTTATAATCCTACCAAATTGACATCATAGCATAGATGTTGTTGTAGACGATCCATTTTTAATTACAGGTGATGATTCGTTTCAAAAACTGATCAATTTCTAATTGCAGGTGATGATTCGTTTCAAAAACTGATCAATTTCATTGCAATTAACCTCTCTTCAAACTCTCGGATAATCATACGACGATCTCAATAACTTATGATTTTGATTTTGTTATTATCAACTTTGTTGATTGGTCTACCAGAACGTTGGTCACCTGTGACTGAAAAATCTCCAGAACGGAATTTTTTAAACCAATTCTGACACGCTCGTTCTGTTAAGCAGTAAACACCATAAATTTCACATATCTCTTTGCGGGCCTTAGTAGTTTTCTTGCCTTTGCTGAAATAAAAAAGCAAAATATGTTGAAAATGTTCGCATTTTCACTCCATGTTAAAATTCGTCGCCTTAGTGACACAAAAACGTATGTCAATATTTGCTAGTTTTCAGGAGAAGATTTTGTGATATTTTTTTACTATTTTTCATTTTTATGAGTTCAATGAATACTTTTGTAAAATTAACTTTTAAAAATTTAAGGATTAAAATACTAGCTATAGAATAGATAAAGTATATAGAATGCTATATTTTAAGATAGGTACCCAGCCAAAATCGTAAAAAATGTAGTTACGTTCTTGCCTCACTAGGGCGACGAATTGACACTACTAACAAAATTAAATTCTATCTCATTCTAAAGTAAGGTTAAAGTGACAGCTATCAAATGTCAAAAGAAAATAAATCATAACATTGACAAAGGCTAGAACCAATAAACATAACGCAATCTACTTATAAAAACAGAACTTACTTTCTTCTTTATTTTATTTCCTTGTTTCTTGAATTTATTTTCTTGTTTCAATAACTTCAGTGAATTTCCTCTTGCCTTTTGACAGACATTCCCTTAATTGAAAATGCCTTTGGTTCTGTAATTTCTTAATAATATTTACAAGATCGTCAATATTCGGTTTGTGACTTGATTGGAATAGCTGCTCTAATTTAGCGTTTGTTTGATGTTTTCGGATGTTTTTCTTTCCAGACCGGTCTCGGTTCCATTCCCCATATACAACATCTCCGGCACCGATTTAATACATAACTGTCGAATCTACCATGAGTTCTATTAATTTGGGTCCATTCTTATCGCAGACTTTATCTCTTAAAGAACGGGATAAGTTGATTTTTTTTCCTTTGTAAAGATTTTTGCGATAACCAATTCTAGAATTAAAGTCATTTATTACGAAAGTTATGAACTATACTCCATAACCTATAATTTCGTTTGTAGCCCTGTGTTTTTATTATGAAGAGCTTCTATAAATAGCTCTTCGAGGTCTTATTTGGTTGGAATGTTCTGAAATTTCTTATTGAAGAGAAGTTGCTTTTAAGTCTAGAATGATCATATTTCCAATAACATCCCGGTTTCCTAGCGACATAGTTGGTTACTCTGATGAAAACTCCGCCACTCTTTTTTTCGATTCCAGTATGTTTCGTGGGAGAACTAAATGCCGTTTGCTTTTAGTGGAGTCCGTAACATGTTTAGAGTAATACCAATGTAGGTGCATAAATGCGGTTGTGCGTTTTGATTTCCAAATAACAATTTTTTATATTTTTTTTTTGAAAACAGACTTAAATATATTTTACAATTTCTTTCTTTCCGAAAACCAGCAAGAAATTAAAAATGCACTCCACCACGCATGTGATAAACTACACAAAGGGAAAAATAAATGTCATCAATACATTGATAAATATGGAGATAAAATAGCAGAACTTATTTTAAAGGAAATGTCAGCGAAACAAATTTGTCGGGAGCTTGGGTACTGTTTATCGACTGATGACGATTGTAAGTATTGTACAATAGTAGATTTATTTGACTTTGTTTTTGCGTTCACAACTTTTGTGTTTACAGCAACCTTAAATGAAATGTTTAATGAAAGCAGTATGGAAAGCGAGCAATTTGAAGCAATTCGCACCTCCGATAAAACAAATAATATTGATGATACTAAAGATCCTCCACCTTGTGTTCTTTGTGAATTTGTTATTGCAAGGCTTGAAGTTGAACTTAAAGACAAGAAAACACAAGTAAGTAATAACCAATGCGTTTTATCCTCCAGACCGATTTGGTTTGACTGTTCATTATTAGACATTAGGACGGAGCATCTAACGCCGCAACTATGTTGTCATTAGAATATCTTGATTAAATAATTATGCATGTGCTCGGCGTCGACGAGAGCTGCCCGGAATTTCTCAGACACTTCCTCACTATCTCACCAATGTTTTGGAATATATTGTACATAAGTTAGCTACGTTTTTCCACAAACTTAGCTTCATCTCACAGTATATGCAAATTTTCAAAATTATGTATTACAGCTGGTTAAATTCGCAAATGAATAACACCAAACCATCACGCATTCTTTTTGACTCATAGATCTTCCAATGGGGATAGCTTTCAAACTGTTCTAACAGACGTATGAAATTTATGTTCAGTATTTCATGAATAAACTTACACCATTTCAAAGGAAAATAAGTTGCCTTTAATTGAATTTCACTGAGTGTATATTGCCTAGAGGGCTATCACATCGTTATTTTGATAGCTTCTTCAGTAGAAAATCCTGGACGCCTTTGGAAACTCGCGGTCTCTTAGCATTAACTTGGAGTACCGTAAACTTAACTTTGTAGAGTGAAATAAAACAACTGGGTTGGAGCCACTCCCATTTACCCGACCTTCTACAAATTTATAGTCTTTATTTACATAAAGTGATCATACGAACAATGCGCTATACATATGTATATATTTATATGTATATACAGGGTGACTTACTCGAACTGTAGCTTTTTAAAATGCTATAATTTTTTTATTTTTTGATAAATTTTATTGTGCCAAAGCAAAAAATGTTCGAAATCTATTTTCAAATTGTATCAGTAGTTTTCAATATGTCCACCTTTGGCGCGAATAATGGCCTTGAGACGGCCGAAGAAAGCATCGCCGGCTGCACGCAAGTGGCTCTGCGGTATTTTGGCCCATTACCGGCGAAGTGCTTATTTGAGGTGGTCCAAACTTTGGTATTTTTTAGTGCCAACCTTCGCCTTCAAAATACCCCAGACAGATAAATTCAACGGATTTGTATCCGGAGAATTTGCAACCCATTGTGTCGAAGAAATGAAGTGTGGAACATTGTTTTTTTAACCAATCTTGCTTGACGCGCGCTTTGTGAGACGGTTCCGAGTCTTGTTGAAATGTCCACGGTCTCCGACCGAAATGATTGTTTGCTCAAGGCTTCAATACTGCCTCTAAGACAGTTTCACGGTATACGATCGCATTAATTTTGACGGAGAGCGACCATCGGCGATTATGGCGGCCCAAACCATCACCATCGGTGCTGCCTGCTTTTTGGTGGCCGTCCGAAGGTGTAAATTTTCGAAGGACCTCTCTGGCAAGTAAACTCGGTCATTTTGTTTGTTGACATATTGCTCGATAACAAATGGCGACTCATCGGAAAAAACCAAATTCGGCAACTCACCACTTTCGTGCAAGCATAGCAACTCCTTCGCTCTGTCGACTCTAACTTGTTTCTGTTGCGGTGTAAGATCGTGTGCTGTTTGCAAGTTCAATGGCTTGAACCCAAGCTCATTTTTCAGTATGTGTTGCATCCGTTGCAACGATATATTGAGCTCACGAACCATTTTTCTTCCACTTCGACGCGGATTTCACTCAATTCCAGCCTTCACTTTCCGAACCATTTTTGCCGATGTTGCTGTTTTTTATGACCACCTCCATGGCGAGCTATGCAGACACAAATGATTTATTCACGTTGAAGTGGTGGAGGGCTCTATCGATAGCTAATTGTGGTTTTCCAGCCAAATATAAAGCAATCACACTATCACATTTGAATTCCATCGCGGATAAAAATTTTTCAACACAACTGAGACCCAAATCCTTTAAAAGGATTGTAAATAATAAAATTATCTGTCATGTGTCAAAATTTGAGCTCACTTTCATGAACGGTTTGGAACTTGCAGCAGTCTGAAGTTGGTTGCAGTTCGATTCAGGCAGGGTGTACATATAAGAGTAGTTGTAGTATCCTCTTGAGTGTTAAATGTTTTTTTTTTAACTTGAAGGAATTTTTATTATGAAGAATGGTTCATGGCATTAAGTTTTGAAGACAATTTTTGCAAGCATATGACTTCCTCTGGTATTTTCGATGAAGCGCGTGCGTTTGGTGTAATCGGGTGGCGTCAAATTACGCGGTCATAGGGGGCAACCTTAACAAGTGAATGGTCCCCTGGCCAGTACAGGACGTAACGCCATTCTCCTGGAACCACATATCATACATTTTTTTTATGTGATCCATATTTTCGAAGAAATAATTACTATTCATTGGCTGTACCGCGAGTACCAGCCTCATCTTGCAAATATAAGGACCGATGTCAGTACGTTTTGTGGGTGTAATTTACATGAGTCTTTTCTGGATTTATGTCACTCGTCGCAAACCGAGGTCTTGTGGTTTTGGTTCCTACACCGTTTGGTGTAGAATCTTTTAACAAAACTTCGAATCTTCCGCCACATTCTAACTCTCATCGGCTACGGTTTTTTCTGTACTCACATTACGTTGACGCGCTGTTGGTATGTATTGGTATGTAGATACTCTACGAAATTTATCCATTACACGAGGAATAGAGAGCTCAGTTGAGATCGTTTATGAAAACCTAACAAATCATAATATTTTCTACATGTTCCGCGAATTCAGACCAAATTTCAAAATAAGTTAGATAATATTTATGATAATTTGCTAAATGAAGCTGAACAGAAATGTTAGAACTGTAAAAAATGACAAAGTTATCCCTATTTGAAAGTCTGGTATATGGATAAATAAAAAAAAACTCTTCTTAATACTGATTTTCTGTTGTAATAGAGGGTGCCCCACCTTTTATGTCGGTATGTGAACATTGAATAACTTAAAATAAAAAACCGATTACCGTATATGAGATATTTTTTTTTAATTTGCTCTTTTACAATTTATTTGGACTAGTTTTTGAATACAACATCAATCAAGTGGCCGCCTTTATTGACCAAAGCAAAATGCGCCATTTTTGCTGAGTTTTTCATCACTTTTTCGAGCCTCTCGGGCGGTATAGCGATGTTTTCGGCACGAAGGTTTTCTTGAGCTCGTCATTGGTCTGTTTCGCCTTCTTTAAAGAAAAATGGCCCAATGATGGTTTTGGCGCAAACGCTGGCCCAAACAGTGACTTTTTAATCATGCAATGGTGTTTCATGGATTTCGTGTGGATTCTCTGTTCCCCAAATGCGGCAATTGTGTTTGTTAACGGCACCAGAGAGTGTTAAATGGCCTCATCGCTCCATCGCTTCCAAAAATCAGGTTCAGTGTGAATCATTCGAGCGACTGTTTGGCCGTATTCCAAACGACGTGGACGTTATGTCGGCAATATTCTTTGAGTCAATTGTACTTTATACGGAGACAAATACAAATCATCCCTCAATATGCACCGCTAGGTGGTTCTACTGACGCCAAAATACTGAGCGCCGTGACGATAGGACACATTTGGGTTCTCGGCAATACTCTTTTGTAGCTTCAACCAGTTCATTGGAACATCTTGGGCGTTGATGAACGGCATTTCGACGATCTCACACCATCCGTGCTCAACAAAATTCGACACCAAACAACGAATAGTGTTGTCAGACGGTGCTTGTTGGCCACGATATTTTCGACGATATGCACGTTAAGTTAACACAACTGAATGACTATTTTCAATGTATATCGTCACTATTTCGGTATGATGCGATTCATGTTTAAAATTGTAATGAATTGACGTTTCAAAAACATGTCTACTTAAGTCAGTAGCTTGATATATGTCAAAGTCATACTTCTTTTTTTTGCAAAGAACTTAACACTCAAATGGGTGTGAATACACTTATAATGCCTCAGCATGGGTTAGGTTTTTGGATAGAGAGAGAAAGAAATATGTTTGGGCTCAGTGGTTATTTTGCTCCATGGGTGGGATCCAACATTTAATGGGGAGTCTAAATTCTTAGTGGAAGTTGGTTTGATGTTGATTTCTAGTCAACTACTCATCTTACTTGATTTTTGTTAACCGAAAAAATTAATATGTCTTTCGGGCGAGACTGGGATTCGAACACCGAACCACTTGAGCCACTGCCACCCGACATTAAAGATGGCGCACCCTGTATGTTGTCTTATTCGAAAAAAAAACTGTTAACGTACTTGTTATGCGTAGTCTGTTTCGTGAAAGTGTCATATTGCTCGTACCCATGTCGTACTGTCGTTTCATTCTTTTTGCTCGTAAGTATACACATCCGGATGGATGTTAACAGATAAATAGATTAGTGTTAGAAAATGAAACAAAAATGCAATAGATCAGAAGACGATGAAAAAACAGCCTCTTCCGAAAAAAAACAACAGGTAAAACAGAGCAAACGGTTAGAAAATTCAACTATAAAAAAGAACGGAAAGAATGACTCGAATCAGCCCAATACGCCAACAACAATAACAAAGTTTTTCAAAAACAACTCGGAAATAAATAGTAGGCCTAATGAAAATTCCACGCAAAACATATCTAACAACAAAAATCTATTTATCTAGTAAAGAACACTAGCTTATTCAAACAAACACAACCATAACGACCACGCAAAGTCCAAGGAACAAGAAAAAAAGAAAACCTAATTGAAAAGATACAGAAAGAAATACTCCTCAAGTCGGCTGGCCACAGTGAGGAATTTAGGCCAAATATCCTATCAAGATGAACATAAAGAAAATAACGTTAATAATCCAAACGGAAAAGATAAAAATAACGACAAAGATCATAATAAACTACAATCAGAAAAAGCAAAAATAGAAACAATTTATACATGTGCACCTTTAACTGGAACTGGAAATGGCATTATCAAAAATAGAATGGAGTACACTTGGAAACCCGCATTTTTGGTGAAAAACTAATATAAAGAAGAGATAGCAGCCTATCTACTATAAAGGTGCAACCAAAGACTACGCGGAGTAGGTTTCCAGATAAATAACGAAATAAAAAAACAAAATAAACTTCTTCAACGAGAGAATAGTTGCTCATTCAGTTAAGCATCGGTAAATCGAAACTTCCTATAATACAAGTATCATCTACTGAGATATCATTTTAATTTGTGTGTTCAACAATTGCGAAATTGTATGAAGACCTCGAACTAGTATAAACCCAAAACAAGTCAGAATTCATCATTATAATCATCATAAAGGGCGATTTTAACGCGAAGATTGGAATGAAAAGGACAAATGAAGGTCTTATAACGGGTGACTATGGATATAGAATAAGAAACGAGCGATGCGAAAAATATGTGGAATGACTATGGCAACAGGGCTCGTCGCATGCAATAGTCTCTTTCAGAATAATAAAAACAATAAATGCACATGGAAGTCTGCAGACGGTACAACTAGAAATGAAATTGATTAGTAGTAGCCAACAAATAAACCATCATAAAAGATGTTTCAGTTTTAAATAAATTCGTATACGTGAGTGACCGTAGACTAGTTAGAGCGATTATTAAAATTAATCATAAAACAAAAAAACTACCACACAAAAACGGAGAAAGGATCTACGAAAAATATTAGAAGAGGATGACGTAGAATAATACTTAGGACAATTCACATCAAAATGCAAATGGATCACAATTAATAAAACAACGGTATAAGCAACATACGATTTACTCGATTTATGGTATACCTTTGGATAATCAAATCAACAGCAAACACAATATTTATCGACCAGTACAAACAAAATTAACAAAATAACTGAAAATAAAAGGAAATTAATCGATGAAAGAGAAGTCCTACGGCAAAAAAAGATACTCCAAAAACCCAGGAAAACTATATTTAAAAGAACTAAAACAATATTTAAAAAATAGATTAAGAAGGATATAAAAAGTTTTAATGATCGAACAGTCAAGCAAATAATCGAGGAAGACGTAGCTATTAAAAATGCCAACAAGACTTTTACTTTCGAAAAGAATGGATAATAAAGCTATGAAAACAAAACAAAATAATTCAAGAAAAAAAACAGGTACCGAATTTTTTGAGGACCTCAACTCTAAACATAGAAGAGATTCTACGTAAATTACTTAACATACACGTCAATAAAGACGCACCACCGATCTTCCTGCCCAGCGAAATCGAAAAAGCAATAGATGAGCTACCAAATGGCAAATGCTTTGGAAATGATTCGATAAAAGCCGAAATGCTCAAACTAGGAAAAAGTAAATTAACTTTAAGTCTCACCAACTTTGTTAATAAAATTTTGGAATCGGAGGAAATACCAACTCAATGGAAAGAATCGACGATATGCTTGCTTCACAAAAAGATTTGAGAAACAAAACATTCCGAATAAATTCACAAGGATCCTTAAATATCTCTATGCGAAGAGCAACGCAAGAATATCTTTAGAATCCTAAGGAAACAAATTCATTATGAATAGAGGAGTGAAACAGGGCGGCCCTTTATTACCAGCTTTATTTGTAAGGTACTAGAAAAGGTATTTAAATCATTAATTTGGGACTGCTATGATATTGAAATAGACGGAAAATATTTGAACAACCTTAGATTCGCAGACGACGTCATTTTAACTTCATCCACAACAAAAATGAAAGTATTGTACTGCTTAATGAAATAGAAAATGCAGGTAAGACCACAGGTCTGACGATGAATGCTGAAAAATCGAAACTTATGTCTAATGATATAAAAGAAGATATTATAGTAAATAATGAGAAGATCGAATACATCAAGAAATATATGTATCTAGGCCAATTAATATCACTAGAAAAGCGACAAGACAAGTAAATTGAGAATAGGATAGCCAAATGATGGAACCAGCTTTAGGGAAATAAGAACATCTTAGAGTCCAACATATCCATGACCTAAGAGCATATGTATTCGACTCAACCATCTTGCCAACTATGACATATGGCTCAAAAACATGATGCTTGACATCGAAATCTGCAATGGAAAGATCGCTTCTAAGAGTTTCAAGAAGACAGAAAATCCGTAACATAAACATACGAGAGAGAACTGGTTTTACAAATGTTGTTCTAAGGGCTAAGCTAAAGGGCTGGTTATGATGCAAAATTGCAAGATAACCGATGGTTCCCTAAAAACAGAATGGATACCAAGGGACGACAAGAGACGACCTGGTAGGAAACTTAAACGCTGGAGAGATGACCTAGAAAAAATGGATAAAAGATGGAAACAGTTGGAAACAGTTAGCCAAAGATAAAAATAATGAAAAAATATCCACAGTTGAATTAGAATTAAATTATACCTCGTAAACTTAATTATATTGTATTATATACGATTGTAAAATACTCTTCCGGTGCTTTGAAATTTGAAATTTTTTCAACGAATTAGAAAAGGATCAATGCTACTTGCTACCTGCCGACCTACAGTTGCGAACATTAAAATATCAGTGCAGAACAAAGTCAAGAAAACAATCAGTTTATTTGTAATGATATATTAAATAATAGATATTTTAGTGTATCTTATTACAGCATTCAATGACATTAATAAAAAAAAAATACTCTGAGAAAATTTCATAAAATTGGTATGCATGCTTCATGCGAGAGTTTTATAATCTCAAAATACGTTTTTGTGGCGAACATAAAAATAGCAGTGTTCCCTCCATTTTGGTGACAAATCTCATTATCTGTTGCCTATTAAAGTCTAAAACTTTGTTTGTTTGTTGCATTATCTAAATTTTGAATGACCGCCTTACCGCGCCGGGGCAATAAAATTCACGTCAGAAGATGGAACTGCTTGCCAGTCCATTACTTGGCCCTCATTGACACGAAACCATGCTTTTGCCTTCTTGCTTGTATGTTTTGGGTAGTTATTTTATTGGTAGACGCATTTAAGTGGAATTTCCTCACTGCAGTAGGGCAACGTTATATTTTCCAGAAGGTGGACATAAATATGTATATACTGCGGTTGGTATTCCGAATTCACGACGAACATATTAACAAGAACCAGAGGTACAGCCGTATAACACAATTTTAGACTCATCCGTCCACAAAATATTCTGCAGCTGTGCACGGGCCACTCAATTTGATTTTTTGTAAAGCGAGTTTTCCTTAAACTGTTTTGTAAGGAGCTCCTTCCAGGGGTTGTGCGCTGCTAATGGTTTTCCAACTATTTCTGCCGCACTATCATATCATTCATGGGCAAGCTCATCTACTTTCTAATCTGTACGACAGACTTTAATGGATGCTTTTTGGCGATTCGGACAATTTTGAGGTCATCTTGAGGCGTTGTTCTCTATTCTCCATCCCTCTTCTTCGGTTTTTCCGCAACCTTGAAAGTATTTGACTCCAATTTTGTAGAGTAAGATAAGAGTTGCTGATTGTCTTTATAGGACTATCCTTAGATGAGGCAAAATAATATCATAATTCACATTATCATCAATAAACTTACTTTCTTCTTGATTTTTTTTTTTTTAAATTATGCACTTATTTTTCACGCAAACGAAAAACTATTAACGCACTGGTATTTTTAGGACTGAAACGAATAAAATCTATAAATTTTAATACGGGCTATACTTCCAATGCGTAAAAATTGCAATCCCATTTTGTACACAAATTAGCCTGTATATTCTCTAGTTTCAGTTTGTTATTGATTTTAGTTCGGTGCGGTTTAAAATATTTATAAAATATGAGTCAAGAGGAACGGCCTAAAAATATCATCGACAAATGGCTCGAAAATACCTCGCGTCCAAACCATTTCATCGCAAAAAATTTATCATAGCACGCAGTACAGTGGATTCTGTTATTAAACGATATTTGGAGACGTTGACAGTTAAGCGAAAACAGAAAAGTGGAGCACATGATACAAATTTGGACAGGAAAATAGTGGGTACCATCGTAAAAAATCCAGAGATGTTGCTTGGAAATGTAATACCAACCAAACAATGGTACAAAGATCTAAAAAACGTAACGGTCTAAAAACACGAGAAAAACAAAAAATACCAAAAGTTACTGAGAAGCAAAAAAAAATTCATAAAAACACGAGCCCGAAAGCTATACGAGTTGATCGGCAAGAAGAAAGCGTGCTTGGTTTTTGATGACGAAACTTATGTCAAAGCCGACTTTACTACCCTTCCAGGTTCGCAGTTTTACAACTTGTTTGAAGCTGAGATTCTTCCGCAATCAACAACATCGATCGGGATGGAAAAATTCGGGTCAAAATATCTCGTTTGGCAGGCCATTTGCCAATGTGGACACAGAAGCTCATCGTTTATTACAACCCGAACAATTAACGGAGAAGTGTGCATTAACGAGTGCCTAAAAAAACGGTTGATTCCTTTCTTAAACAAACACGAGGGTTCAACATTATTTTGGCCAGATTTAGCTTCAGCTCAATATGCTAATGCGACGTTGAGCTTTCTTGTTGCTAAAAATGTCGACTTTGTCCCAAAAGACATGAATCCACCCAATGTTCCACAGTGTCGTCCCATTGAAAGGTATTGGGCTTTGGTCAAAGCTAAATTGAGGAAAAGTGAGCAGAGTGCAAAGGACGTAAAATGGAAAAAATCACGGATATAACTGTCACCAACCTTATGAAGGACATTCGAAATAAGTTGAGGAAAGAATGGGAACCCAAATAATTTTTTTTATTTTTTGTAATTGTGAATGAATTTAATAAAAACAGAGTTTTAAAGCAAATAAAAAAAATTTACATGAATTATGAAAATATTTTTTTTTTACTTTGAAGTTTCCAAATTTTATTCGTTTCAGTCCTTAAGGACAGTACATCTTTTGCCGCTATACACGAAAATGGGTTACTATCAATCACCGCATCCATTTGTACCGCCGAGGCACTAGCTATCCTAAAAATATAGAACTATCCTGAAAAGTACGTGGTAAATTTATTATAGGAACAGATAGCTTATCTGTAATACATGCTGTTGAAAATCCTAATAACAACGCTTTAATCATCAACAAAATCAGAGACGGTCTCATAAGAATGCCTCGCAAGTTGAACCTGATGTGGATCCCTAACCATGTAGGCATAATGGGAAATGAACTTGTTGACTTCACCGCCAATTCTGCACACTGTGCTTCAGTTTATAAATCGGCCACATACACTAAACTCGATCTATTACGATTCGCTAAAAACAATCTCCGGGCAAAACAACTCCTGGATTGGTGTAGTTATTCAACCATTAACACTGACAGATCACATCCAATTTATCCCAGCTCTTCTTCCAAAGCGAAGAACACGGCGTTTGTCACACTGAGTCTACCCATCAACACCTCCTCAAAAAGGAAGATCCGCTTACGTGTCATTCCTGTCACTCTCCAATCGACGTAAATCACATCTTAGGTATAGGAATATCTCCCTCATGTAAACAAACGAATCAACTGTTAACCCCTTCGTAACCATCTATTTACGAGATCTTAAGAAATCCTAATCACGATAATATTGTTAAAATGTATAATCTCATGAAAATGCCTAAATTTAATATTTAATTTAATCTCATAATAAATCAATAGAGCCGAAAGCCCTCGCAGCTAGTGCTCTCTCTTTTTTAGCATGTAAATTTATTTATATGGTAATAAATTATAATAATAATAATTAATATATATATTTATTCTAATTTATTTGTACTAACCTTGGACAGGAAGAAATTAAGCACGAAGTTGAGACTATTTGCAAAAAAATGCCCAAAACAGTGTCCGCAAACTGCGAACAATTTGTTGAGAAATATGGGGATCTTATTATTTCCCTATTGCAAACCTTACCTCCGAAGCAGATTTGCCAAAAACTGCAACTGTGCCTGGCTTTAAATAGCAAAGTGAACGGTAAATAACTTTACATGTAGAAATTGTTCACCTAAACGTTTGTTAAACACTTATAAAACAGATCAAGTTGTTGAATGTGGTGTTTGCCATGGAGCAACGAGCAATTTGGTACAATATACCAATGAACAAGAAGAGATGTCTATTGATCTACAGAATATGATCGAAGTTGCCTGTGATAATCTTCCAGCTAAATATTATAAAAAGGTTTTTTACTAAGTTTGTGTTTTATCAAAATGCGTCTAATAATTTTGTTGCTAGTGTGCCGAACTTTTGAAATATTATGGTGAAAGCATTTTAAACATGATCAAATTCAAAACAAACCAATCGGAAATCTGTGCGGAGATTGGCAAATGTTTCAAAGAAGAAAACTCCGGCTTAGCATATATCAAAATGGAAGGTACTTATATATATTTTTTTGGATAGTTAAAAAAAATGATGAAAACAATAATAAAAATAAAAAATTACAAAAATTTAATTATTATTATTTTTTTTTTTTTTTTTTAGAAAATTCCAATCGGGTGAGACGAAACGACGTCATACTTGGGGCTAACAAATGCACTTATGGGCCCGCACATTGGTGTGCCAGCAGGGAAAATGCTAAGGCGTGTGGTGTACGTTTTTCTCGTTATATTTAATTTTATTTGAAAAAAATACTATGATAATCATATATTATATATTTCTAGTCGACTGAATTCTGTGAGAAAAAAATTTGGAAAGATACCTCATCCAACTAATACCGTAATATTTCAGTTATTACATATAAGTTACTTTTCATGGCTTAACACTATTGTACTTTATTCTATTCCTTTTATTTTTTGTTATCCCAATTCAGCATAGTTAATATTGTTTAATAAAAAATTGCTATGCAAATTTTTTTTTTTAATGAAAAAATATATTTTTGTAGTATGTAGGTACGTATGCATTATCTATGTACATAGGTATGTACACAGTTTATTGAACAAGTTCCGGGGCTTTTTTTTTTTGTTGAAGATAAAACAAGTTAGAAAAAAACACTATTCAATTTTCAACGAACAAAGAGTCGCTGGAGCCTGTCGAGAAATTTCTTACAGGGTTAGTTTGTAGCACCCTCGTCACATTTCATTAAATAGAATCCACGTAATCAAACGCTCTCCTTTCATGGTGGTATTCAACTAAGGGATTAGAAAAAACTGGCCGGAGCCAGATCTGTCCAGTATGTTGGGATTGATCACAGATAGTAATTGTTTAGTAAAGAAAACTGGGCTACTAATAACGATGAATGCGTAGGAACATTATCGTGGATCAAGAACTAGTCACCCATGCGGGTACAATAATTCCGGGAGCACGTCTCGTATCTGTCTCAAAAGTTGTTCAGACAACATTTTAACTCGTGGATTGGAAGACAGAGGGCGCCGCACACGTACTCGTATAACATTCTCGTCTTAAGGTAACTGCAAGGGCGCACCTCTTGGGCCATCTTCCAATCAAATACAATGCCTTGCTTCCACTCAAACACTCATAATCATTCACATTTGAAAAGTTTCCGTTCTGGAGATTTTTTACTCGAAGGTGACTGACGTTCTGGTAGACCAACTGAAGTTGATGATGACTAAAGCAGAGTCATAATTAAATCAGGGCGTCATATATCTGCGAGAGACTGCGGAGAGATTAAATGCATCGCACAGAACTGAAAAATTTCTTGGACTCGTAAAAAAGTTCGATATTTGGGGTAATGATTGAAAGAGATTCACCTAACACGACGATTCAGCGTTTGCAATATGACACATCTCAAATATGCAATGAAATTGATCGTTTTCTTTTGAAACATACTCTTTTAATCACTGATGATGAAAGATGGATCGTCTACAACAACATCAATCGAAAACGACCATGGTCTAAGCGTTCGTGCACCGCATCGAAACTGAACTGCATCAAAAGAAGGTTATGTAGTCGATTTATAAAATTGTCGAGTATTTTGAGCTGTCGTAATAGAACAAGGAGAGCAAAATAAAGCAGCTCTTCGATGGCTGAACCAAATGTTATTTTCATCAAACCAACTAGGATCTTTTAAATTTGTTTGTCTAATGCATTCCAAAGTCATCGTTTCTCTAACATGTTTCATGTGAGGACACTGTTTAAAAATTACATGAATTATTTTGAAATGAAACTTACATATGCTGAAAAACTCATCAGTAGGTGCCAAAAGTCTGCCAAAATCACTATTTTGGGAAAAGTTTTTCGCGAATATAAAAAACTCAGACGGACATGTTATTTTTTCACTATTTTTTTGGAAGCTTTACGAACAGGTTTGCTTTGATAACATTTTATGAGCTAGATATCCTGCAAAATATCGCATTGCTGTTGTTTCCAAAGAAACAGGAGCTTGCTCTAATATTGTGGCTATAACATGCTCTTGTAAACTTTCATCGCAAATAAATTCTTTACATTCCATATTCTGTGCGGTGTCGGTTAATTCGGTTTTGAAAAGGTTTAATATTAAAAATTCCACATCATTTGCCCAATGGTGTAAAAGTAATAAGGTTAGATGAAGGAATTTTTGAGAAGGTAATAATAAATTTACGTACTGAGGGATTTTTATTATTGCCGCCCTTATGCGTATAACAGAAAACAAATTTCCTAAGACGTCTTGGTGAATTCTCTTAGTAAGTAATCCGCCTCGGGAAACGACTCATTAGCTATATCGTCGCATAGCAAAATAACCCCATTAAGCGTCTGTTCTAATCCCTTTAAACAAAAGTTTCTTGGTGTGATCGGGTAATTTTATTTACTTCAAAATATCTTTTATGTAATTGTATGCAGCATTTCCCACTTTTCACGTTTCAAAATATTTTTGTCATATTGTGAATCACTATTCATGCTGTCAAAAAGATCATTAATTTTGCTGATAAACATTTGTGTTGCTCTGAGGTGTATTGCAAGCTATTAAGCTGATGAGCCATGAGTCATTTTTTGCAAATAACACACCGTCTAGTTCGGACGTGTTTCAATTTTGCACCGCGATAATTTGTGAATATTTGTTTTTCTGTTTGATCTTTTTCCTTTTTTGTTTCGTGTGTGACCCATTCGAACCGTATTACTTGTTCCCAATCACTTACACCAACATTTCTCAGTGTCATCAAAACACAATGACTGTATTTTCTCAGTGTCATCAAAACACAGTGACTTTGTATTTTCTCAGTGTCTTAAAAAAAAAAAAAATAATAATAATAATTAACCATGTGTTCCTGTGAATTCGCTGACTGCACTGTTCCTACTAACACAGTGCAATGGGATATGTGGAAAGAAATTCCATCACATATGCATTGGTTTGAGCAGAAACGCTAAAAATCATCTCGAAGGGTATAAGCGCATATTCTGCTTTTTCTGTGTAGAGTGCCGGACCATCTCCCTGGCACATATAATGCTGGCTATAAAATGTATTAACCAGCAAATAATTGGGCTTGCAGGCTCGATTTCAGAGCTGAAATGCGAAGTTCAATTCAGTGGTAAAAATATAACCAAACTCATTTCCGAGAGCTATTGTATGATAATCTAAACTATTCGATCGATAACAACATAATCACCATAAAATCAGCTGTTCAATCCCTGCACTCTAAAATCAGTAAATTAGCAGATTCTGATAAGTCTCTCTGGTCAAACACGTTACCAGCGCTTCAGTCAACTTCAACTCAGTTGGAAAAAATTATGTCAACATTGGCTGACCAATCCACTCTTGTACATCTCACACCGAAAACATCGGATCCATCCAACATGACCTCAATTTTCTTAGTGAGGAAGTTGCATCCACTATGCAGATTTTGGAGGATTTAAAGCACATCTCTAGTAAGCCGGATGCACCTCCATCTGCAGTAAGCCCGTGTAACAAATCCTTACACGACGAGCTATATACATCACCCTCAACCACTTCAGCCCCAACTCTTTCAATAACCGCTACCAGCGAAGCCCCCGCCCAACTCTCTGCGGTAAATGCAACTTCGATCATTAATCCCGTCCCAAGACTATTGCCAATAATTAGGGCTTTTGGGACATCCTGGACTCTCCCGCAATGGGCCAACAGAATTCAAAAATTAAATAAAATGATTCTTGAAACCACCAAAAAACCGGAACTGTCTACTTTCTTCCTCCAACCTGCCTCTCGTCACTCAATCCCGTCGTGGATCAAAGACTTTTTAAGGAAGAAATTTGGTATACAAAACGTAAGCAAGTTGGCAAAGTCAAAAGCAAAACCGGCCAGTGTTTTGAAATACGTATACCCACTACGTACGATTGGATGTTCAAATCATCGGATGGCATACCAATCTCGAAGAAGATGGTCATCACCCAACGAACGAATATGGTCCATAATAAGTGTACTAATAAAAGAAAAGATAGCACCCACAATTCTGCCCTATCCCATCAAAATCTCGAATCAAACTGGTCGTATAAGACCGAAATCTTTCCTAGATTCTCCTCACTCCTACCACCCTTTGCTAACACCAGAGTCGCAACACCAAATCCTCTCCCGCCCCTCACTAAAGCATTAAAGCCGCTTTAAAACAGAGTTTCATTTAACCTTGTTCCAACTAACATTGCCCCATCAGACAAATATCCTAATTTTATTAGCTCTCATATACTAAACCCAACCACCCCTTCCTCATCTTCATCTACCAATCCCCCTGATCCAACCCCCCTCACTAGTCAAGATTCTAGATCCGGAGTGCTTGACCAACCTGTCCCTTCTTCACCCGTTCGTTCTCTTAATTCGCCTGCCCCCGATTCTCACCCGAAATACCTTGACCCACTCCTTCCACCAACTGTCAAACTCACTAAGAAATTTTCTGATATGAATGATGACAGTCGTTATGTAGTATCTCGTTTGAGAGACCGCCGCATTTATGAAATTGTTCGCCACTACCTTGCCTACTTGCACGACAAACCCAACTTCGTTTGCATCGATGGCATAACCAAAACTAACATCATGATTTTGATTCAACGAGAAGGTCTTCCTATTAAGCCACTGGAATTGCTGCAAATTTTCGTTCGCTACCATGAGAGTTTCGACATCTCTTCCGACGAACTTTATGATCTTTCTACGCTGTCTTCGCATGTCAACTCTAAAAAACGTCTTTCCCACTTGCAAAGAACTCGTTCAAATTTTAAAAACTATTGCAGTTCCTAACAAACCGAATTCCATATCCTCCAGTCCACAATGCCTGTCCATTTACTACCAAAATGTAAGCGGTATGCGCTCTAAAATCTCCGCCGTATATCTCAATTCTCAAAAGTTTCCCTATGACCTAATTGTTCTTATTGAAACAAATCTAACTCCTGAATTAAAAACCATGAGCTGTCTCTTACAAATTTCAACGTTTTTCGAAAAGATGGATTTGAAAGAGCTAATAATCTTTATGACCGAGGTGTTTTATTAGCAATCCGGAACTATTTTCCGCAACTCCTGTTGATATTCCCCACACTGACAACTTTGAGTTAGTATGTGTCAATATTACGCTCCCCAAACGCTGCCTTTACGTACTTGGTTGTTACATTCACCCATCTCAACCAATTGAGTCTCATCGACCTGTATTTCACGCAGTGGATTTTTTGACTGTTGATGCACAACCTGAAGATTGTGAAGTAGGAGATTTCAACCTCCCTCACCTTAAATGGGAGCCTTCCGATGATTCGTTTCATTTCGTCTCTCTTAATTCATCCTCTGAAATAGAAATATTGATGGTGGACTGCATAACCAACTCAATTCTATTCAGATTAGTGGAATACCTAATACAATGAACAGACAACTTAACCTTGTCTTCGCATTCGATTCAGATAACTGTGTCGTTTATAAGAGTGATCATCTTCTTTCTACCCTAGACTGCCTTTTCAATTATATACTCCTATGAAAATGGCAACACTTGTGTCGATTCGAAAAATTCATTTCCATTTAACTTCCGAAGAACGGACTTTAACAAACTAAAAAAACCCATCAGCAACATTAACTTTGGCTTTATTGCTGAGACAACTAACATTAATCTTGCCCTATCAACTTTCTATTCTTAATTTTCTCCTGGTTTGAAGGTTCCATATACGTTCCAAAAGGACTGCATGTCAGCTCCTCCCTGGCACAACAAGGAGTTGCGCTCTCTCCGTAATAACAGAAACAGGTTGTGGCACAAATTCTTAAGTCGATTCCGACTACAGTAATTATCGATTAGTATGCAATCGTTTTTCTGAACTCTGGGAGTCTCTTTACCTTGAGTACCTCTATCGCATGCAATTTAGCCTAGTCTCGGACCCTAAGCGCTTCTACCAGTTTTTTAATACCAAAAGAAAGTCAGACGGCTACCTATCTACTCTCAAATTTTTTAGTGAATCTTCTGCCGACCCAAGAACCATTGCAAATGTCTTTGTGTGTCATTTTAACAAATCCTTTTCTAAGAAAACAGCTGAACCCGATGCTAGTCACTTTGACTATATGAGAAACTATCCTGAGACGTCATCCATCTCACTATACATACATAACAACATCTTTGGTATCTGAAAACATTACCAAACTTAAAGACGATTTTTTATCCGGCCCTGATGGCCTTCCGGCTATTGTAAGAGTGTGTTACCCACCTCGGTGCTCTCCTTGCTGCCTTATTTAACTTGTCTGTCTCAACAGGAGCTTTCCCTTTCCTATGGAAGGAATATTACATAATCCCTATTCATAAAAAAGGAAGTAAGGCCGAAGTCGATAATTATACATAGAGCCACAGCAAAGCTCTCTTGAATACCCAAATTTTTGAAAGCATAGTCTATCAACAACTGCTTCCGTACTGTAGGCCAACTATCTGCACAAATCAGCACGGTTTCATGAAAGGTAAATCAACGACCACTAACCTAACAGAGTTCGTCTCTAGGACGCTTCATGCTTTAGAAGACGGTGATCAATTTCCTCTGATTTCAGCAAGTCATGCGATAAAATTTCTCACCAACTCATCATTTTTAAACTAAATAAACTTAGCTTTTCCCCTCATTTTGTGGCATGGACCAAATCCTATTTAGAAAACCGAGAATACAATCTTCACATCTTCAATATCCGACCCCATTAAAGCAACATCAGGTGTCCCTCAGGGTAGTCACATTGGACCAATCATCTTTATTCTAACAATTAACGATATAAATCTCATTTTAACGAATTCTAATCTATCATGAGAATTTCCAAAGGCATTTCTTTGCCCTCTGACTCCCATTGCCTGCAAGATGACTGGAATAAGTTTTCGGTATGGTGGAAGCAAAACTTTCTGGAGCTTAATGTTAATGCC
The DNA here is from genome assembly GCA_963966105.1 of Volucella zonaria. Taxonomy (NCBI): domain Eukaryota; kingdom Metazoa; phylum Arthropoda; class Insecta; order Diptera; family Syrphidae; genus Volucella; species Volucella zonaria. The sequence continues at coordinate 155,540,110 of OZ014530.1, read as the reverse complement.
CTCCAAGAAATTCCAGTTCTCAGTGCAACGTCGTGGGGTTCAAGCGTGGCAAGAACTATCTATCTCCATTCAGTTTTGGTTTTTCTTTTAAACATTGTAGGTTAGGTTAGGTTAGGTAAGAGTGGCTGTTGGAAATACCAACCCACTTAGGCCTATTGGCCCATTGTGATGCCACGTGGATCTATGATCTTCTTACTACTGGAACCAGTTTGAGCTTTTAATAAAGCGTAGGAGACTGTTAACGTCTATTTTTTCTAGATCGTTTAGGTCGTTGTAGAAGAAAGCTCCTAGGTGAAGCTTCCTTCTCTGAGAGAGAGCTGGGCATGTGCAGAGTAGGTGGGGGATTGTCTCCTCCTCTTCCTCGTCCATGCAGCTTCTACAAAAATCGTTAGTAAAAGCGCCAAGCCTTCTTGCGTGCTTGCCTATGAGGCAGTGTCCGGTAATGACACCTATTATGGCGCTGAGATGTTTCCTTTCTAAGAGGATCAGACACTTAGATCGACTCAGATCCAGCTTTGGCCAGATCTGTTTTGTCGCTAGACATGTTTGTCCAGCAGTCCACCTAAGGTCCGTTCTTTTATTGGCATCTAGCTTTAGTGTTAGTTTGCACGTAGCGATTGGTATACCTATACTACCTTTGTCTGGTAGGATAGGTAGAGTGGTTCCAATTTTGGCGAGTTCATCGGCTCTGCAGTTCCCTGGAATGTCTCTGTGGCCCGGCACCCAACAGAGGAGAATGTTGAACTGCTCTGCCATCTCCATGAGAGATGATCGGCATTCAAGGGCAGTTTTAGAACACAATGAGACCGAGTCCAGGGACTTGATGGCGGCCTGACTATCCGAAAATATGCGGATATCCTTTGCAGATATCACGTTTTTCTTCAGCCAGGACAGAGCTTCTTTAATCGCCAAAATTTCCGCCTGGAACACGCTACAGTGATTTGGAAGGCGGAAAGAGAGGCTTAGGTTAAGCTTATCTGAGAAAACACCGCCGCCAACTCCGCTGTCGGTTTTAGATCCATCTGTGTAGAGATGGATTGACTTGTCCTCCATGAAAGCATCCTCCTCCCAGAATGATCTAGAGGGGAAGCTTACATGGAAGTTTTTGTCAAACCAAAGTTCAGGTATGGTGTAATCGGTGTTCTCTGTGAGGATTCCTAATGTATTAAGAATGTTGGCGTGGCCAAATGAATTATTTGTCCACTGTTTAGTCGCTTTAAGGCGAATAGCTGCAGTCGCAGCTACTTGCTTGCTAAAAATGTCGAGGGGTGTCAAGTGAAGCAGAATATCTAATGCCGCAGAGGGGGTAGACCGCAAGGCTCCGCTTGTGCATAGACATGCTGTTCTTTGGACTCTGCTTAATTTAATGCAGTTGACTGCATTTTCCAAGGCCGTCCACCAGACAACCACCCCGTAAGTGAGTATCGGTCTTATGACCGAGATGTATAGCCAGTGGGTTATGCGAGGTTGAAGGCCCCATTTGTTCCCAATGGCTTTCTTGCAGGAGAATAAAGCTATTGTAGCTTTATTGACTCTTTCTTGAATGTTAGGTTTCCAGTTTAGTTTCCTGTCAAAAATGAGACCCAGATATTTTGCTGTATCGGAGAAAGCTAAACTGGTACCGTTTATTGAAGGAGGGTCTATGATTGGAATTTTATATTTCCTAGAAAAGAGGACAAGATCAGTTTTATGGGGGTTTATTCCCAATCCACAGCGATCTGCCCAGCAGGTTAATCTGTTAAGATTTACTTGGAGGAGTTCTTTAATGGTATTTAAATGTTTTCCTGAGACGGCTATGGCAACGTCATCCGCATAGGCAATCACTCTGCTACCACCCTCTTCCAGGTATATCAGTAGTTCGTTAACCACTAAGTTCCAAAGAAGGGGGGAGAGGACACCGCCTTGCGGCGTACCCCTACTGACATATCTTTTAGCAGAAGTCTCACCCAGTTTGGAGTTGATTATCCTGCTTGTTAGCATTAGATTAATCAGCTCCCCAAGTGAGTCGTCTACCTGCAGAGTTGACAACGCAGTCGTGATTGCGGATGTGTTGACGTTGTTAAAGGCGCCCTCTATGTCCAGGAAAGCAACCATTGTGTACTCCTTATATTGTAGGGATCGTTCGATGTGGCTAGTCAGAGAGTGCAAAGCCGTTTCCACCGACTTTCCTTTACAGTAGGCATGTTGAGCCGTAGACAGAAGTCTTGGATCAACTTTAGCTCGAATATGGATATCAATCAGTCGTTCTAAAGTTTTCAGAAGGAATGACGATAGACTTATGGGTCTGAGGTCCTTTGGGACCACATGAGAACATTTTCCAGCTTTGGGAATGAATACTACATTGACTTCTCTCCATAACAGTGGAATGTGGATAAGTTCTACACAGCTCCTCATAATATTTTCCAACACTGGTAGAATAATATCTGAGGATCTCTGTAGCTCGGCAGGTATAATACCGTCCGGACCAGCAGACTTGTATGGTTTGAAGCTATGTAGCGCCCAGAGCAGTTTGTCTCTCGTAATCAGACTATGAATTTTGGTCACGGTTGCAGTAGGCTTGTTTGGGCTGCTACTGGCCGCGAGTTGGGAGCTACCTGGAAAGTGGGTGTCCAGAAGCAGGTTGAGTGATTCATCACTTGAGGTTGTCCAAGAGCCATCGGTTTTTTTCAAACAGCTGGGCATCATAGGATTTGTGGAGAGGATTTTTCTTAGCCGCGAAGCCTCAGAGGTTTCTGTAATTTTGTCACAGAATGACCTCCAGGATTGTCGCTTTGCCTTCCTCAGTTCTTTTTTGTATAATTTGAGGGATTCTTTATATGAGTCCCAGTCGGTCACTTTTCTTGTGCTTTTTGCTGCGTTGAAAAGTTTTCTGCATGTGTTTCTGAGCAGTCCTAGTGCCGATGTCCACCAGTGTGGCTTTTTCTTGCCTCTTGGTTGAATAAGAGGGCAGGAAGCGGCCATAGCCTTATTGAGAGTCAGAGTAAATTCCCTGACTTTCATGTCGAGCTCATTGGTGTCACGCGGGGGACTTGATAGTTTGGAGGATATCGTTTCCGATAGGATTCCTCTATAATTTGTCCAATCAGTTTTCCGGTAGTTCCGGAAAGTTGGTTGGCGAGGGGGAGCATCACTCAGACTGAATTGGATGTACCTATGGTCCGAAAAGGAGTGTTCAGACGATACCATCCAGTTTGTTAGCCTTTGGGTGATGCTGTCGGAGACAAGAGTAATATCTAAAACTTCTTGTCGGTTTTTTGTTATGAAAGTGGGCTCATTGCCAATATTGCAAATTAAGAGGTTAGTACTTAAAATATAGTCTAAAAGTGACTCACCTCTATCATTGATGTCGGTACTGCCCCATACCGTATGATGTGCGTTGGCGTCGCATCCGATTATGAGGCCAGTTTTTTGCCTTCCCGCTTCCAGTACCACCCTTTCTAGGTTATCACCAGGGAGAGGGCCCACTTGGTCGTGGCCAAGGTAAGCCGATGCCAGCCAGTATGAGCCTTTGGCAGTTTCTAATCTGGCAACGGTTAGGTCGGGGTCACTGAGGTTGGGAAGTAGAAATACATTAAGGCTACGTTTCACTAATATACAAGTTCTAATCTTACCTTTGTCTCTTGTATAGAGCGGAACGTATGAGGGTGTCCTAAGTCCACGAACCACGCCTTCTGCAATCCATGGTTCCTGGATTAGAATAATGTCTTCTGCGCTTTTGGAAAGACGCAGAATGAGTGTGGCCGAAGCCTTTTTTGAGTGGTGGAGATTAATCTGGAGAAACCGTATCATTGCTACAGTCTTCCAGAGTCGCCTCCACCACGGTGTTGTTGAGGTCCTCCGATTCTGAAGATGTGCCCAAGAGCTCATCTTCAATCTCTGATCGTGTAGAACCTCTATTTGCTTCGCCATCGGTTTCCATTTCCGACAATGTGTCAGAATCGGAGACCGACGGCTTTGTAGTCACCTCGGACAGATTGGAGTCATCGCTATCCAATTCTGGAAAGGATATCGATGCTCCAAGATCCACGGTTGTGATGTCAGGTGTTAAAGGAGGAGGAGGTTGCTTATCAGCATCCAACTCATCCTTTTTGTACACCCTTAAATGAATGGACTCGAATCCAAACCGAATCATGCCTTTCGTCTGCGCCAGAGGATTAAGGGATTCCTTATTGATCACAATTAACGCGCATCTATAAGAACCCCTTAGTTCCTCCAGTTTCGCGACTTTCCAGTCATGAGTCGGAAGAGTCGGGTTGCTGAGCCGGATGATTTCCAGGATATTTTCTGGAGAGGAGGGTTCGGCTGGAATCCAGGTACGAGTTCGAGGTCTACTAGGAATGTCTTCCTTAGATACGACCTCGAGTTTTGCACCTGGCCAAACCTCTCCTAAACCATCGATGGCCTTGGTGAAGAGATCGAGAGATCTCTGGTCGGAGCAAGCGATGAGCTTGACATGGCCTTGGTGCCAGCCAGCGTCGCTTGTGATAGGAGGTGGTCCTGGGTTCTCCCGCATGATGGCCAAGAAGTTGCTGGAGAGCTTCAACTTGACCAATTGCCACCGTTCCGGTGTAATGGAACCGTCGGTATCGCTTCTATCGATCACCGCGATCACCAATGCGTCCTTTAGGACTTCGTTATAAGACTTCAGAGATCTGCTGTTGGATGGCACAGGGGTTGTGGAACTGAACTGAATTTTGGGCCTCTTGGAAACCGATACGGTTTCCTCCAACGATCTCTGACGCTTAGAGGAGTCTTTTGACATTTTGTGAGCAATGGAAGCAGTGGGAAATCCATCTTTTAGGATGTTTTTAGCCCACTCAACCTTGCTCTTTATTTCCGCACTTCTCTCCACCTCCGGAATGGATCCGAAGGTTTTGATAATGCGTGAAGCATTTCGGCGTCTTATGTATAGCGCCTTAGATGGAGCTTGCCGATGCGGCTGAGCTCCAGATTCCTCTTTGGAGGGAGGAGTTTTGGTAGCAGCAACAAGTCCGTGGCCTGCCACAAACTTGCTGCTGCTGGGGGCGGGGGAGGTGATAGGACCATGGCTTGCCACAGTCTTAACACTCCCCAAAGGAGTTTTGGTAGCAGCGACAAGTCCGTGGCCTGCCACAAACTTGCTGCTGCTAGGGGCGGACGAAGTGATAGGACCGTGGCTTGCCACAGTCTTAACACTCCCTGAAGGAGTTTTGGTAGCCGCGACAAGTCCGTGGCCTGCCACAAACTTGCTGCTGCTAGGGGTGGAGGAGGTGATAGGACCATGGCCTGCCACAGTCTTAACACTTCCTGAATTCTTTTTATTTGGCTTGTTCCTTTTGCCTTTAGAGGATGGCGCACCATGGCCTGCCACAGTTTTGCCTCCTCTCGGCAATGCAGGAGCCTTGCCGGTAGTCGGTGTAGTCACCGTTCCACCGCCCGGTAATTGAGGAGTACCGGCCTCGGTTTTTGTTGTCAGGTTGTTGTCCATAATAGTCCCACGAGTAGCGGAGAAAGGGATGTCCATCTGTACAGAGATCCGCCATATACAGATAAGGCTAGCTAATCCGGAGGTCGCCAGGTATCCGGATACTCCGTTTGCGACTGAGCTATTTTTGGAGATACTGGGCCCTCAGCCAGGTTGATCTTCGGCACGGGTCGTATAACACCTTGATCCAGCCCGAGGGAATGATGGAGTGCTTTGGGAGTTGGGGAGGGGGGGGGGAGCATCCTTTGGTTTCAGGACTCGTCTGGAGAATTTCTTCTCGAGAGTCATTGACCCTACTCAGCCTCTACAACTCGACAAGTTCGATGCTCACGGTAGAAGTTTAAACATTGTATCTTTCATTTCTTTTATAACTAAAATGTCGTGTAATGCCTGCAGCCTTAAAATCGATGTATCTGATTTCAAAGTGGAGTGCAGTGATTGCAAAAATCTTTTTCATGGAAGCTGCTCTAAGTTGAACGCTACTGAACTAGGCTTCATGAAAATGAATAAATCTGCGTGGCGACGCACAACGTTTACGAAGCAGCGTCGGAATTCTTTTTGCGACGCTACCGCTGTAATTAATCAACAATCCCCGCACACAAACCAGCACTCAGCACCAAAAAACTAAATCACTCAAATCAGTCCACTGCATCAACCTTAACTTCTAAGGAATCATCAAATCCCACAATAACCCTAGAAAAGGTTTACAAAGAAATAGTATCTCTAAAATCTATTCAAAGAAAACAAATCGATATGCTTACAATTGCAAACCAGCAATACGAGAAAAAAATTCATACACTGGAGCTGAAGGTCAACAAACTGGAACAAAAATTACTTGGGAGCCGCATTGAAATCTTCAATGTTCCTATTCCTAATGAAAACACCAGCACAACACCAACAACAAACACCGAACTAGCTATCTAAGTTTTTCGCAACAGGCTACACGTGGATGTCAGTGAAGGTGACATTGATTATTGCTACTAGAAGAAAATAAAACTTCACTCTTCTCCAGCTGATGATTCCTCGTCTTAATCAGCGGCAACGGCAGCGGTAAACAAAACAAAAACATTTTGTTCGTCAAATTTGTCTCGCGCAGCATGAAAGAGAAGATAATGAGGGCAAAGAACTAGGTGAGAGGAAAATTGAAAACGAATGTTATCAGCAACCAAGCGGCAATAGAGAACATGTACAATGTACATCAACGAGAGCCTGACATACAATACGCGTCAACTTTACAATGCAGCAACAGCAGTGAAAATATCAAAAAAACATTAAAAGGAATGGGATCGTTTATATGGAAAAGAAAGAGGGTGATAATTCTACGGGCGGGTCAATAAGTCCGTGACTTTGATTAAAACACAGATTTTTTGATAAAAAAATAATTTTATTTTTCAACGTAGTCTCTCTTGAGCTCTATACACTTTGTCCAACGCTTCTCCAATTTTTTTATCCCTTCCAAAAAAAATGATTTGTCGAGGTCCTCAAAATGAAGAGATGACTTCATCATTGGAGTCAAATCTTTTTCCACCAAGCCATTTCTTCAGGTTTGGGAACAAGAAGTAGTCGCTCGGAGCCAAATCTGCAGAATAGGATGGATGAGGGAGCAATTCATAGCCAAATTCATGGATTTTTGCCATGGCAACTGCACATGTGTGCACCCTTGCATTGTCTTGGTGGAAAAGAACTTTTTTCTTGGCCAAATGAGGTCGTTTTTTTTTCAAATCGTCATTGAATCGGTCCAATAAGTTGGCATAATATTCCCCATTGATTGTTCTTCCCTTTTGAAGGTAGTCAATGTGGATTATCCCGCGTGCATCCCAAAAAACAGTCGCCATAACTTTATTGGCTGACAAACCCACCTTGGCCTTCTTTGGCGCCGATTCACCCTTAGAAACCCACTGTTTTGACTGTTGTTTGTTCTCTGGTGTGTTGTGATGGATCCATGTTTCGTCCACGGTTACAAAACGGCGCAAAAACTCCTCCATATTGCGATTAAACAACGCCAAACCTTCCTGTGAAGTTGTTACACGATTGCGTTTGTGGTCGACTGTGAGCAAACGCGGCACCCGTCTTGCGGAAAGCTTTCTCATGCCCAAGTGATCATTCAAAATTGAAACCACTGAGCCATGCGAGATCCCTACGGCTTCCACAATCTCTCGCACTTTCAATCTTCGGTCGGCCAACACCATATCGTGAATTTTTTCGATTGTTTCGGGTGTAGAGACCTCAACTGGGCGTCCAGGACGTTCGGCATCTTCAGTGCTTGTACGGCCACAACGAAATTCAGTAAACCACTTTTTTACCATTGAAATCGATGGTGCAGAGTCCCCATAGTATTTATCAAGCTTAGCCTTGGTCTCGGTAATGGTTTTTTTTCGCAAGAAATAATGCTTAATAAGCACACGAAATTCACTTTTTTCCATTTTCTCCTCAAATTAGTGAGTAGTCTGATAAAAATAGCTGTCAAACACAAACTAACTGACGCAGCAAGTTTAAATTTTGACAGGAGTCAACTGACAGATGCCTGTTGACAGGAGCAGTGTTGCTGTTTCAGTAAAGAGGTCAGAAATTCAAAAAGTCACGGACTTATTGATCCGCCCTCGTATTAAGATTACGTGCACTTCTGATTTGAAGAATTTGTGATAATGATACGTTTGTTCCTATTTCTAAAGAATCCTTTTGCATTCATCAAAATTTTCGGAGTCTGCGAAAGAATTTTGATAATTTTTTGGTCCACATTCAGTCTCTTAAGAAGTTGCCTTTATTAATTGTTACATATTGTACATAGATGGCAACTTTTCTTTTGGTAACTGCAATGAAACCTATTCTGAAGGTGGTATTGCCGTTTACATAAAAAGTGGGATTGTGCATCACAGCGTTAAATTTGAGTTAATAAAAGTGAACTTAACATTTCTAAACATAAACTACACTATAATTTGCATTTATCGTGTGCATACGAGGGGCGTTCAACATATTCTCGATATCGGTGTGAAGCTGTGGTTGTATATATAAAATGACTTATTTATCAAGTAATACTATTATTTTAGTGCATTCATGTAAAATTTCATATAAATGTGATTATTAATTCGCGTTTTATCTCTAGTTAAACAGAATCATAATGGCAACTGAGACGATGATGGTGAAAATTGAGCATCGCGCTGTAATTAAATTTCTCACTAAGCAAGGAAAAAGTCAAAAAACTATTCATGAAGAGATGGTGGCTGTTTACCAGGGTTCCGCACCTTCATTATCAACTGTGCAAAAGTGGTCAAGTGAGTTCAAGAGAGGCAGAGAGAGCATTGAAGACGACCCCCGCTCCGGCGCCCCGGCTACTGCTTGTACGGGAGAAAGCATCAAAGAAGTCGAAAAACTTGTTCTTGAGGATGCCCGAATAAAGGTGAAAATGATGGCAGAGATCACCCAGCTTTCAATTGGTATCATTCACACCATTCTTCATGACCATCTTAACCTTTCAAAGGTCAGTGCAAGGTGGGTGCCACGAATGCCTCACAGCGCCTCAGAAAAAAGTGAGAATCGCATGCTGTAGAGAGCTTTTGGAGAGGTGTAGTGAGAACGCGGACGGTGTTATGGATCGAATTGTTACTGGCTGGGGACGAAACATGGGTCCACCACTATGACCCTGAAAGCAAACAAGAGTCCATGCAGTGGACTCCCTCCGAAGAAGTTCAAAGTCACTCCGTCTGCCGGGAAGCTCATGGCCACAGTTTTTTGAGACTCAAAGGGAATCTTGCTCATTGAGTACAAAAAAAAAAGGTGAAACCATCAACGCCACATCCTACGCTTCCACTTTGCATAATTTGCGGGAGGAAATTAAAAAGAAAAGACGGGGTAAACTCGCAGCGGGTGTGTTGCTTCTTCATGACAACGCTCCTGTTCACACGGCGCGAGTTTCCAAGGCTGCTGCGCGAGATTGTGGTTTCGAAGAAATCCAACACCCACCCTATAGTCCAGACCTTGCCCCTAGTGATTATTTCCTGTTTCCGGATTTGAAAAAATGTCTTCGTGGAAAAAGATTTTCGGATGATGAAGAACTCAAGTCGGTATTTTGCAGAGAAAGAGGAAATTTATTTTTTTGAGGGTTTAAAAAAGCTTATCTCAAGATGTAACAAATGCATTGATGTTAGGGGAGATTATATTGAAAAATAAAAATAATTTAAATTGAATTTGCATTGTCCTTCATATCGATACCGAGAATATATTGAACGCTCCTCGTAGGGAGTAGAGAAATAGGTCTATAATCGCTGATGTTTTTGCAGTTTCCATCGACAATTTCCCAAGCAATTGATTTTAGTAGAATAGTAGAAATACCGTCACTGGTGCTTGATTTCTTGTTTTCCAGATTCATAATTAATTTAAAAACTTCAAACGAAGAAAACTGCAGAAAGCAGAAACTGTTACTCTGCATTCTTTCTTCAATTGAATCCGATGAAATATTGTAGTTGTAACTGGAAAGTAGCTCAGGGGATTTTAAAGTCTCTGGTTCTTGTTTTCCAGATTCATAATTAAATTAAAAACTTCAAACGAAGAAAACTGAAGCGCACCTTGTTGCAGACCGTTTTTAATGTTAAATGTTCCAGCAGAAGTCACATCGCCATTCTTCACGAAAAGAATATACAGCAGTGGCTCACTAATGCGCAACCTGTCCAGCTTGGAAAGGAGCCCTTCTAACCAAACGGTATCGAAGGCCTTCTCCAAGTCAATCAGGCAGGCACCAGTGCACTGGTTCTTGCCTTTGTTCCATTGGATATTAGAAACCAGTTTCGACACAGCACGAATGATATCATGCCCCGCCTTGAAAACGAATTGATTATCTGGAACTATATGTTTGTCCTCAACCCACTTAGTCAGGACTCTATTGATTACCTTCTCGAAAACCTTACTATTGTTTAGAAGAAGACTGATCGAGCGCAGATTCGCCGGGTTGGAAGTATCTTTATCCTTTTTAGGTATGGGATGTACCACCGCAGTTATCCAATGCGCTGGATAATGGGCATTATTCATTGCATTATTAAACAGGGTGGTATAAATGTCCACCGCTTCTAGTGGGAGATGTCGAAGCACAATGTTCGGTATTTCATCGGTTCCCACTGATTTCTTACTTCTAAGTGATTCGAAGATCGTTTGGAGATCTTCCTTCGAAATGAACGGTGGTAATGACATTATTTACCATATTCTCGTCACTGAACTGGGTGAAACCGAGCTCTCGAATCGCCAATTCACAATTTTAACCAATTAAAAAATATGGATTGACTTGAACGGTCCCTGCTCGCACGTCAGTTAACGAATCCTTTCTACAGGATCGTAAAAAAAAAACGCGAGCCAGAAGGCTGAACCTCCCCTAACCGTTCGACTTACAGTCAATGAAACGAAACGTATCTCGATTAATATGTTTATTCTCCGCTGCTAATTACAAACTGCCACTTAAAAGCTAACTTATCACATCATCTAACTCTAAGCTAGCTCTTGTCAGGTAATGTGCAGGTTTAAGGACACCTGTGTCAGCGTTCTCTGAGCCCGGGAACGTATTTATGCTGAATCGAGTTGTTTCATGCGTCAAGCGGATGAAAGGTGTCGTATTGCATGTACGCGCAGTTGGGAAGTGCAGAGTTGTAATTCCCCTCTTCTATGGTATGCAGAATGTCATGTTAAATTACTTTTCAATTACTAAAAAATGACAAAATAAAGAAAAATTGATTGAGAAATAGGTAGGCATAACTAAAGAACATTTTCGAATTCATAAATTAAAAAAGAAAAAATATTTTGTTGCTAATATTTGATAGCGTAGCCTTTATTTCGAATTACTGAGGCACATCTCCTAGGCATAGATTCAAAAAGTTTATGAATTATGTGCGTGAGGATGTTATTCCAGGCAATTTGTGTCTGTTGAAGCATGGAATATAAATTGTGGCACTGCGTACGATCAATTCTCTGATCAACAATTCACCATAGACTTTCTATGGGGTTGAAATCAGACGATTGTGCTGGCCACTTCGTAACAGCAATATTCTTTTCACTAAGTCCCTTACGAGTTCAGCGGTATGTTTAGGATCGTTGTCATATTGGGATATCCATCGGAATGGCATATTCTCCACAGGATGAGGAAGCATGCCGTTTTAAAGAATTTCCCGTTACATGAAACGATCCATTAATCTTGTGGACTGGCCCAACTCCTTGACTGGAGAAACGTTCCCAGACAATAATACTAGGTGGGGTGAAAAGTAACCTCCTTGGGAATGAAAAAAAATTTGGCTGCGTCCGAATGCTTGAAAAAAGCCAATATCGAGGTAAAGGGTCTTATATCGGCGAATGACTTTAACAAGGATGCTGAAATGGTTGCCGAGTACGACGATAAAGCCATTGAAGCCATCACGCGTTTAAGACACCGTTTGGCTAAGATTTATCAAGGTCAGTCACAATCAGCGGATGTTTCACCGCATGAGACCACAAGTACGGCCATGAACGCAACGGCAACGGCAACGGATGACAACGTCATCCCCAATATTTTATTTTTTTTTTTTATAATTTACGCGCGCCTAAGGGGTTATGATACCCTTTTACAGTTGCCTGAACGCGGACGGAAAGAAAGAAGGAGGAGAAAGGAAAGCTTTGTTGTGATGTAGTGGTTTGAAACTCAGTTGTGTTTGGTTTCAATATTGACTCTCCAGGGGTGGGAGTCCGAATAGGACGGAGAGATTTTCTTCACTCGGAATGATTCAGGTTGTGAATTTAACAGCCAAATCTACATGTTAGTGTTATGCCTTCACACGCAGATTTCTCTGACTCAGTTCCAATTACACAAATGAAAACTTTGTCGTGGCTAGGATTCGAACCTTGACCCTCCGAAGTGAGAAGCGATTGCTAGTACTACTACACCACGGCCATCCCCAATATCGCATGGCGCGGTTCATTTACACAAACTACAACTGAGAAAGTTCTTCGTCGATTTCAAGAAGTGGGTTCCGTTTTGGGAACAATATCGTGTTCTCATACCTGAAAACGCGTAGTTGAGCACGTTTGATAAATTTAATTATTTAGTTTCTGTTCTATCGGGAAAGGCAACAGAGACATTGGCTGGTCTCACTACCAACGAAGCAAATTGTAACAATAGCTTTGCTAAATGAAGAGTACGGCAATAGTGAAAAAATAGTCAACCACATTATGTAAGGATTACTTTCAATACCACCGGTAAGCTCCAAGGCAGACGTTTTAGCATTGAGGCGACTATATATTTCGGTGCTGGCATCTACCCGCCCGAAAGCAGTTTTATTAAGATGTCTTCCAATCGATCTACGTGTGGATTTTCACCGATATTATGAAGATTTAGAGAATAATAGCGTTTCATCTATTGGGTCTACAAGTAAGTTTCCAGCGTTTGTCAGAGATGGCGACACCAGTGGATCCCGGGCAGAAATGTCAAACCCCATGTGTTTTATTTGTAGGTTTTGTTTCGATCAACAACTTTGCAGCGTTATATTTGAGCAGTTCTATCGGTGTCGTACATTTTATCGAGCAAAATTATGGCAAGTTTCCAGCCAAATAAGCGTCATTTGCGGGAAGCGCTGCTTTTATTCTTTAATATGAAGAAAAGTGCGGCTGAGGCCTATCGTTTGCTTTCGGAAACTTAAGGGGCGGAATGTATTGGTGAATCGACGTGTCGCGAGTGGTTCAAACGGTTCAGAAGTGGTGATTTTGGAGTTGAAGAAAAAGATCGCCCCGGAAAGCCGAAAAGTTTTGAAGACGAGGAATTGGACGCTTTACTGGATGAGGATCCGTGTCAGATTCAAGAAGAACTTGCTGCATCATTGGGCGTCACGCAATGAGCCGTTGTGCAAAGGATGTGCAAAGTTAAAGGAAAGTCTCTGGTTCTTGTTTTCCAGATTCATAATTAAATTAAAAACTTCAAACGAAGAAAACTGAAGCGCACCTTGTTGCAGACCGTTTTTAATGTTAAATGTTCCAGCAGAAGTCACATCGCCATTCTTCACGAAAAGAATATACAGCAGTGGCTCACTAATGCGCAACCTGTCCAGCTTGGAAAGGAGCCCTTCTAACCAAACGGTATCGAAGGCCTTCTCCAAGTCAATCAGGCAGGCACCAGTGCACTGGTTCTTGCCTTTGTTCCATTGGATATTAGAAACCAGTTTCGACACAGCACGAATGATATCATGCCCCGCCTTGAAAACGAATTGATTATCTGGAACTATATGTTTGTCCTCAACCCACTTAGTCAGGACTCTATTGATTACCTTCTCGAAAACCTTACTATTGTTTAGAAGAAGACTGATCGAGCGCAGATTCGCCGGGTTGGAAGTATCTTTATCCTTTTTAGGTATGGGATGTACCACCGCAGTTATCCAATGCGCTGGATAATGGGCATTATTCATTGCATTATTAAACAGGGTGGTATAAATGTCCACCGCTTCTAGTGGGAGATGTCGAAGCACAATATTCGGTATTTCATCGGTTCCCACTGATTTCTTACTTCTAAGTGATTCGAAGATCGTTTGGAGATCTTCCTTCGAAATGAACGGTGGTAATGACATTATTTACCATATTCTCGTCACTGAACTGGGTGAAACCGAGCTCTCGAATCGCCAATTCACAATTTTAACCAATTAAAAAATATGGATTGACTTGAACGGTCCCTGCTCGCACGTCAGTTAACGAATCCTTTCTACAGGATCGTAAAAAAAAAACGCGAGCCAGAAGGCTGAACCTCCCCTAACCGTTCGACTTACAGTCAATGAAACGAAACGTATCTCGATTAATATGTTTATTCTCCGCTGCTAATTACAAACTGCCACTTAAAAGCTAACTTATCACATCATCTAACTCTAAGCTAGCTCTTGTCAGGTAATGTGCAGGTTTAAGGACACCTGTGTCAGCGTTCTCTGAGCCCGGGAACGTATTTATGCTGAATCGAGTTGTTTCATGCGTCAAGCGGATGAAAGGTGTCGTATTGCATGTACGCGCAGTTGGGAAGTGCAGAGTTGTAATTCCCCTCTTCTATGGTATGCAGAATGTCATGTTAAATTACTTTTCAATTACTAAAAAATGACAAAATAAAGAAAAATTGATTGAGAAATAGGTAGGCATAACTAAAGAACATTTTCGAATTCATAAATTAAAAAAGAAAAAATATTTTGTTGCTAATATTTGATAGCGTAGCCTTTATTTCGAATTACTGAGGCACATCTCCTAGGCATAGATTCAAAAAGTTTATGAATTATGTGCGTGAGGATGTTATTCCAGGCAATTTGTGTCTGTTGAAGCATGGAATATAAATTGTGGCACTGCGTACGATCAATTCTCTGATCAACAATTCACCATAGACTTTCTATGGGGTTGAAATCAGACGATTGTGCTGGCCACTTCGTAACAGCAATATTCTTTTCACTAAGTCCCTTACGAGTTCAGCGGTATGTTTAGGATCGTTGTCATATTGGGATATCCATCGGAATGGCATATTCTCCACAGGATGAGGAAGCATGCCGTTTTAAAGAATTTCCCGTTACATGAAACGATCCATTAATCTTGTGGACTGGCCCAACTCCTTGACTGGAGAAACGTTCCCAGACAATAATACTAGGTGGGGTGAAAAGTAACCTCCTTGGGAATGAAAAAAAATTTGGCTGCGTCCGAATGCTTGAAAAAAGCCAATATCGAGGTAAAGGGTCTTATATCGGCGAATGACTTTAACAAGGATGCTGAAATGGTTGCCGAGTACGACGATAAAGCCATTGAAGCCATCACGCGTTTAAGACACCGTTTGGCTAAGATTTATCAAGGTCAGTCACAATCAGCGGATGTTTCACCGCATGAGACCACAAGTACGGCCATGAACGCAACGGCAACGGCAACGGATGACAACGTCATCCCCAATATTTTATTTTTTTTTTTTATAATTTACGCGCGCCTAAGGGGTTATGATACCCTTTTACAGTTGCCTGAACGCGGACGGAAAGAAAGAAGGAGGAGAAAGGAAAGCTTTGTTGTGATGTAGTGGTTTGAAACTCAGTTGTGTTTGGTTTCAATATTGACTCTCCAGGGGTGGGAGTCCGAATAGGACGGAGAGATTTTCTTCACTCGGAATGATTCAGGTTGTGAATTTAACAGCCAAATCTACATGTTAGTGTTATGCCTTCACACGCAGATTTCTCTGACTCAGTTCCAATTACACAAATGAAAACTTTGTCGTGGCTAGGATTCGAACCTTGACCCTCCGAAGTGAGAAGCGATTGCTAGTACTACTACACCACGGCCATCCCCAATATCGCATGGCGCGGTTCATTTACACAAGCTACAACTGAGAAAGTTCTTCGTCGATTTCAAGAAGTGGGTTCCGTTTTGGGAACAATATCGTGTTCTCATACCTGAAAACGCGTAGTTGAGCACGTTTGATAAATTTAATTATTTAGTTTCTGTTCTATCGGGAAAGGCAACAGAGACATTGGCTGGTCTCACTACCAACGAAGCAAATTGTAACAATAGCTTTGCTAAATGAAGAGTACGGCAATAGTGAAAAAATAGTCAACCACATTATGTAAGGATTACTTTCAATACCACCGGTAAGCTCCAAGGCAGACGTTTTAGCATTGAGGCGACTATATATTTCGGTGCTGGCATCTACCCGCCCGAAAGCAGTTTTATTAAGATGTCTTCCAATCGATCTACGTGTGGATTTTCACTGATATTATGAAGATTTAGAGAATAATAGCGTTTCATCTATTGGGTCTACAAGTAAGTTTCCAGCGTTTGTCAGAGATGGCGACACCAGTGGATCCCGGGCAGAAATGTCAAACCCCATGTGTTTTATTTGTAGGTTTTGTTTCGATCAACAACTTTGCAGCGTTATATTTGAGCAGTTCTATCGGTGTCGTACATTTTATCGAGCAAAATTATGGCAAGTTTCCAGCCAAATAAGCGTCATTTGCGGGAAGCGCTGCTTTTATTCTTTAATATGAAGAAAAGTGCGGCTGAGGCCTATCGTTTGCTTTCGGAAACTTAAGGGGCGGAATGTATTGGTGAATCGACGTGTCGCGAGTGGTTCAAACGGTTCAGAAGTGGTGATTTTGGAGTTGAAGAAAAAGATCGCCCCGGAAAGCCGAAAAGTTTTGAAGACGAGGAATTGGACGCTTTACTGGATGAGGATCCGTGTCAGATTCAAGAAGAACTTGCTGCATCATTGGGCGTCACGCAATGAGCCGTTTCCCTGCGCCTAAAAGCACTGGGATTCATTCAAAAGGTTGCAAACTGGGTGCCGTACGAATTGAAGCCAAGAGACGTCGAACGGCGATTTTGCATGTCCGAAATGTTACTGCAGCGGTATAAAAATAAATCATTTTTGCATCGTATTGTCACTGGTGATGAAAAATGGATTTATTATGATAATCCTAAACGCAGAAAATTGTATACAAAGCATTATTATGATAATCCTAAACGCAGAAAATTGTATTCGGCCCAATCGACGCCGAAACGAAATATTCACGAGAATAAGGTCACGCTCTGCATATGGTGGGATCAAAAGGGTGTCGTATACTACGAACTGCTTCCGAGTGGTGAAACCATCAAAGGACCATCATATCGAACCCAACTAATTCGTTTGAAGCGGGTATTAAAAGAAAAACGGCCAGAATATGAGACCAGGAATGAGTCCGTCATTTTTCGTCACGACAACGCTCGGCCACATGTTGCGGTTTCGGTGAAAAACTATTTGGAAAATAGTGGATGGGAAATTCTGCCTTACCCGCCTTACAGTCCAGACTTGGCACCATCTGACTACCACTTGTTTCGTTCGATGCAGAACGCACTTACGGGAATACGCTTCAGCTCAGTAGAGGAAATCAAAAATTGGCTCGATACGTTCTTGGGCTCGAAAGACGAGAAATTTGTTTGGTTCGGAATGCATAAATTGGCAGAAAGATGGGGGAAAGTTGTAGCTTCCGATGGACGATACTTTGAATAAAGCATTGTAACTATGTATTCATAATAAAACTTCAAATTTTGGAAAAAAAACGCTGGAAACTTACTTGTAGACCCAATACAAATCAGATAACTGCAGCATTAAACTGTTCTCATTTGAATTCCATTGGTGACGGACAGATAAATTGTTTGCTTAAATTCCTTAAGAGGGAGGCGGAATCAATTGAAAAGGCGAATGAGGCGAAATCGAAATCCAATACAC
This sequence comes from Volucella zonaria, assembly GCA_963966105.1. Lineage (NCBI taxonomy): Eukaryota > Metazoa > Arthropoda > Insecta > Diptera > Syrphidae > Volucella > Volucella zonaria. Next base: position 155,522,441 of record OZ014530.1, on the reverse strand, counting down.
CTCACTTAAAGACAAAACCATCGAATTCACCAGATCTGTCAAAACTGCATTTGGTTTACTTGCTTCCGAGAAAAAAAAAATGTTTGCTTTGTAAAGCCGTAGATCATAAAACGAAGGATTGCTGTGCTGCTAAAAGTTTTTCGGAGAAAAAACAGCAACTAAAAAATGAAAGACGCTGTTTTCGTTGCTACAAGAAGGGGCTCAACTCCAGGATGTGCAAAGTTAAAGGAATTGTGTGTGCGACGTTCAACCAGTATGTGTGATCCCCTATTTACTTTTCCTAAGTCAAAGAACGTCTCAACTTTGTGCCTATCTAATACTGCAGAAGGGGAAACTAAAAGCTCCAGTCATTCACCCTCAATGGAATCCTCACTGAATTTATATACGATGGAATCAATGCAACGTAGTAATGTATATTTGCAAGCACCTTGTGCCTTTGTTTCCAATGAAATTTCTCCCATTTCTGTATATGTTCGTAAACAATTAAATTTGCCTATTATTGCACAATCTTAGTGTTGGCAGAAATAATTATTTTCTTTCATTATTCGCTTTTATTGCTTAGGTTAACAATATTTGTATTTTCATAGGTTAACATTTTTTTGTTATTCTTTAAACTTGCACTTTGTCGCTTCGCTTTTATTGCTTAGGTTAACAATATTTTTATTTTCATAGGTCAACATTTGCTTGTTATTCTTGAAACTTGTAAAATTTTTGTATAAGTTAAGTTGAAATAATGTTACTCGAGTTCACTCTTGTTATTTACTCGAACCAAGCCTTTTTACTACCTAATGTGAGGTTGCATGGGGCGATTGAATAAAAAAATATAAAAATTGTAAACATGTGGCAGAATGTACATGGTCATTCGATCCGGATTAGCCGGAACAGAGAAAAATGATTTGTAAATATTGGTACTAGACCAATACACAGTAACCATTTAAGATCGTGATACAAGTACCGCACTCCATTACACAGGAAAGTAAAAATGGACTAATTTCAAGAAAGATGGAGAATCCCGATACTCTCTGTAGTATTTCGCAAGGAGACTCGAGCGGTTAGAACAGCACTGGACCAATTTCCAAATAAATAACGTGTGTTTGGGAGATCTATGAAAGACAAATCCGCAGAATGAGTATTTTGTGAGGAAGTATTTTAGCCAATTTGAAACGAGGTATCTCGATATTAAGGGTACTTTCAAGGTAAAATTGGAACCATCGCCAATGCCATTACCAAGCTATTCAGGCATACAGGCTTCACGGTTATCTCCTATAAATCGAAGTCCAAATCCAAGTGCAGTAAGTCAACAATCAACATCCGACCCAGAAAGAACAAAAGCGTCAACTAACATCAACAAGTGCCCAGTAAAATTTAAAAAGTTGAATGTGATTAAGAACAACTTTATATGCATTATTGAGAACATGGAGTTAACTCAGAATACAGTTTACCTGGCATTCAAATTGGATCAGATTAGAGAATACTGGACAAAGCTGGTGACAATGAATGACGAAATCATGTCCTCATTGAAAGAAGCCGATTACGAGCTGGAGTACGTGTCAATATGCTTATATCCAAATAAGAATAAGAACAACGACAACACCAACCAGAGGCAGTAACTCCACAGGCTGCAATACATCGGGAAATCTACCTCACCAATAAGCATACCATCATTCAGCGGCAAGTATGAAGAGTAGACACCATTTTGGGAACTGTTTGATCGATTAGTTCACCAGAACGGAACCTTAAGCGATATTGGACGAATTCAATATTTAAAAGGCAATTTAAAAAAAGAAGCAGCAATGATTGTTAACCATTTGGCACCAACATCAAGCAATTCTGCAACAGCTATAGAATTGCTAACGAACCGGTTTCAAAATTGGTCAACAACTACATCCAAAAATTGCTTACTATAAAATCAGTTCGACATGAAAATGCGTTTGATTTGAAAACGATCATGGATATGTCAAGGGTAATCTTCTACGATATCAAAAATTCTGGGATCCATAGTGATTCAGTTGTTATGTCCGAAACTTGATCCTGAATCAAGGAAATTATATCAATAATCTAGAGGAACTTCAACAGAAATTCCTAAACTAACCGAATTCTTTGACTTCATCGACGCTAGATTCAGAGGATTAGAAAGCAGTCGTAAATTCAACCGAGAACACCAGCAAGTACCATTAACAGCCACAAAAAACCATTTGAATACAATCACAGAGTCGAAATGCGTTGTGTGCAGCGAGTCTTATCTGTTGTATATCTGCACAAGATTTTTAAATATGAAGACGAAAAACCGATTGGACGTGTTCCAAAAGTCAAAGTTGTGTTTCAACTGCTTGCGAACTGGACATACCGCAAGGGAATGTGTGATGAAGAGGGGTTGCAAAATATGCACACAACAGCATAATTTCTTACTTCATTTCGCTCGAGGTAAGAGTATAGCAGTTTCGGTAAAGAGCACCGAGTGAAGAAGATTCAACATCAATACGAATCGCTACCGCACGTCATAGTACAATAATAAGACGGTACTACTAGCCACAGCCATGGTCTACATATGTGTTGGAGGAGAAATTAGGATCAAGGGTCTCAATCGTGCTTCGTGACAGCGAAATTAGCCCGTCAATTAAAAGTTCCATTGGTCAAGTATGAGTCAAAGGTCGATGGAATCAACGGTCATGGTACAGAAATCATCGCAGCATGCCGCTTTACCATTCACTCAATTCACGATGAAAAGATAAATGTCAGTTATTACATTAAGGCTGCCAGGATAACAAGTTACACCCAACTAGTGTCTACACACCCAGGGGTTGAAGTTGGCAGATCCAAAGTACGAACAACCTAAGTAGATTGAATTACTAATTGGATCAGATATTATCTTCCACATCACGCTGTGATAAAATAAGACAGCACTACAACTGAGAGTGGTATTCGACTCTTTGGCAAAGACAACATCTAGGGAATCGCTAAACAGCATTATGATGACCGGTCCCACGGTACAAAAGGGTCTGTTTTCCTTGCTACTACGATGGGGGTCGTTTCCAATCGTCCTTACAGCTGACGGCGAAAAAATGTATCGGCAGATTTTAGTCGATAAGTAGGATCGAAGTTTACAACGTATGTTATGGAGAAAAAACGATTTCAAAACCGTCACATACGGCACATCATTCGTGTCGACCACCGACGAGTGCACACGTCAACCAGTGTATTCGTAATTTCTCGTGTGCTGCACACCGAAAAAGAAAACAATAATAAAAAAACGTAAAATAAAAAACCAAACCACCGCGCGCTTGTGCAAAAACAAAAACTATAGGGCAGTGCAGTTAAAAAAGAAAACAAAAAAAGTATCACACAGTGCGGGTATCCCACCTCTCCCGCTCCTGTTCGTAGTATTGTTGCTTGCACTCGGTCACTGCCGTTACTGTATTTATCATACGGTACGGGCAGCGACTGAGTGTATGTAACAACTGATGGACAGCGGGTTGTCAGTGAAAATCTTATTGGTGCACTGTTTCATATTATTGTCAGGGCATAACACCTACAGCAATTTGATTCGGTAAACCAACGTCAGAATTTTCACTTCGCAGCCTTGCTTAGTATAGTCGGTGTTTGTTTTTACTGTGTTTGTTTGTGGTTATGACTAGGGTCTTCAGAGTGGCCGTAGCCAATATACGCGGGCTAAGAAGTAATCACTTTTCTGCGTACGTCCACGTCTGTAAGTACAGACCAGCTGTTTTGGCATTTAGTGAAACACAGGTAGATCCCCGCCCACGCCTCTCAGATCACTCTGATCTGAAGCTACCTGGCTACGAACTAGTGCCATTATTCTTCTCTCACCGCGGTCTCGCCATTTACGTGAGTAGTGATGTAGCTTAGTAAACTCCACCACAATCTAGTCTCTGTTCCAATCCGGAATTTAATTAAATGTGGTTAAAATTCCATCTCCGTAAGCAAATTATCCACTACTACTTTATTTACAGAAGCCCCAAACTGGACAGCAATTCGACTTTTAATGAGTTTGATGCGCTGTCTGACTCCATTCAAAGAAATGTATCCCTGTATCCTCATACTGAAATCGTTATTACGGGCGATTTCAATATACACAATTCTGGGTAGCTTCGACATTCTGGACAGACAACACCCGAAGGACGGTGTGTTGAGATCTTCGCTGCGGAAAATAACTTAACCCAGCTTGTAAATGAGCCCACACGAGTATCAGACGTCGATAGTCATACCGCCAACACCCTGGACTTGTTTCTAACTTCACACCCTGATAAGTACACCGTTGATGTGCTCTCCTCTCTAGGCTCGTCGGACCATTGCGTCATATCAGCTAATTTCTCGTACATCCACCACACAGTTAGAGAAAAATTTCTTGTAGGCGAACTTGGCTGCACTGCCAAGCTTGATATTGCCAAAAAATATTTGTCGAAACCAAGTGTCAAACATCAGCAACACTAAAATCAATTTTATTAAAAAATATTAACCTATTTAAATCTTTATCTTTCTAAATAAAAAAATAAAATTCCATACGATTTAAAATAAACCTAAAACTAAATGTAAGTTACTAAGCTAAAATAATTGAAATGTGAAATAATAAAAAGAATATCCTTTACAGGTAAATTAAAGAGCTAGTTTTAAGCAGATCTTGAATTTCAGAAATTCGGTTTTTTTTTCTTTTATTTCAATTAGTACATATGTACAAATACGAGTATGTTAGAATTTAATTCAACATAGTACTTTAATTTACATTTATAAAACGTTATAAACGCTAGCGATTTAGTCGCATCTAATCATAAATTGTACTGACTTTGCTGCACATTGGCGCACGTGAACAACCAACCAATTCTATTGTGTCATCAAGTCGCATTTCTTCACCAACTGTGCCGATCGTGCTGCTATTGGCACAAGTGGATAAACATCAATTCCATCGGAATACGAGAATCAGAGTACGTACAAGCTGTCGCCAATATATGTACGTAAATTTGCCTTCACAATCACATCGATCTGGACACAAGGTAAGTCAGCATGAATCAAAATAATAATTCTCGTAGTCGTAGCAGGGGTCATAGGTCGCAATCTCACAAATCGCCTTCGTCGTCCATCAGTGCTCAAAATTGTAAGGAATGCTCCGACCCTGACAGCATGGGTCCAATGGTGCAATGTGACTCCTGTAAAAGCTGGTTTCTATTCACCTGCGTCGGCGTCACATCTGACATAGAAGATAAGGATTTTCACTGCCGTAGCTGTATGTCGAAGCAACAAGAAGAGCAGAATCTGAAATCTCGTAAAAACAACTACCAGTGCGATAATGCCTCTTCACATGTCGGTGGAGCACCATTCGCAATTGCCAACACCAACTTAAATGCTCCAGAACCATCAACATCGAATCGCCGCTGTATTCCAGCCCTTAAAACCAATGGTTAAGACACCAACAACAATTCATTAAGCGATAAGACGTCTAATGCATCCAAATCACCTGGTGCTAACAGAATGGAAACGCAATTAAGGAGGTTAGAAGAGGAATGTAAGCTTCAAGAGCAACGTGATAGAGGCTATATATATAAAAAGTATGCAATTATAAATCAACTTAATTGCTATGAAGAACAAGGCTCAATTGCTGCTGAACCGGTCGACACTAATCGAATTAGTGAGTGGGTAGACAAAACGTCTAAAACGCCAGAAAACAAGTGCGCGAGTGATAAGCCAAAAAATCACGTAAATTCCTTCAATTTGTGGTTAGGTAGTAAGCCGAATTATACCAAAGCATATAGAACTGTGGAAGATGCGAAGTGTGAGGAGTCAGTGCTTAACAAATCTCAAATCGCAGCGAGACAAATAATGTCAAAAGAACAGCTGACGTTTTCTGGGATATCAGACGAGTGGCCTCTCTTTATAAGTTGGTGGAGAAATTCTTCAGCAAACTGTGGCTTTACCCAATATGAAAACATGCTTCGTCTTCACGATGCCAGAAAGGAGAGGCCGTTCGCTTTAGGCTTCTTCATCCAAATCAGGTCGAAGATGTTATCAAAACATTATAAATGTTATATGGTCGGCCTGAACTCATTATTCAGTCGCTCTTAGAGAAGATTAGAAGGGCACCTGCGCCTAGGTACGACAAACTGGAAACAATGATCGACTTTTCACTCGGGATAGACAATGTCTGCCGCATGATGGAAGCCACTGGAATGTGCGCTCATCTTAATAATCCTTGCCTGCTAAAAGAACTAGTAGAGAAGTTGCCAGTGCAAATTGGATTAAATTGAGGAATGTATAAGCAGACGGTGTCTTTCGTCGATTTATCTGTGTTTAGCGATTGGCTTTCTCAAGCAGCGAGTGCCGCGTCGGAGGTCACGAATTGTCGAACGTGCTTACGTCGACATGGTAATCGTCGCTGTCTCTCGTCGCAATTGTGCGGGATTGATGGATGTACCTACCGCAACAACTCGCTTTTGCATAGCAATGCGGCACTACCGAGCGCAAGTCACAATTTCAGCACGAACACAGAACAGCCAACTACAATATATACAAGGTGGTGGATTTTACAGTGGCACAATTTATCATCCAGATGCAGCGATTACACTTTTCAAAATTGTTCCCGTAAGCGTACACTACAACAACATGTCAGTAGATACTTTCGCTTTCATTGATGACGGATCATCAGTTACACTTGTAGATGAAGAATTAGCAATAGCACTCAATGCAAAAGGAGATAATGAACCATTATATCTTAGGTGGACGTCAAATACCCATCGCCTTGAAGAATCGTCTAAAAAGATAACCTTCAAAATATCAGCACAGGGAGTAAACCAAAAATTTCTGCTTTCAAATGCGCATACGGTAAGTTCACTTGATCTTCCGAAACAATTCGTTGATGCTCGCGCTCTAATGGAAAAACGCAGCCACTTAAAAGGACTTCCAATAAAATCCTATCGGAATGCGAAGGCTCAGATCCTGATAGGTTTGCAACACTGGAAGCTGGGCATGCCTCTTAAGACACGAGAAGGCAATGCTTCTGAGCCAGCTATCATCAAAACCAGGTTAGGATGGACACTCTTTGGCTCATCTTCTGCGGATACCAAACCAAACCTGAAGAGAGAAAGTGTAATCAATATCCATATTTGCGATTGTCAAAGTAAATTCGATTTAAGTATGCATGAGACAGTTAAGCAGTATTTTTCCTTGGAGAGCGTAGGCATGTAGCCGATAAAAGGGATGATCTCAAATGAAGATGACAAGGCTGTTCAAATGCTGGAAGAGAAAGCAATTTTTTTGGGGAACCGGTATGCCGTACTTCTTCTGTAGAAATACCATAATGCATGCCTACCTAATACGAAAGCGATGGCAGAAAAAAGATTGCACTGTCTCGAAAAGCGACTTTCAAAACAGCCTCATATAATTGAAAAGCTGAATGATCAAATCGAACTATACGTAAAAAAGGGATACGCAAAAAGGTTGGAGGAACATGTAGTCAACAACACTAAGCCACCAATATGGTACTTACCAATTTTTCCTGTCAGAAACCCAAACAAACCAGATAAGCTGTGCATAGTATGCGATACTGCAGCGAAAGTATCGCTTAATTCTTTTTTATTAAAAGGACCGGACAATATACCAGAGCTTCCATCGGATCTTTTTCGATTTAGAGAAAGGAAGTTTGCAATATCGGGAGACATACACGCGATGTTTCATCAGGTAAGAATACTAGAAGAGGATAAAAACGCTCAAACGATTTTTATGGCGGAATTTAAAAACTGTAATTGTTGAAGTATTTCAAATGCAGGTCATGACTTTTGGGTCAACATGTTCATCATTTTGCGCTCAATTTATCAAAAACAAAAATGCTCAGAAATTTGAGAGACAGTACCCTAAGAGCATCAAAGGCGATTATAGAAAACCACTATGTCGACGACTTTTTAGACAGTGTTGACATAGAGGAGGAGGCTATAAATCTGGTAAATGAGGTGATATATATTCATAAGCAAGCCGGGTTTGAGATAGGAGAGTTTATCTCAAATTCATCAAGGGTCTTAAAAGCACTTCAATCGGAGCCATTGAATCAAAAAAGGGTCTTTAAAGATCACGCTCAAAGCGACTTTGAAAAGTTACTGGGAATGTGGTCGTCACCAACCACTGATCAATTCGCCTATACATTTAAGTCAAGTAAGATGGAGAATGACGTTATGAGCGGCGCGCGCATTCCTAAAAAACGCGAAGTCTTAAGGGCAATCATGTGCATCTTCGATCCCCTTGGTTTAATTGCCAATTTCACCATACATCTTAAAATTATTCTCCAAGAAATCTGGCGCTCCGGAGTAGATTGGGAAGCAGAAATAAATGATCGACAGTTTGATAAATGGAGAAACTGGTTAAGTCTCATTCCTAAAATAAAGTTATTACGTATTAACAAAAGGTACTTTAACAATCTTCAACTCGGAGACGGAAGTTGTGTGCAGTTACATGTATTCGTGGATGCGGGTGAGGATGCGTTCGCCGCAGTAGCCTATGTAAGAGCTTCAAACATGGATCAGGTAGAATGCTCACTTATAAGCGCAAAAACAAGAGTGGCTCCAATCAAAACTCTTTCCATACCGCGATTGGAACTGGAAGCGTCTGCTCTTGGAGTCAGACTTGCTAAGTTCATTCAAAGCAGTCACTCTATACACTATGACAGTGTATTCTTTTGGACGGACTCCCAAGTAGTCTTAAGATGGATAAAATACAGTAACAAAAAATACAAAAGCTTTGTGGCAGTACGAATTGGTGAGATACTTGAGAACATCGACGAGAGTAATTGGAAATGGGTTCCTGGTAAGGACAACGTGGCAGATGACGCTACTAAATATAAGATCAATTGTGACTCCAGCTCTACGGGAATATGGTTTACGGGACCGAAATTCTTGCGTCAGAGTCCACCAAATTGGCCCAAGCATGATATTGATACTCAAACATGTGGCATAGGCAACGAAGAAGTAAAAAAATGAGTTAACGCGCCACGATTCCACAAGTCGAAAGATGAGCAATCACCTTGACTTCATGCATGCACTTGTGGACATTGTATTTCACCACCCATCGTAAGTCGCCGTAACACGAAGCGTGTGACGGAAACTAACATTATTTCCCACGACTCGAACTGGGAAACTGCTGATGCAATTTAAGACCCTTGCACGCGCTATACACCAAATGCGACGATACGAAGGTGTGGAGTAGGATAAGTAAAACGTAAAATAAAGTCGAAGTTTTATTTGAAGTCCGCGCTTTATTTGAACGAACGGTTGGTTGTTCGCCATGGGCTTTGGCCCGTGGGTATTTTTTTAGATGTTGCGGTGCCAACATCTTTAACTGGCGCCCGAGCAGGGACCGATCCAACCTCCATCTTTTGATACTCCTGACGGTGGTCCTTACTTAAGGACATGTGTAGCACTCCCTATTGGGTGCAAGTAGTCGTAAGCCTAAAAAGCCAGTTCACTAATCTACGCAATACTCTGTGCTATTTCCAGGCGAACATAGTCAGAAGCCGCAAATGGTCGAAAATGCGAGGTGTGAGGGCAATCGTACCCTAGTAGGTCACCGCTTGACCCTAAAAAGGCAGCGAGTTACCAAAGAGGACAAATACGATCCCTTCAGGACCGGCTCCTATGCGAAGCACTGGTTTAAGTCCATTGCGTCCATCTTATTTTTTAAAAATAATCTGTTCCTATTCGAGTATCTTACAGATCGCGGTGCAACGAAATTGAGTGTTAATATTTGCCACAAAAACGAAAATTAAACCGTAGACCAGTGTTCGTAAATTATAAGATAATTCAATAATAATAAAAAAAAAAAGATTAAACTTAAAGTTAAATTTGTGCTGTGCAAAAAGGCAAGAGATTGAAATTCCTGTAACTACGCTGCGTGTGTGTTACAAGAAAGAAAAGTAATTTTATGAAATTTTGAAATTTTGAAATTTGTACCTCGGTGCTTGTACCACCCGTGAGTTCACTTAACCTCTTTATTACAGGTAAGATTTAATTTGCTTTTATCCTTATTTATCGCTTGACAAAAATGAATTCCCTGAAAAACGCAGTAACGAACTTACCGGTGGTCTTAACACCGTGCTAGTCCAGCTAAAAGCGATGGAAACTCGGTTGAAAGCTTTGGAAGATAGGAGAGTATTACCTCCTATCTCCGAAGAAACACTAAGGAGCTTAGGAAATCGCCTAGCCCTTTTGGAGGAATCACGAAGCTCTACCATAGTGAATGAGGCAATAATGCCAGCGTCACTCTGCCCACCTTAAACGGAAGACGATCTCAAGCAAATTAGCCGGCTCCCGGATAGCGTAAAGGAGTTTTAGGTTTTCACGGGAAACCCAACCCAATACGTCTCTTGGGTTCATGCTGTGGAGGGAGTTTTAAAGGATTTTGAGATCATCCGAACCAAGCCACTGTATCGTGCGATTTTGCAGCACATACGTGGAAAGGTTAGGGGTTCTGCGGATGCTTCATACAACATATTTGACAACGATTAGCAGGAAATAAAGCAGTGTCTCTCTCTGCATTATGCGGATAAGAGGGACATGCGAGCCTTAGAACACAAACTTAATCAGCTGTCACAAAGATCAAGTAAGTTGGATGAATTTTATTCTGCAGTTCACCATCAACTTTCCCTGATGGTTAACAAGCTTAAAACAGAATCCTTCACGGAAGAAACAGTTAATGCATTAGTCGAAACATACAGAAATAGAGCACTAGATGTTTTTATCCATGACCTCAAGGGCAACCTATCTAGGCTGTTAATAGTTCAAAGACCCAAAACTCTCCCAGAAGCTTATTCAGCATGTCTCGAAATGCAGAATTTGAACTTTAGGAATCATTCAATCCACGCCAATACTGGCCCAAATACGATTACTTCCCCTATTAACCAAACTTTTCATTCTCAAGAGGGACCAAGGAAGTTTCACCCTAATCAGCGACATGCCGGTGGGCAGAGGCGCACCCTCGTGAACATGGTGCCCCTCCGAGGGTAGGTCCCAATCCTAACGAAAAAATGGGGGTGGACCGTTCAGTTCAAACAAAGCAAGTATATAGACTATGCCAATCGCCCTAAAAAGAAGAATTCCCTGAAAAGAGGAGCAAGATCAAATAACCACCCTCAAAAGCATCAAAGACTTTTCAACACCGTTACTGTCAAGGACGAAGCAGTAGAAAAATACTTGGAAGCTGCTCCTGAGAAAACCAGCGATGTGCTAAATTTTATGTCGGGCGCCCATCCAGCGTACCATATATAAAATATGTTACCCTGAGGTTCCCAATAGGAGCAAACAAAAATTTTATTACCGATCGAATAAAACAACAAACAATTAGTCTAGGAAAACCGTTTTATGTCCAGTTAGCCGGTGGTAAAATACGTCGAAGGGAAGTTTTTTAAATATGCAAATAGTCAAACTCTTGTTAAATTTTATGTCCTACCAGGTCTCAATTCCTTTGACGGTATCATAGGAGATGATACGTTGAAGGAAATGCAGGCACTCATTGATAGAAAGAAAAATATATTGACCCTTAAACATAATATTAAAATACCTTTAAAAGAACACTTGTCCGTAGGAATAGATCCCAAACTCCCTGAAAACGTTAAAGCCAAACTGTATGAACTAATAAGGAAATACGATTCACTTTTTGGTCCCATCGACGCGAGAGTGGTAGTTGACACCTGTGTCCTTGCCGACATTAGAACGAGCACCGATGAATCAATATATACTAAAAGCTTTCCCTATCCCGCTTGTCTGAGAGGAGAGGTGGAAAGGGAGATAGCTAAGTTGCTTGAAGAGGGCATAATTCGACCTTCCAGAAGTCCTTACAATTCGCCGATCTGCGTAGTTCCGGAAAAACCAAAGCCAAATGGCGAAGAACAATATCGAATTGTCATCGACTATAAAAGTTTGAACAAGGTAACTATTGCAGACACGTATAATATCCCTGACATTAATTCCACTCTTGCCAGTCTGGGTAAAGCTAAATTCTTTACAACTCTCGACCTAACTTCTGGGTTTCATCAAATACCGATGAAACCGTCGGACATTCCAAAGACTGCCTGTTCAACCTTGAACGGCAAATACGAATTTCTCAGATTACCCTTCGGGCTGAAAAATGCCCCTGCTATATTTCAACGTATGATAGACTATGTGCTAAAACCTTAAATTGCCAAAATTTGTTACGTCTACATAGATGACATAATCGTCTTTGGTAATAGTGAGGGAGATCACCTGAGAAACCTTGAAACCGTCTTGGTCAGACTCAAAGAAGCAAACCTAAAAGTAAACTTGGAAAAAACACACTTCATGCAAACTGAAGTGGAGTTTCTGGGGTACGTAATAACTCCTGACGGCATCAAGCCAGATACTAAAAAGGTTGATGGGATCCAAAAAATCAAACCCTCAGTGAATCTTAAAGAACTCAAATCATTCCTAGGTTTAACATCTTATTATAGGAAATTTATTCGCGATTATGCGAAAATAGCGAAGCCTCTAACTAACCTTACAAGGGGTGAGCATGCTCGAGTTAAGGCGAATGAATCCACTCGTGTTCCGATCAATTTAAATGATGAAGCACTTAGAGCTTTTAATGATTTGAAAATTCTCTTAACATCTGCAGAAATCCTAGCCTTTCCTGATTTCCAAAAACCATTTAATCTAACGACTGACGCCTCGAACTACGCAATAGGCGCAGTTTTATCTCAAGACGAGGGCGGAAATGATAGATCAATTGCATATATCTCCAGGACTCTTGATAAGACCGAAGAGAATTATGCAACCAACGAAAAAGAAATGTTGGCTATCGTTTGGGCTCTTGATAATTTGCGATCATACCTATACGGTGCTAAAAAAATGCGGATTTTTACAGATCACCAACCACTAACATTCGCGTTGGGAAATAGCAACTTCAACGCTAAACTGAAGAGATGGAAAGCTCGCATAGAAGAGTACAGCTACAAATTAATTTATAAATCAGGTAAATCAAATTTGGTGGCCGATGCTCTTTCTAGACTGAAGACCTTTAATAGCAGTTGCCTACTAATACCTCAATTAAATACAATGAGGGATTCCTTAACAGAAAAAGAGCAGTTAATTGAGATTTTAAAATCCAATCTTAATCCTAACACCATCAATGGGATCAAAATACCTGAAACTTATATAGGACTCTTGAAACCTTTAAACATTACAAGGTTAGGTTGACACAAAGAGTAGTGGAAGACGTTAGGAACCAGGAGCGAATTTGGCAGTTGATTAGCAAGGAATACAGGAGAGCACACAGGAATGCGAGGGAAAACAAAGAACAAATCCTAGAGAAGTACTATTTCCCAAGGATGAACAGTCTGATCACGCAGTATACTAAAACGTGAAATTTGCTTTTTAAATAAGTATGATAGACATCCAGTTACTCTGCAACTCCAGAAGACTCCTGCGCCCTCCTATCCTTGCGAAATCTTACATATTGATATAATGGAGATCCCGAACGAGAAGTTTATGAGCTGTATCGACAAATTCTCCAAATTTGCAAGGCTTTTTCATATAAAAAATAAGTCCTCGATATACTTAAGAATCAAGTTAGCGAAGGTATTGCATTACTTTACCGTTCCGAGAGTGATAGTGACTGATAATGAAAGAAGTTTCCTCAGTCCCATTGTATTGAACTTCATGAAGATGCTGGACATACAAACGTATCAGACACCAGTAAACTGGAGTGAAGTAAATGGACAGGTTGAGAGATTTCACTCTACAATCCTGGAAATTTACCGCTGTCTAAAGACAGAATACAAATACTTGAGTTTAAGGGAACTTCTAAACATTGCAGTTGACAGGTATAATACCACAATTCATTCAGTGACGAACAAAAAGCCGTCCGATATCTTTTTTAACCGAACCTCCAGAATAAACTTTCAGAATCTAGTAAACTTTCAAATAAAGCTAACAGCGACCTTAGAGCTAGACTGCATAAAAAACAGGAACTAGCCAATAAATGGCGAAATTCCAAAAGATCCACACGTAAAAAGTTCAAGCAAGGTAGTATAATTTACACCCCGTACAAAAGAATCCAAGGCAAGCATAAGCCACTCTATCGAAAAGAGGTTGTAGAAAAGGATAATACGGTAACAGTGGTCACAACCACTGGTCGTAAAATTTACAAGGCACAAATTAGAAACTCATAACAGCACACTTACGCACAAATAATAATCTTACACACGCATAACAATATTACGCACATATATTAATTTTACTCCAGCACACATAGCACAAATTTCGCACCATAAAATAAAAATTATTTTATATAACTATTGCTGAAAAATTAACTTTAGTTGACATTTTAACTATTTCAATGGTTAAGAAAAAGGGAAGAAAAACCTTTAAAATTAAATACAACCAAGATTTTAAATTAAATTCATTTCTTGATAATAAAATTTATATATTAAATTGTATGAACATGATCCTATATTAATTTTATTAAATATGTATAATTTAAAACCAGAGTAGAATTGTTATATTCTGAAAATGTAAATTTATTTATAAATCTTAACCTTACAATTTAGTCATTATCACTTTTACGTGCAGTTTCACTGAAACGTTTATTGCCATAATTATTTAAAATTGTATATTACGAAGAATATTACTAGCAAATGCAGTGAAAGGGTTCCACATTTTCGAGTAACATTCTCCAATCGCATCAATCAAGGATGGTAAAGCCTGGATCATTGACGGGCATTTTAAGCTAATACACGTGGTCAACCTACAGAAGATGGAAGACATACTGAAAAAAATAGCTGACCTCGTTACCAGCGAAATTCCTAAGCAGGAAACAAAAACCTAGTGGAACACCATCTGGCACAAATCAGCGAACGCATCAACCTGCTAAAAGGAAGAACGACCAGGAGGACGACATCTATCAACTGGATTGGCTCAGCCTGGAAATGGTTGGCTGGAAGCCCAGACGCAACTGACTGGGAAAAGGTTCTACGAAGTGAACAAGACTTGATAGAGGGAAACCACCAGCAGTATAGTATCAATGAGAGGGTCCTTTCAATAACTGAGGAAATAACGAGGAAAATCAACTGGGTCATCGAAAGTTCCAAAAACCAAGTAGCGGCATCCAGCAAGGCTAGATTCGCGCAAGATGCAGTTAATGAAATCTCGATCATCAAAGAAGAAATCAATGAAGTGGTGAGGGGTGTCAAATGGCAAAGAGCGGCATCGTCAATACAAATCTACTAGACAGAGAAGAGGTAAACAGGGTGATTAACGAACTCGAGACGCTGCCCTATGCAAATGAAGTCGAAGCGCTCCAGTATGGGATTCCGTCAGTTTTTACAAATGACACTATGTTGCTGTATGTCCTGTCAATCCCTAAGCTGAGCAAGATCGAGTACAATTTCTTGATAACAAGAGCAACGATTTTCAACGGAAGGCAAGTCAACCTACCATTCGGTCATGTTGGTGAATTACGAAAAGACATATGGTGTTGTCGCAAAATGCCTTACTATAAGTAATCTGACCGGCTGTGAACAAAATGCCCTGAAGAAAGTCAACGAGGATGAATGTAGTGCTCGACTGTTAAAAGGAGGACACGCATCCTGCATATACCGTATCAATTCTGTCGAAATCGTTGAACTTCTGAAGGAAGACACAATTTTCGTTACGAATTTTAAGGGCCAAATCACGACCGAAGAAACTAAAAGGAACTTATCTGGAACTTACATAATTCAAATTAAGAACGAGACAGTGCAGCTTAACAAATGCACATTTTCCAGTTTCATGGCAACATCCCTTCAAGCCCTACCATCAGTACTTATCAACATATCCACAGCGGGACATATAATTGACATCGAATATGTTCATGGAATCAGTCTAAGTAACATTAAACGACTGAGTAACATTACCAATAGGATCGAACTATCTACAGCCATGGATATAACGATCTTCCTGGCAATTGTTGGAGCAGCTGCGATTGTCTGGCACAAAATTAATAGTAAGCTCTATATTCCGCCAATACGAATGTCAAGCCTGGAGCCTCATCATTTCAGATCATTCCAACATCAGAAGGATCTACGGGACGTAGATTCTTAAAGGGGGAGGAGTTAACGCGCCACGATTCCACAAGTCGAAAGATGAGCAATCAACTTGAATTCATGCATGCACTTGTGGACATTGTATTTCACCACCCATCGTAAGTCGCCGTAACACGAAGCGTGTGACGGAAACTAGCATTTTTTCCCACGACTCGAACTGGGAAACTGCTGATGCAATTTACAACCCTTGCACGCGCTATACACCAAATGCGACGATACGAAGGTGTGGAGTAGGATAAGTTAAAGTTTAAGTTCAGTTCTAATTTTGGAATCGTAAAATAAAGCCGAAGTTGTATTTGAAGTCCGCGTTTTATTTGAACGAACGGTTGGTTGTTCGCCACGGTCTTCGTCCCGTGGGTATTTTTTTAGATGTTGCGGTGCCAACATCTTTAACTGAATGTTATACCCATTGTAAAACAATAACGCAAAACATTGTGGAGTACACACGTTTTTCGAGATGGATACGACTTCTTAGAACACTTATGTACATCTCTCGGTTTATCAAACTTCTTGGTGTGAAACGAGAAGGAAGCAGCCGCATGTTACCTATATAAGCTCTGCCAAATCGAGAGCTATCCGCAGGAATATGCCATCCTGAGGAACGCATCGACAACCGAACGGCATTCAATAAACATCAACAAGTTCAGTCCTCTCTATACGCTATCCCTGTATTTAGATGAAAGTGGGGCTCTTCGAGTTAGAGGACGTATCGATGCGATAGAAAGCGTACCCATAGCTACGAAAAGACCTATCATTCTACCAAAAGACCACTATATAACTCGCCTAATTGTTTGTGAATATCATATAAAATTTCGTCATCTATTCCAAGTCTTAGGCGTGTTTTGAAGAAAGTTCAAGGAAATTGTCAACATTGTAAAAATAAACGGGCTGAGCCACTGACTCCACTGATGGGACAACTACCACAAGCACGTCTCCAGCCTTTCGTGAAACCGTTTTCCTATATGGGAATCGATTATTTCGGGCCACTTTATGTCAAAGTTGGAAGATGCACAGAAAAGAGATGGGGAATGCTACTTACCTGCCTGACGGTACGAGCGATCCACACAGAGATTTTTCATTATCTCACTAGTGACTCCTGCATAAGAGACTCGTTTCGAGAAGAGGAATGCCCAAAGAAGTGTATTCCGACAATGGAACTAACTTTCGCGGTGCGAGTAAGGAATTAAGTCTAGCCATACGAGATCTAAACAAAAATGCACTTGCACGAGAATTCGAAGTGCAATTAAAGTGGAATTTTAATCCCCCATCTGCGCCTCACATGGGTGGGAGTTGGGAACGCATGGTGCGATCCGTTAAACAAACAATTGCAGAGATACATCATCTCAAAGTCCTAGCGACGAATTGTTACTGAGCATGATGGCGGAGGCGGAGAGTTTTGTGAAGTCGCGGCCTCTTACCTATGTGCCAATCGATTGTGAGAATAGTGAGGCAATTACGCCTAATCATTTGTTAATCGGTTCTTGTAACCGAGAATGCCTGAGCAAGGAATCGGTCGATGATGTCCACGCAGTTAGAAGGAGTTGGCTCGCTGCCGAAAAGTACGCCGAAGCCTTTTGGCGTAGATGGGTGCGAGAATATCTACCAATTCTGACTCGGTGCACAAAATGGTTCACGTCACAAAAACCATTGAAGCAGGGAGACATAGTTCTTACTGTTGATTAAAGCAACCCAAAAAAAAACGCGGCGAGGGAAGGTGCTTAAAGTACTACCAGGAAAAGATAGAATAGCTCGCAGTGCAGTCGTTCAAACTTAAGGGGGTATATATACCCGACCGGCAGTTAAGCTAGCGGTGCTTGATGTCTACAAGTTCGAGGAGAGTGGTAACAGGAGCCCTTCATCCAGTTACCAGGGGGGAGTGTAGGCGAACTTGGCTGCACTGTCAAGCTTCGTATTGCCAAAAAATATTTGACGAAACCAAGTGTCAAACATCCCGCCAATTGACTTTTTTTGGCGGCTTCCTTCAATAGCTTTTCTTTCTTTCTGAACCTGGATGGCGATAAGGCAACACCAAAATTAATTTTATTAAGAAATATTAACCTACTTAAATCTACATCTTTCTAAATAAAAAAATAAAATTCCATACGATTTAAAATAAACCTAAAACTAAATGTAAGTTCCTAAGCCAAAATAATTGAAATGTGAAATTATAAAAAGAATATCATTTACAGGTAAATTAAAGAGCTAGTTTTAAGCAGCTTTTGAATTTCAAAAATTCGGATTTTTTTTCTTTTATTTCAATTAGTGCATATGTACAAATATGTTATAATTTAATTCAACATTCCTAAAAGAAGCGTATGTCAATACGAGAAACCCAATTGGAGCGGTCTTAACAGATTCTTTAGGAATTTTAACTGGTCGTTATGTTTCCTCGATAACGAACTGGATGCCGCTGCTGATATCACAGACACCATTCTCTTTGGAATGGGAAACTTCATCCCTCATCGGATGATGAGTATCAAATCGAAAGAAAAGGCATGGTACGACTCGAGTTGTAAAGAGGATGTCAGGGTTAGAGAAATGTTTTTTCGGTCCTACAAGACCAACCCGACAGAGGAAACCCGAAAAAAGTTTAAAGTTTCTCAAGCGTGTGAAATTCCAATACGACCAAAAACTGTGGCAAAAAATACTGCAATGTCCAAAAGGTAGTAAAAATGTTTGTTCGTTCGTCAAAAACATTAGAAATTCTGCCTCATCCTCCATCTCAGCGCTCATTTACAAGGACATTCCAGCTGCCAGCTCTTTGGACAAGGTCAACCTGCTTGCTGCAGACTTTGCGGCTAGCTCAACACTCCCAGATTGTGCTTTGTCCTAGCCTACACTTGAGTGCGTCGAATTTTCAATGGGACGAATCCACTTTCGCACTCATGTAGTAGCAAGAGTACTTAAAGATCTTAATATACATAAATCCGCTGGTCCAGATGGTACATCTCCCCTTCTTCGGAAGAGGTGTTCTTCCTCGGTAGCAAAACAACTGCGTAGGCTTTTCCATCAATCCTACACTTTAGGACTCTTTCCGAGCAGATGGAAAACAGCATTTGTCCAGCCCGTCCCTAAAAAAGGCGAATCTTCTTCCCTCTCCTCCTACAGACCCATTGCACTTACGTCCCTTCTTTCCAAGGTCATGGAAACGCTGATAAATCGTCAGCTAATGACATTGACAATGATTAGAAATCCAATATATTCTTTTGCTGATGACAGTACTCTCTGCTTTTCATATTCGTTCCCGGACTCACCCCTGATATTACAGTACTACCAATTGTGGAACTATCAACCGAGTGGAATTTAATGCTTCCAAAACTGAATGCTGTCTGCTGTCACTAAAGCCAAATTAAAATACCCGGCCATTATCCATGGATGGCATTTGCATCGTCGAAACCAATAAACTTTCCATTCTCGATGTGTGTGTCAGTGACAACTGACAACAACGTCTTCAAAAATGCTGAGAAATATCTAGGTTTCTTCAAGTGATGCAAGAAACATTTTACCCCCTCTGATCTGACCACAATATATAGTATAAGGCATTCATCTGCCCAAAATTGCAGTACAATGCCAACATCTGGTCAGGTGCTCGTAGAACATCTCTGCACCTGCTAGAGATAAAACTCTTAGGTGATACTAATATCAGTCAATCAATTGACACCCTCGAACACCGACGTAATGTCTCCTGTCTCACTTTGTTTTATCGCTATTCCCACCACCAGTGCTCCATTGAAATCGCCAGTAGTATTCCGCCCATTCAAACTTTCAACCGTAACATCCGTCTCGCTATGAATGCTCATCAGTATACCCTCAAGCCCATTTTCGGACATACTCTAAAATATCGTGATTCTTTCCTAAGCCGTACAACTCGCTTATGGAATGCCCTGCCTGTGTTTCCTGGTCGTTATAACTTACAAACATTTAAAAACAATGTACATCGGTACCTGTCTTTTCTTCCTCCCTAAATTTCCTTCGCCCTCTTTGTGTACAACAATTTTAAGGGTACAAGGCTCTTTATAAAAAAAATAAATTCGCACCGTATTTAGCAATTAAAACTCTATGCCAGCTAGCCGAAGATGAAAAACAAAAGGATCCGCGGGCAAGCCAAAGATTGCTTGAAGGGTCCTATGTAGACGATTGTGTAGGAGGTGCAAATTTTCTAAGGGAATGCGAATAACTCCAAAGAGAATTGATGTAGCTACTTCGGAATGATGGATTTAATTTACGCAAATGGTCATCAAATAATGCAGCATTCATGAGAGCATTGCAAAATGAAGCAATTGACATGGAGCCAGAACATGACTTTAATAGTGACACAACATTTAAAATTTTGGGAATAAAATGGTGCCCAGGAACAGACGACTTCCAATTTAAAGTCAATTTTTCGCCATTTAGCACAAAGGGTACCAAACGAGCAATATTAAATGATGCTGATAAAATTTTTGATCATTTCGGTTGGTTGTCGCCAATTACTATCAAGGCAAAGATCCTCATTCAAAGTCTTCGGTTTTGGGCATCGGATGGGACGAAAGTGTTCTAATGAGAATTCAAAACGAATGGAACGAATTCAAGATTATCAACGCTTGAAAAAGTAAAAATTCCGCGATGGACACAGTAAACGGAAGGCTCTCAAATGGATTACATGGATTGCAGATGTATCAGAATCAGCGTATGCAGCGGTGGTGTATCAGAAAGTTATTAATCGCGACTCTACTACAAATAAGCCTAATCGCGTCCAAGACTAAGGTGCACCTGTGAAGCAAGTTTCATTGGCAAGGCTGGAACTATGCGCAGCAGCACCACTTACGAAGCTAATGAAGTACATCAGAGAGCAAAAAGACACGAATTATACCAAGGTTTTAGCATGGTCAGATTCTACCATAGTATTGAACTGGTTGAAATAACAACCAGTGAAATGGATCACATTTGTCGCAAACCGGGTATACTATGTGCAACAATACTTTAAAGGACAATGGAGGTTCGTACCCTGAAGAGAGAATCCTTCTGACATTCCGTCTAGAGGATCATTTGGAGATGCAATAGCTAAAAATTCAATCTGGTGGCATGGACCAGATTGGTTAAATGAAGGCCAAAAATATTGGCCAGCTGACATATCGATGATGGAAATGCAAGTTATGCCTGAAATTCGAAAATCTCACGCTTGCCTGGAAATGCATCCCAAAATCATTCACACAAAGACAACATTTATATCAATTTTTGATCGCTTTCAAAACTTCAACGCGTAAGTGCATACTGTCTACAATTTAAAGCCAATTGCCAACGGAGCAAGAGGCATGAACCGTTACAATATGAGAAGCTAACGGTAAACGAGCTACTGGAAGCAGAAAGAGCATTGGTAAGGGGTGCTCAACGAAGTTTTTCTGAGGGTATGAAGAGTCTAAATGCAAATAAAGCACTGAAATCAAACAGCAAGATACCATCACTGAACCCATACATCGACGCCAATGGAATATTGCCGGTGGGAGGTCGGTTGAAACATGCTTATTTATCAACTGATCAGAAACATTATATGGTTCTGTCATCATCGCATCCACTGACAAAATTAATCATAAATAAGACCCATAGTGATACACTTCACGGTGGAGTGAAACTAACTCTGAATCACATTCGAAGAAAATTTTGGAACATCCGAGGAACCAACACTGTGAAGGCCATAATAAATCAATGCATCAGGTGTTTCCGATTTAAGTTCAAGGGATCAAATCAACTTATGGGACAATTTCCGGTGTGTCGAATAAAGTTCTCACGGCGATTTACAGATTGTGAGGTAGATTATGCAGGCCCAATCAACACGCGATGCTCACAAGCTCGAGGCCTACATAACGCTGTTCGTCTGCATGGCAACAAAAGCAGTGCACATTGAGCTGACTTCTAATTTCATAACGGATTAATTCATAGCAGCATTGCGAAGTATGATAAGCAGAAGATCTATACACCATCTCTACAGCGATAAAGGAACAAATTTTGTTGGCGCAAAAAATATTATTGATGCATTACAATCCACGCTAGTCGAAAACGCAATCCAGTGGCATTTCATTCCACCTGGAGCTCCACACTTTGGTAGACTCTGGGAAGCCAGTGTTGGGTAAGTCAAATATCATTTTAATCGCATCATAGGAGAGCAGAAATTAACTTATGAAGAGATGAATACCACCCTGATGCAAATAGAAGAATGCTTGACCTCGACAACATTGAAGATCTGGATACATTAACACCAGGTCACTTCACTATTAGGTCGCCGCTGATAGCACCACAACATGATGTCATTCTGGATCTGGCGGACAGTATGTGGTTTAATAAGGTGAAAGTTAATTCAAAAACCCAAACAAGATATTTGCAAACGTTAGTACAAGGACTACATAAACAAAATGCAACAGCAATATAAGTGCAAACAGTCAGTAAAGAATTTGGAACCTAGGCAATTGGTGCTGCTAAAAAACAAGGTGCTGACATCATCGAAATGGCATCCTGAACTGCGTCATCACATGGAAGAAGAATGGAAGAATGTACTCTCAATTTTCAACAGACTGGAAGCAACAGCTTTGCGAAGACAAAAACGAGAACTATTAGGAACTATTCTCACCTCAATATTCGGAGTCAATTATGAAGTGTATCATGACATCGAAGACCTAGACAGCAACCAGAAAGCCCTGATAAAAAATAGTATAAAAAATACCAAGATTATGCTGTCTACAATATCGAGTGTAAACAAGACCGAAACTGGAATCAACAACTTAACGAGAAAGCTGAATGCAGGTCTAGAAGAGATCAACAAGATGGAGTCTTGCTACAGGATTGTTGACGAGAATAAAATAAACACACATGTGACGAACGCATATCTGATTGCACTTAGCTACATGCGAGAAAGCGAAACAAAATACAATAAGGTGCTAAATGCATATCTGAAACGTAGTCATTTGTTTGAGTTTTTGTCACACAATTGCATGGAAGAAATCATTAACAAGTGTGCGGAGAAACTTGGCCCAGATCCAATGAACAAACTAGAGTTTTCTTCAACTTCAACGGAGATTTTAGTAACAGGATACTTCATGATCAGCGATGCGAATGAGTAAGGGTAAAACTGTGCCTGAAAAGATCGATGAGCATGCATTTCGAGAGATGCAATTACAGCAGTTGGTGCTTGGAGTCAACTATAATCTACAGAGGTATTTCGAATTACCACTGGAAAATATATAAACAAAGCACCGGCTTTCAACGAAACAACATTCATCCTCCAGCCTTCAATATTTCACAGTATTGAATAGAGTGAGGATTGCATTATCCAGCAACTGTATAAGAAGCTGTCTTTTAAGCGATGTCCAACCAGGACGCTGAGACTCACACAAACTATGTGAAAAGAATTATGGACGCACAAAACATGGATGTTCATTATACCCGAAGAAACTACTGTATTCGTGAATTGTGGACCAACTCAAGAAGAAGTAATTTTAAATGACATGGGTATTATTCGCGTCACTTCGGACTACGTCATCCAATTCAAATTCATACGATTGGAATCAAAATTAATCAAAGATATAATGGAAATTTAAAGATATAATCGAAATTTAAAATTTCCGGCGCTCAACCGGCTACATGACCACAACTGGAAGACCATCAAAAAACATCAATATTGGACAATTGGGTTTTGTTCAATTTCCGCAGCCGCTATTTTTATCATTTGGCTATTGGCTGTGATCCTCAAATACCGCAATCCTCCAACTAAGAACTCTGCCAACATTGAATTGAGAGCCCAGAAAAGACCGAGTCACTGTTATGAGATCAATTAGGCAACAATGTCGGAGCAGGTAAAAAATAGTTCCTTTCTGTCATTACTCGCTTTTATTGTTTAGGTTAACAATATTCGTATTTTCATAGATCAACATTTTTGTGTTATTCTTTAAACGAAGTAACAAGGTGCCATCAAAACTTAGTGTGATTCCCTTCGGAAGCGACAAACCTAAGCCAACTAAAATGTGCAACAAGGTACGATTATTGGTTCGTAGTCAGCATTATGATCAGGCGGTGGTTTTGGATGCAATAGAGGTTCCGGAAATCTGTTGTGATGTACTCTTAATGCCCACAAAACATACACTAAATTTACGCAAGTTTGTCTTAGCGGAAGGCATAATCATTCTTATAGGAGTAGATTCATATTGGCAATTCGCAACAGGGGAGATTAAACGTCTAACGGAAAGAATGGCTGGCGTTAATACCGTATTGGGGTGGACCATTCAGCGCCCATACAATGAACGATCGTCAGACTCCAATGCAATATGTAGAACATCACTCAGCGTATGTACCTACGACGAAGTAGAGAAATTTTGGTCGCTGGACATCCTAGGAATTTCGTTGGAATGTGATAGAAAATGGGTGAGAAACGAATTAACGATTTATCTTTTATTCGTAAAAGGGTTGAGCGATATGAAGTGTCACTACTCACTTCCATGGAACACTACGCATATGCACTTAAATAACAATCATATTGGTGCTATAGTGCGTTTGCAATCACTAGTCCGAAAACTATTTAAAGCTGACAAAATTGAAGACTATTGCAATGCTACGGCTGACTTGGTATTTTCTGGTGTAGCTTAAATTGCTCTTAAGGAGATCATTAACGATAATCGCATCTACTACTTACCCAATAGTAGCGGATATTGAGAAGGCATTTCTGCAAATCCTACTTAGTGAATCTGATAGGGATAGTCAAAGATTCTTATGGTTTTTGAAAAAAAAAAACGACAATGAAAGAAATTTACCAGCTGTGAAGATCTTTCGAATGACTCGTGTCAGATTTGGGTCCTTTCCTTCTTGCTGCAACGTTATGGAAAATAATAGAAGAAGCCTTTCCACAATACCAGGAAACGTGTGAGAAATTGCGAAGTTCCTTTTATGTAGATGATCTTATCACCAGCGTTGAAAATGAAGAATTCGCGGAAATCATCTACACTGAATCGTGTCTCATATTAAAGCGTGCATCGGTGAAACTTCGAAAGTGGAATTATAACAGTTAAAATGTTCGGCAGATATTCTCAAAGGAGGATCGAGTTCTTAGAATGCAGAAGGTATTGGGTTTGCGTTGGGTGATTGCGATGGATGAACTGAAAGTAGATCTAGACCCTGTTGTGAATTTGCTTCTTTTCATTAAACGAATTATTTTGGAAATCATCGCTAAACTATTTGACCCATTTTGTACTCTAGGTCCTTGGAGGGTACTTTTAAAGCTACTTTTTCAAAATATATGGCGCAAGAAATTAGATTGGGATGAGAGTCTGCCAGAAAATCTGCAAGGCATTTCGGTTGCGTGTTGCAAGGACATTCAGGAGCCTAAGGAGATTGCAATAAACCATCATTTTTTAGCGGTCAAGAGTACAATTGAATTTCATGTCTTCGCAGATGCTTTCGGAGTCGCAGCTTATGCTAAAACAAGCGACAGTAAAGGAAATGCATCGGTGCATCTAATATATGCAAAGAATAGAATTGCTCCCCTTAAAATCGACCAACAGAATGAGTTAAACGTACCGAATCTAGAGCTAACTGCTGCTTTGATCGCCGCTGGTTTCCTTGTATATCTTAAAAAAAATCTTCGTGTCAACATTACTGATTACTTTCTATGGGCTGACTCACAGATTGCTTTATGCTGGATAAAAGGGTCAGAAAAGCGTTGGAAACCATACATGGAGAATAGAGTTAAGGAAATAAGGACATTGTCCGAGACATTGGAGACTTTGTCCAGCTACTGTTAATCCAGCAGACCTACTCATTAGAGGTATACTCGTAAGTTGGTCACCACTTGTTAATTCAACAATATGGTTTAATGAGCCGTCTTGGTTGCTAAAAGGTGAAATGGACTTCACTGCATCAAGTACCACACTCTGAGCACGATGAGGAGACACCACTTCGCCTCTTACGTGTAACGGCTTATTTTTTTCGAGCCGTTGATACATTCAAACGCAAACAGTCATTTTAAAAACATCTGTCGGCCCATCTGTCTGCATTGGGTACAACTCATGCATTTCTCGGAAGAAATTACAGCACTTCAGGGAAAAAGGGGTATGCTTTCTAACTCAGAATTAATAACACTGTCTCTTTTTAATAATAAGTTCCTGCGGGTAGTTGGGCGACTTCACCTCGCTCTCTATAGCACTGGCGAAGCTCATCCAGTCATTCTTCCAAAGTGCTCATACATCACCAAGCTTATTGATATCGATGCTTACGAAATAGTCTTTCTTGCTGGCACAACTTCATTACTTTCAATACTGCGCTCAAACTGGGTTACTAAAGGAAGACAGCTGGTAAAAAACGTAATCAAGCACTGTTTTATCTGTAAGGTACTGCATACCAAACCAGCATCGCAGCCTTTTGCTCCTCTTCCCAAGGATTGGGTTTTCCGATCCAGACCATTTAAGGTGACTGGTATAGATTTTGCAGGCCCTTTGTATGCATCGGAACAATTCGATCAACGTAAAAAGGTATATATTTTATTATTTACGTTCGTCCTATCCATATAGAGAGTACAACCGACGTCACCACCAATAGTTGCCTCCTCGCCATTAGACGATTTATAGCGAGGCGCGGTGCTTCTCGTGTCATCTACTCTGACAACGCAGCTACGTTTAAAAGGGCGTCTCTTGAGCTACGACAACTCGAAAACTTAAAAACAAGCGAACGATTTCTGGTTTTTTGGC
Source organism: Volucella zonaria (assembly GCA_963966105.1). NCBI lineage: Eukaryota > Metazoa > Arthropoda > Insecta > Diptera > Syrphidae > Volucella > Volucella zonaria. Next base: position 155,495,648 of record OZ014530.1, on the reverse strand, counting down.
AAACTCTAAAATTAAATGGAAGTTTATCGTTGAATGAGCTCCGTGGTGGCCCATTTTATTTAAAGCGCAACCCAAGCTTCGGGGAAAATATCATACGAGTTAACTTCAGGGAATGAACTACGAAAGCGGTGGAAGGAGCTCTTATGTTTTTTGACTGTTTTTAAGAAGCGATCGTTTAGGCAATGTCTCCTACTAAGATCTTTGCATCATTCTGGCAGTCGTTGAGCTGCAGTATGTATCCCGGAGATGTGGTTCTTCAACGCTGACTCGGACGATTTGGCATCTGGGTGTAATTGACTTTTCCTGGTAGAGATGGTAAGATCCGAGCCTGTGAAATACGAATGGACAATGGCTATGTATTAAGAAGACCAATATAATTAATGTACCGCCTGGAGATAACGGATTCAACGTAATTGTTGCCGTGGGAAGGATGTTGAAAATGTTTAATTTTACAAAAAAAAATTTTCTTTGACTAAAAAGTATTTCAACAAAAGAAAGAATACTAATGGTAAGTAAGTGAACTCGATTTTACAAAAAAACAAGACTAAGTGCAAAACGTTGGAAGACCTTTACTGCTCCGCGGCTCGGTTACTACTACTGCATACTTCGGAAGTTCATCGTTGAGCAAAAGAGATAGTAGGTAGTGACGTCATTAACTCGGCCTATATCCGGCCATTCTGCATTCCATCCGCCTCGGATGAATGGTCACTCTCCACATCAAGTCTGCTTTCACTTCGCCAAGGTTTCATGAAATCACAACTGGTAGTAGTGTTGTTGGGACCCTCATGAGCTGCGACTTTCTTCATGGAATAACGTCCACCATTATATTCAATCGATGCCTTTCTCTTGTGATTAATTGTTTTTCTGTTCTCAGCTTGTACCTTCTCAATTTTTTGTCGAACATCAAAACCTATCTGTTCTCTGTCGCCATCATGCTGCTTGAGTAACTCCAGCCTCACCATCTTCAAGATTTCAACATCGTCCTTCTTCCCCATTGGAACATCAAACAGCACTCTGCTGTGCGTTGAATTGACCTTTGCAGCGTACTGTTTATGGCAATTTGCACTCGCGACACAAACTTGTACCATCTCTCTGGCGAGTCAGCTGATAATCTCTTCAGAACTTCGATCACTACACGATTTGAGCGTTCACCTTGTCCATTCCCCCTCGGTACGCCTGTTGTGACCACAACATGATCAATGTTTTCTTCAGTGCAAAAATTCCGAAAACTTTTTGAACAAAATGCGCTTCCTTTGTCGGTAATTAATAATAAAAAATCCACGTAAACTTCGAAAATCCATCAGTTATGGTCAGAATATATTTGTATTCTTCGTTGTTAAGCCCATAGGTCCGATGTTATTGAGATGCAACGTATCAAACGGTCTGTCTCCTTTGTCCAGCTGATTAATAAAACCTTCCTGCTTGCCTGCTTTCTTATTTGCTAGTATACACTTGCCACAATTACTCGTATTGAGACGTCTCTGGACTTTATCCTTCAGCAGGGGAATGAAAAATTCTTGCGATATAAGGTGCATTGTTTTTTGTAGGCCAAAGTGTCTCTCATTATGCTCTATGTTAATTATTTCCGTCTCCGTATTACGTGGGACTACTAAAAGAAAATTAACTCTAAACTTTAAAAAGTAATTCACCTCGAATTTGAAAATCGTCATTGTTTTTTTCCTTAAGAACCTCTTTTAAAGCCGTTATGAAGCTGTCTACATCCTGTGCCTTTTTAATACGAACCAATAACTCCTGCTGCAAAGCATATACAGCTGGTGAACGGCTAACGAATCTACATGGGCCATGGGTGTTCCACTTCATAATCATAATCCTGCATATATAAAATCCATCTTTTCACAGCATTTGGAAGTTCTTTCTTGTTTACAGTTTGACGAAACGCAGCGCAGTCAGTCAAAACTCTGAATCTGGTACCCAGCAGATAAATTCTAAATTTTTCAAGCGCCTTGTAGACGGCATAAGTCTCTAGCACAAAACTATGCCACTTTTGTTCGGATGAGCTGTTCTTCCTGTCATTGTAGAACACTGGAATGCAGCTGATTGTCGTCACTTCGTTGTAGAAGAATGCCTCCTATGCATTCTTAACTTGCATCTATATGCACTCCAGTGTCTACACCTTGATAATAAGTACCGGATTACCTGTCAAAGCCTGCTTCAATGCTGCGATCGCCTGTCGTTGTTTAGCTCCTACGACAAATTTAGAATTTTTCTTAGCTAAATCTGTTAAAGGTTTTGCCAAAATGGAATATGAATTAAAAGCCTGTTAATCCGAGAAACTCCTACAACTTTTTTAGATTTATCGGCTCTGGAAATTTTGACACAGCATTTATTTTGGATAAAGTTCCGAAAAGTGCTCACCTTTGATTTGCTTGAAATTTTTTTTATACATAGTCTACCACTCAGGAAGGTTAAATCCAAAACGGTTTTTGGTGCAAACCACTGGAAAGGACGAAAAGGACATTTGAAAATTGAAAATCCTTTTAAACAAAGATTCAAATATCTTTTAAACCATAAGGCGTATGTAGGTAAACTATATCTCAAATTAAAGCTACAATTGAAGGTTTTCATTTGAGATATAAACCGTTACAATCCGCTAAAAAGTTTTAAAGGCGCGCGTAAATTATAAAAAAAAAAAATATCTAGCAGAAAAACGAAAAGACGAATCGCCATCAGCTTCAAGTGGAATTATTAGTTACTGCTGCTGCTGCCTGCTGCTTAATTCAGTTCCTACGTCGATTAACATATTGGCCAGCCCCTCTGCTTTGTTGCTAGCCAAAACCGAATCAGCTTCTTTAAGCCTATCTCATAAGACAGCCTTAACCCCACTTGTGTCTAGTCCTCGCTTGGACAGTTCAGCTTTTAATTGTTCCACTGTCCCTTGATCCATTACAAAAAAGCGACACGGAACAAAAAAAATGTTTAATTTATGTTAAGTTTAGGTTGAGCCCCCAAAGATGTAGGAACTAATTAAATTTGACAAAATAGAACGATTCTTTATTAAAAAGTGTTTCAACAAAAGAAAGAATATTAATGGTTAAGTTGATTTGATTTTACAAAAAAACAAAACTAAATGCAAAACGTTGGAAGATCTTTACTGTTCCACATCTCGGTTACTACTTCGGAAGTACCTCGTTGAACAAAAGAGAAAGTAGGTAGTGACGTCATTAATTCGGCCTACAAACATACATATATCGAATTATTTGATCTTTAAGTATTTTACGCTTATTTGAATTAGCTATCTAAAACAAACCTTTGTCAGTATTATGTTATATTACTTACCTTTAAACATTAAGAATGAATAGACTGCAGTTGTAAATTATCTTATCTTTCACTCTTAACATTTATTCATTTGCTTGTATTCTTGGTACAAGTTAGTGTTTTTTATGAGGGTCATCAGATGCGGTTGTACTTGAATAAAGAATTATAAAAAGTTTAACGGCTCGTGTTTTAATCCCCGTGAATTGGATGACATTTTTCATATTAGATGCCAAACTTAAACAATACTGTACTTCAGAATTAGTACAAATAATCTACACTGTAAAGGAAATCACGCACCCTTTTGCAAACAAGTGTCCTGCATAAATGCAACTTCAACTTTCAATGTATCGCACCAAACATGCATTAACGATGTTTGTATATTTGCACCCCACTCTGGCTGCCATGAAATGCATAAGGACTTCTTTTTTGAAGCTTAGGGTTGCTAACTCCATGTTTTGATGTATTGTGTGAAAAAAAAACCTAATTACGTACAGAAGTATATATATACGAGGGCGGGTCAATAAGTCCGTGACTTTTGGATTAAAACTGATTTTTTGATAAAAAAATAATTTTATTTTTCAACGTAGTCTTCCTTGAGCTCTATACACTTTGTCCAACGCTTCTCCAATTTTTTTATCCCTTCCAAAAAAAATGATTTGTCGAGGTCCTCAAAATGACGAGATGACTTCATCATTGGAGTCAAATCTTTTTCCACCAAGCCATTTCTTCAGGTTTGGGAACAAGAAGTAGTCGCTCGGAGCCAAATCTGGAGAATAGGGTGGATGAGGGAGCAATTCATAACCCAATTCATGGATTTTTGCCATGGCAACTGTACATGTGTGCACCCTTGCATTGTCTTGGTGGAAAAGAACTTTTTTCTTGGCCAAATGAGGTCGTTTTTTTTTCAAATCGTCATTGAATCGGTCCAATAAGTTGGCATAATATTCCCCATTGATTGTTCTTCCCTTTTGAAGGTAGTCAATGTGGATTATCCCGCGTGCATCCCAAAAAACAGTCGCCATAACTTTATTGGCTGACAAACCCACCTTGGCCTTCTTTGGCGCCGATTCACCCTTAGAAACCCACTGTTTTGACTGTTGTTTGTTGTGATGGATCCATATTTCGTCCACGGTTACAAAACGGCGCAAAAACTCCTCCATATTGCGATTAAACAACGCCAAACCTTCCTGTGAAGTTGTTACACGATTGCGTTTGTGGTCGACTGTGAGCAAACGCGGCACCCATCTTGCGGAAAGCTTTCTCATGCCCAAGTGATCATTCAAAATTGAAACCACTGAGCCATGCGAGATCCCTACGGCTTCCACAATCTCTCGCACTTTCAATCTTCGGTCGGCCAACACCATATCGTGAATTTTTTCGATTGTTTCGGGTGTAGAGACCTCAACTGAGCGTCCAGGACGTTCGGCATCTTCAGTGCTTGTACGGCCACAACGAAATTCAGTAAACCACTTTTTTACCATTGAAATCGATGGTGCAGAGTCCCCATAGTATTTATCAAGCTTAGCCTTGGTCTCGGTAATGGTTTTTTTTCGCAAGAAATAATGCTTAATAAGCACACGAAATTCACTTTTTTCCATTTTCTCCTCAAATTAGTGAGTAGTCTGATAAAAATAGCTGTCAAACACAAACTAACTGACGCAGCAAGTTTAAATTTTGACAGGAGTCAACTGACAAATGCCTGTTGACAGGAGCAGTGTTGCTGTTTCAGTAAAGAGGTCAGAAATTCAAAAATGCACAGAATTATTGACCCGCCCTCGTATTTTTTATTTCGTTTAATGTATTAAACAGTATAAAAGAAAGCATAATAAAAGCAAATTTATGCTAAGAAAATTCACTGCTTCTGTCCTCTTATCACCTAAAGTAATACCAATAGTTTATAGTATATATTTCATATCAGAACTACTGTTTTGGCTTGCTACGAATCTCTCTATGTGAGCCCATATCAACTCTACTGGATTTACCACGCAGTGGTAGGGCACCAATCGTCCTGTCTCTTCTGCTAACTGAGATAGTTCATCTACCACACGAACCTCAAATTTGTTTTTGTGGTGTTTCATATTCAATGTTTCAGCCCAAACAATGTGTTCTTCAACTAAGCCACGTTTTGGTTCCTTTTTTATGGTATAAATTGAAGCCGCAACTTCCAATCTATGACTCAAATTTCATGAAGATACGTTTAGTAGTTTTTGGGTGATGTAAGAACAAATACAATAAACAGAAATTTGATTTTATTTATTGTACAATATATAGATTAATAGCTCTTGCCTGCGCTCTGCCCTCGTGGTATTTCAAATCTGGCAAAATGTATTTTAAAACTTTAATGCTTTACTGTGAACAAACAGATGAAACAGGGTTTATACATATGTTGTACGTATGCATACCCACTTTCAAACGCCTTCAACAAAGTGTCATTAAGGACGGAAGAATGATCGTTTTTAGGTGTCAGAATCACGCGTTCGCACAGCCACTTCGCGGATTTGCTATGTATGTTGTGGACTTCTGGATATATTTGGGGTATTAGCTCGCCAACGGTCGGCACAACTGAGGCAAGTTCTGGTGAAACTCTAATCTTGCCTTCAGTTTCCAGATACTCGCAGTTTCCTATTTTAAGGAGATCGGGGAATTGTCCATCGCAAACACCTCCTTTCAAGTGCACAATCATGTTTTTCTTAAGGTGTAGTTTTTTGATTAAATGCCAAAGATTTGAGGCCTTAATGTAAGCCTTAACTTCATCAGTTCGAGTTCCTCTCGGCAATATCGCCAGAGTCGGAGAGAAGTCTCCAGCTAACAAAACGGTAACTCCACCGATCATGCCCTTGTTCCCTCTGATATCTTTTAGAGTTATGTTTAGTGCTTCGAAACTCCCTTTACGCGTTATTTTGGTTTCGCCCCAAAACTATAAGTTTACAATCGCGCAGTACTTGGGCCTCATCACTGTGTTTTAAAATGTTACGGAGTAGGTTTTCGACATGGATGAGATTTAACGGCAACGTGAGCTGTCTTGACGCCCTCTAACAGCGTTGCTGCGGTCCCTGACGATGAGACGGCTAAAGCAATGCCAGGATTACTTCTTACTTTTGCCAATAACAAAGGTTTTTCCAGTGCCGCCAGAAAAAGTATTTGCCCAATTCTTTTCTCAATATTGCCAAGGATCTACTGATAAATGTAAAACTGTTCATCCGTCAGTGACTCCTCATTAGACGACACCACTTCTCTCAGAACACCGGCGTCATAATTGGTCTCCCTAAGATATTCTCGATTATCGAAAGTTTCTGCAGATCCTTTTTTCTGAGGCAATCTGTATTGTGCCAAGTTTTGTCCTGCTTGTGCATTGCATCCTCGATCAATATCAAGCATCTATTGCACACTTCGTCTATGAGCAGTTGCGCACAACCTTGCAATTCTCTCCCAAGTAGCCGTTTAATGTCTTTCGAGATAGAGAATTTCTCCCAAAGGCTTAACGGATCAGAGAGTTGACAGTACATAGCTCTCGCAGCTTCAAAGGAGAATCGCATAATGCAGCTTCCTCTAAAGTACTGTCCCAATGCTTTTAACGTTTTTAAACTCTTTTTCCCATCTTCTTTTTATTGTTCCACATGATTGTACAAAATCTTAAGATTGTTGAAACAAATCGGAGTAAAACTAACTAACTATGCGTTCGTTGCTCCATGTTTACTATCGGATTTTCTGGTATACAAAACTTTAAAGCGATTTTCTCACACATGTCACTTTTGAAGCTGGTGAACGGCATAAATCAAAATCTACTCGGCCATTCTTTTGAAATTTAGTATACTACTTCCTTACATAAATGACCAGGTATGCATTCGAGCTTTTTTTTCCATAATTATTAATTTTACAATAACAAATTGGCCCATTTTTTAGGCCAAAACCGGTGTTTTCATTTCTAACTGTCACCAAAAGTTAAAAAAATTTCCTCCCAGGGATATCTTGGGAAAGCGATTATCTAACGATAACATTTTGATTTTTTGATTTCAGCCGCGGTTAATCCGCGGACAACTTTTTTTCAAAGCGCCACCGAAACTTAAAAATGGGCCTTTTGTTCGCCGAATTAACGTTTTTTCAGCCTGCCAATCCGTCATGATTGATCTAGCAATTTTCATCATGATTAGATTTCTATTCCTCATATTGCTCGGTATTTTTGTGTTTATTCCAATAGTTACATTCAGCACAATAAGAATATTTTAGGAGAAAATCAACGACTTTTCCTTTAAACTGACAAATGAGAACCGCAACCCCATACAATGAGATAACATCACGTTTTCGCCACGTACCATCTCCTGAAACGGTCAGAATCTTGCTTTGTCATTTACTGTTGATCTTCTTTTACAGATTGTTTTAACACTAATTGACCAAGACTTCAAGCAGCAGAATGAATGTTATTAATTATTATATCATACGTCGTTGGTTGAAGCGGAGGTGGTAAATCCATGAGTCCACAAAATTTCATAGCTTCACGCAAACCAATCCCCAATAAGCACATAACAAAAAAGAATCGTGTATTTGTTTCTTAAGCTGTGTTGATATACGGGCACGAAGGAATGAAAGTCGGTTTGCACGATGAACACGAAACTACTATTTCCAAACCGAGTTCTCGAGTGCTTCTGTTGAGAATCGAACATCGCTATCACGCTTTTTACACTTTACACATTCCGATAAGACCGATTCCCGATTCCGATTCAAAATTCGATACACGATGTTTGGATCTTCTGGTGCGGATGTCTCATGATCAGTCTTAAATTTTTTGATTTAAGAAAGTTTTTCGGCACTATGTCGATTTTTGTAAGGTATTTCCTTCTTGCTCCGATCTTTGCGAAAAGATCCGGATCGATGAGCTTCTCCAGAACCTTTATTTCTGATATCCATTTCCATCAGAATATTTATTCACAAACGAAAATTCTCCGTGACGCACAATTGCACGAACGGCAAACTACTGACAAAACGTGTCTATTTCTGGCACAATAGAATCATAAAATAGGTTTAGGGACGGTGTGTTCGAAGCGTCGCTACCTGTCTCTCGGTTCAACGCCGCAAAACTCGTTTCACTCTCTCGGTTGCAACTGGTTTATTTATAGAAATATTGACTTGGCGTTTTCACCAGATATTTTTGAGACATCAAACTTCAAGAAAATGCAAAAAAAATCAATTTTTTTTTTCGACCATGCTAGGTGTATATCTCCCCTTATCAATAAATAACATGGCATTTTTTAACATACCGGCGTATTTTAATAAATAACCTTGTTCCACCTGAGTAACACGCAACTTAAACGTATAAATTAAAAAAAAAATGTTATGGGCTGGCTATTTTGTATTGACACAGATTTTTATTATATTATTATTATTAATAAGACACTACCAACAAATTGGTATCTTAGCTTCAGTTGGAATGAATTGAATAAAGAAAGATTGTTATATATGCATAGATAATCTTAAAGTCGTGTGAACTAAACGCCTAACCTGCATGTTGTCCTTTTTTCTAGCCTCAAATAAATATCAACTAGTGTTGAGATGATATACATTATTATTATATTTGTTGGTCTCTACAAACAACTATCAAAACATATTAATTTGCATAATATATATAATTCATCACCTTCAGTCAGGCTTTCGTCCTAAGCACAGGAGCTTACCTTAGCTTCTAAAAACACCAGAACATACAGTGGTGGCCACAGAATTAGAAACAACAATTGCAAACGCATATACAGTATGTCAAGAATGAGTTTACACATCGAAAAAAAAATCAATTTTTCAACTTATTTCAAAAACATGTTTTATTTATTAATACAAATAATTTTGGTTTTGTAGTTTTTATTAGGCTAGAATATTTGCAAAGAATAAATAAAAAGAAAAAGCTAGTTCAACGCAAGAATAGTGAAAAATAGAACAAAAAATAATTTAATTCAATTTTTTAAGTGTCAAACAACTCTTTACACAAGGAATATACACTATATCTGTATTATCACTTTTATATAAAATTTATAAATTTAAATTATTAAAAACTTAAGCTTTAATATTTGGTGTGCCCACCTTTGACGTCTATAGTGTATTGTAGACGTTTTTCCATTGAATAAATCAACTTTTTCATTTCATAAAACTTCGGTATGTTCCGCCACTCTTCCATTATGGCAGTTTTAAGTGCGGATCGATTTTTAGGCTGTCTTTTAGCGACTTTTTTCTTTAAAAGTGCCCACAAATTTTCGTACCCGTTATCAGTGAGTTGATGCAAAAAGAAATAAAAACAATCTTTGTGTAAAGAGTTGTTTGACACTCAATAAATTGAGTGCAATTATTTTTTGTTGTGTTTTTCATTTTTCTTTATTTAAACTTGCTTTTTCTTTTTATTTATTCTTTGCAAATACTCAAAAAAAAATATTCGTATTTAATAAAAAAATCATTTTTTGTCTTATTAAATTGAAACATTTATATATTTTTTCGATGTGTAAACTCATTCTTGACATACTGTACGTAAGTAATCGATTCCACACAGCTATACTGTACTTAGCCAGTACCGTTGTCAATTTACTGTCCGGCTGTTTATTTTTGGTATATGTTTTCATGAACTTTAGTAGTTGTCAAACTGCTACAATTGGAGAAAACTCGGCTGTGGTTGCAATTCGTACACAGTGCAATAATGGGTAAAAATAAATCATGTACTCCAGAACTTCGAAAACCAATCGCTCAGGACTTTCAAAATGGAAGTGAATCAATGGTGTTCATAGAGAAGATTTGGCTGTTCTACGAAACTTATTTTCGGAGCAATACTAGTTTTAAGAAGATCAATACGAGAACCTCAAACGAAAGGATAGGACGCAAAACTACTATAAAGGAAGACAGACTGATTTGTGGGACGAGTAGAGCCAACTTTTGTTTTTGGCGTCCACAAAAATTAGGCAGACTTTTGCACCTCAAATCCGTCAACAACTTTCGGCCAGGACTATTAGGCATCGTCTCTTAGAACAAAATCTTCTTGGATACATAACCCGCAAAATCCGTATGTGTCGACAAAGTACCTTAGGAAGAGGTGGGATTTCGCAAAATGCACTTACAAAAACCATTGGAATTTTTGAAAAAAGTTTAATTTGTTTGGATCCGATGGAAAATGGATGTAGGGCATCCTCCAAACAAATAATTGCACCCAAAGCACATGTTAAGATCACAAACCATGGAGGAGGAAACGCAATGGTCTTTGGTGCATTCTCTTGGTTCAGTGTTGGTTCATTAGTTCATTAGATCTGCAAGAATGCATTCGCACAATTAATACACAACTGAATTCATGAAAACTTATTACTCATTTTACAATGAGACCCATGAATGAATCTGAATGAGTGCCGTTCTTCAAGTTGTATTGTCAATCGTCTCATGCAACTCACACTATTCGAGTGGGCTGAATAAAAGGAAGAGTGTTTCCAAATAATGAGAACTATGAATGCTTGTATGTTGAGTTACTCTATTTGGAGTTATCCTATTCACTATGATAGTGGCAGTATTCTTATCATGAACTAAGTACTTAATTTTATATTTATTTGCCTGTTTCCTTTTTTAGTAGTTAATATTAGTTTTTATTATTATTGCATGTCGCATTCATGCTGTCGGTTTCCAGTACAATATTCATTCATACCATATATAAAGAATGAAATTATTGAGTCGTACTGAGTCTGACTCATGGGTTGTATGAATGCTGCGAGTTAAACGAACTCGTTGCTCTCATATTCGAATGTGTTCATAATTTTCTTCACTCATTGCGTGTGAAGTGAATGAGTAGGGTTATTTAATTTCTATGGGTGTCTCATGGATAACTTTTTTTGCATTCATGCAGCTCTAGTTCGTATAAGGGGTCGAATTTATCAGAACGCTTATAAAAGCATATTAGAAAGTACTATTTAACTTTATTGTTTTGAATACACGCCACCAACGTATGTTTTCCAACACGACAACGATTCCAAGCATACTTCACTTCCTGTTGTAAGGGGCTAACAAATCACGAATTCTGTTACCATTTCTAGTTCTGTGACTAACTCAAAAATAAGTTAAAATGTTTTTGAATTATCTTTTTTTAATACTAGATTTAAATATTTGTTAAAATGCTAAAAGATATAAATTAATTAATTATTAATGTAACCACTTTTTTCTCTCAAGATTGTTTCTAATAAAAATATATTTTGTTTCTAATTGGTAAAATGACATCGTTTCTAAATCTGTGGCCACCATTGTATAAGGTAACTATGAGTTTTAGTAAACGTTCGTTCTGATTTATTATCAAATGTCGATTTGAAAATTTTAATGCAAACGAATTTTTCCGAATAGATTGTGATGAGAACTAAGTCTTTTTTTTTTTTAATTAAATAGAAATGTGTTATCTCAATAACAAATACAAATTTTAAAATATAATAAGAGCGCCAATTTTGATCTTCGCTATTGCTTAAAAAGACTTTGTATTGGATCTTCTAGTAGTTCTCCTTGCTTAGCAAACATGTTTAATACGTCTTCATCGCTGTCTTCACTATTTTCACTTTGACGACTATTTTCCGAATCGGTTGGAAGTTTGAAATATATTTTTGATGTTGAACTAAATTCTAGTGGTAATTTTCGAGGATTGCATTTGATAAATCTTCTAGATGCCTTTTCTCCAATGGATTTTCGCAAATGCTCTTCCGTCAGCTTAAAGCTGCCTTTAGGAATGCTTTCTTGAAAGAGAGAGTTATTTTCTGGTGTGTAAACAAGAACCTTTCTATCAGAGCTTTTGGAATTAGCATTCCCGTTTTGTAACGAATTTTGTTTTCTTGTAGTTGTACAATCATAATTTATCTCCTTCTGAATTGTATTTTGATTTTGACAATTTAATTTGCCTTTTTTATCGTTTATTTCCGAAGAAACATTTTTTACAATTGGGCTTAATTGGCAAAACTTCGGATTCACAGCTTGCTTCTCAACTTTTGTGCTGGAGAGTGTAGTAGAATTTACTATGTTTTCAGTTAAAAAACAAGTGTTGTTAGAAGTTGGAGTAATATATGTTTCCTTGAGATTTGATAACTCCATAGTTTTCTGTATATTCGGATTTGATGTTACCACGTGTTCTTTTGATGGACTTAATTCAGATAAGGTTAAATCGATGGAAACAGTTGGGTTACTTTTTTTTTTAATTTTTCTACTGACTCTACGAAATTTGGGTTTTCTATGAGGAGTGCTGCTATTTGAATTTGAATCAGAGGAGCTTAATGCTGATTTTTTTCTTAAGGAATAAGACCGTCTTTGTTTGTGTCGTAATTTTTGTGTCTTCTCTGTTTCATTTCCACGATTTGTGAATTCTTTGGGAAATGACTTCTTTATGCAGTCTTCTACCGTGTTCCTCCTAATTATTGGTTTTCTTAAAATTGATGGTTCTTTTACCCCATTTATGGCTTCAGACATTCTTCTGCTTTTGACTGGAGGAAGACAAAATGGATGCTCCTTAGGAAACAACCTGCCAGAATTTTGATTTAAATCGAAATTATATTTGTTCTGCAGTTCTTTCTGTTTGCCTTTTATGTAACGAAATCTTTTTATTGTCATTGTTGTGCAACTTGTAGCTCTAGGCTTTCTATTAGAAAGGATGTACCTGGCCGTATCTGCAGATTGTAGTGAGTCATCGGAATGGAATTGGATCTGATGATCCTCAAAGTGCACGATCTGCGCGTCTTCCATCGATGAATTTCCAGTTATGTTACTTCCAATACCAGATTTTTTCAGCCAAGATCCCACTTTATCTGTGATAGTATTTAAGTCAAAAGTATCCAAAACTCTATCCATTCCTGATTCCTTCCATTTACGCTTACGCTCCTCAATAGCGGGTATTGTTTCGTTTAATATATCTTCCACATCGAATTCATCGGAACTGCTGCTTCCTTCAAAATTACTTACTCTAACTAAAGCATCGCGATTGTTAAGAGGAAGATTTTCATCTACTTCTGATTCGCTTTTTTCACTGTCTTCATCACAACTAGGTATTTCATCAAAATGCAGTTCCTCATAGTCTTCCATCTTATGTATTCGCTTAATAAAGAGAAAAAATAAAAATAAAAACATTAACATAACAAAAAAGACAAATTTCAAATATTTTGTAATACATTTTGGTTTTAATATACATACCGACAAAAAATCAGCCCACCATTTGGATCTTTCAAAAATAGTCTCATCAGTTGGCAAGAAAGACCACTGCGAAGACATTACAGTTTTAATATACTCATTTATTTATGTTGTCAGAATTAAAGTTATTAAAATAACAAGTATTTTATGAGAACAAACAAACTGTCACTTTATGGAGTTCAAATATATGACATTCGCGTTCATGGACCGAAAAGTCGATGAAAAATAAAAGCACTGCAGGGATTTTTATCTGGCATGGGGTGTTATTAGTAGATTTTTAGATAAGGCAGTAGTGCAATGACAAGTATGATAACTTTTATACAAAAAGGGTAGATAAGGTAGTTCAAAGAACAGGGTGTCTAAAGATTTGCGTATAAATTTTATGATATGTATTGTGCAGTTGCTTGTGCGTATAAACATATACAGTAGAAGCTCGGAAAAGTTGATCAAAATGTCTCAGAGCTTGTCAATTTTTACGAAAAAACTACTTTTCCGGACACTTTTTAAGATCTGTAGAAAATTAGTACAATTTTGTTCATAAATAGTCTTATTTTATTGGGATTAATTAGTTTTATTTTAAAACTTAACAAAAACTTAACAAATCTTAGCGTTCAACTGGTGTGAAGTAGCTGAAGTATTTTTTTGTAAAATGACTGTCTTATTCATAAAAATCCCTTATAATATGTTTATAACATAATTTAGTTAAAATGCTCTTAGGCACTAATAAACCTATATATTATAAAATTCTATATTCATAAATGTTCAATAAACCTGTCATAGTTAAGTTCACGCTATCAGGCACATTCGTGTCATTTTGTTGTCATCCTGATTCCATTGTGAACTACTCTCTAAACAAAACAAAGCGGTTTGAAATTTAAAAATTGTTGTTAACAAATTCAAAAAATTAAATAATGGAGACAAAAGGCAGTGCACTTACAGATAAAAAGAGGCAAAGAAGTGAGAATTGACTGGAAGAAGACAAGGTAAGTAAAGCAGTACCTAATATTTCTACATGGTAAATAAAAGTTGATCAAGTATTTCTTTTGTTGTTATAATCACATATTATGTGTTTGTTTTTGTTCCCATAGAATCTATTGAAGGACTTAGCGAGAGAGAGGGTTTCAGTCCTAGAAAATAAAAACACAGATAATACAGATAATACAACTCCAAGAAGCTGGCAGCGTGGGGAGATTTGCGAAGCAGGTACACATATTTATCATTGAATAAATTTATGAAGCATTTTCCCTAATAATTAATTGATTATCATCTGTTTTACATTTTTTTTTTAGTTTTAACAGAATGTGCATCGGTGACACTCGCACCCTTTGACAGCTGAAATCTCAGTGGGGCGTTCTCGAATTGACTCAAAAAAAAAAAAAATTGTCAGAGGAACGGAAGTACTTGATGAAGGCTGGTGGTGGCCCACCACCACTGAAGGAACCCGACACACTGATGACATCAGTTCTTGGCTACTCACTGAATTTTTTGTTGATAGTAATGAATTTGATTCAGATGCTATAATAGTAGATGAGATTACTAATGTGAGTATTTAATATTATATAAAATAATATGTTTTAGCCATTGCTGAAATAAGATAAGCAACTAAGTACCTGATGTTTCGTATAATTTTTCAGAACGAGATTGAGATCAGCATAGTGGAAGAGCCACCAGACAATAAAAGCATAAATAATGTGAGATTGATAAAATTTGCATTGAAAACTTACGTACAACTAATTCTATTTCAGCTAAATTATGCAGCAGATATAGCCCAGACGGAGACAGAGTGTAGGAAAGAGTTGCACCAAATCCAAATGGAAAATGAAAAAAAGAAAGCCTTAAACCTAGATTTAAAGCAAATTTTATTAAAAAAAAAAAATAAGATGAGGAAAGAAATAAACTGCTTCAAAACTACATTTTTGTGTATATGTTTTACCTATATAGTATACCAACTACTATAAACTGAAATGTCTATCAATAACTGCTCTTAAGAGAGCATTGTTTGAGCCTCTTCCTCCTGCTTCATTAACTTGGGGAGAAAGTTCAGCATCAGAAAACTGTTCATTTAAAGTATCTACGAGGGGTGTTCAACACATTCTCGGTATCGGGGTAAAGCCGTGGTTGTATATATAAATTTATTTATCAAGTAATACTATTATTTTAGTGCATTCATGTAAAATTTCATATAAATGTGATTATTAATTCGCGTTTTATCTCTAGTTAAACAGAATCATAATGGCAACTGAGACGATGATGGTGAAAATTGAGCATCGCGCTGTAATTAAATTTCTCACTAAGCAAGGAAAAAGTCAAAAAACTATTCATGAAGAGATGGTGGCTGTTTACCAGGGTTCCGCACCTTCATTATCAACTGTGCAAAAGTGGTCAAGTGAGTTCAAGAGAGGCAGAGAGAGCATTGAAGACGACCCCCGCTCCGGCGCCCCGGCTACTGCTTGTACGGGAGAAAGCATCAAAGAAGTCGAAAAACTTGTTCTTGAGGATGCCCGAATAAAGGTGAAAATGATGGCAGAGATCACCAAGCTTTCAATTGGTACCATTCACACCATTCTTCATGACCATCTTAACCTTTCAAAGGTCAGTGCAAGGTGGGTGCCACGAATGCTCACAGCGCCTCAGAAAAAAAGTGAGAATCGCATGCTGTAGAGAGCTTTTGGAGATGTGTAGTGAGAACGCGGACGGTGTTATGGATCGAATTGTTACTGGGGACGAAACATGGGTCCACCACTATGACCCTGAAAGCAAACAAGAGTCCATGCAGTGGCATAAAAAATGAACAGACCCCCCGAAGAAGTTCAAAGTCACTCCGTCTGCCGGGAAGCTCATGGCCACAGTTTTTTGGGACTCAAAGGGAATCTTGCTCATTGAGTACAAAGAAAAGGTGAAACCATCAACGCCACATCCTACGCTTCCACTTTGCATAATTTGCGGGAGGAAATTAAAAAGAAAAGACAGGGTAAACTCGCAGCGAGTGTGTTGCTTCTTCATGACAACGCTCCTGTTCACACAGCGCGAGTTTCCAAGGCTGCTGCGCGAGATTGTGGTTTCGAAGAAATCCAACACCCACCCTATAGTCCAGACCTTGCCCCTAGTGATTATTTTCTGTTTCCGGATTTGAAAAAATGTCTTCGTGGAAAAAGATTTTCGGATGATGAAGAACTCAAGTCGGCAATAAATGGGTATTTAGGAAATTTATTTTTTTGAGGGTTTAAAAAAGCTTATCTCAAGATATAATAAATGCATTGATGTTAGGGGCGATTATATTGAAAAATAAAAACAATTTAAATTGAATTCGCATTTTCCTTCATATCGATACCGAGAATATATTGAAATGTACCTAAATGTTAACAATTATATTTTTAAATTATTACGAGTATTATTTTTTTTTTTTATAATCGGCGCGCGCTCGAGGGGTTTTGTACCCTTAAAATGTTCATACACAGCGCGGGAGAAGGAAATTTAGGGAGGAAGAAAAGACAGGTACCGATGTACATTGTTTTTAAGTGTTTGCAAGTTATAACGACCAGGAAACACAGAGGTCGGCAGGGCATTCCATAAGCGAGTTGTACGGCTTTGGAAAGAATCACGATATTTAAGAGTACGTCCGAAAATGGGCTTGAGGGTATACTGATGAGCATTCATAGCGAGACGGGTGTTACGGTTGAAAGTTTGAATGGGCGGAATGCTACTGGCAATTTCAATGGAGCACTGGTGGTGGAAATAGCGATAAAACAAAGTGAGACAGGAGACATTACGTCGATGTTCGAGGGTGTCAATTGATTGACTGATATTAGTATCACCAATTAGTTTTATCGCACGGTTTTGAATCCTATCTAGCAGGTGCAGAGATGTTTTAGGAGCACCTGACCAGATGTGGGCATTGTACTCCAATTTTGGGCGGATAAATGCCTTATATATTGTGGCCAGATCAGAGGGGGTAAAATATTTCTTACATCGCTTGAGAAAACCTAGACATTTCGCCGCATTTTTGGCGACATCGAATATGTGGTCATTCCAACGTAAGTTGTTACTGATACACATACCGAGAATGGAAAGTTTATCGGTTTCGACGATGCAAGTGCCATTCATGGATAATGGTTGGGTATATGAATTTCGCTTTAATGACAGCAGACAGCATTGAGTTTTGGAAGCATTAAATTCCACTCGGTTGATAGTTCCCCAGTTGGTTATGCTGTTAATATCGAAATTTAATAAGCTTAGCATACGCTGCCGTTCCCATTCTACAGCCGAAGAGCAGGGGCGTGAGTCCGAGAACGAATATGAGAAGCAGAGAGTGCTGTCATCAGCAAAGGAATAAATTGGATTAGAAGTAGCAGACAAGAGATCGTTAATGAAGATTAAAAAGAGTGTCGGAGACAGAACGGACCCCTGGGGCACACCAGCATTTATTTTGTGAATATCAGACTTGAAACCGTCCAAGACAACTTGAATTGAACGTTCCGAGAGGTAATTTCTAATCCATTGAAGAAGAGAGTCATCGATCCAAAAAGCACGCATTTTCGACAAAAGAGCCTGATGCCGAACTCTGTCAAATGCCTTAGAAATATCAAGTGCAACTAACTTGCTTTCGCCAGATTGATGTACGCTTTGGTTCCACTTTTCGGTGAGACATGCCATCAAATCACCAGTGGACCTGTTGCTACGAAAACCATATTGCCGGTCATTGAGAAGTTTTCGTGTTTCGAGATATTTCATGAGCTGACGATTTATCAGCGTTTCCATGACCTTGGAAAGAAGGGACGTAAGTGCAATGGGTCTGTAGGAGGATAGAGAAGAAGATTCGCCTTTTTTAGGGACTGGCTGGACAAATGCTGTTTTCCATCTGCTCGGAAAGAGTCCTGAAGAGTAGGACTGATGAAAAAGCTTACGCAGTGGTTTTGCCAGCGTGGAAGAACACCTCTTCAGAAGAAGGGGAGATATACCATCTGGACCAGCGGATTTATGCATGTTGAGATCTTTGAGTACTCTTGCTACTACATGAGTGCGAAAGTGGATTCGTCCCATTGTAGATTCGACGCACTCAAGTGTAGGCGGGGACAAAGGTAAGATATAGGTAAGTTACCCGGAATTGAGTCTTGTTGCTCTATTGCAACATTGTGCAACACTGCAAGAGCTACAATTGTAGGCTTGACATTGTGCTTGTGAACTGTTACGCCATACAACAGACTTTGAAACCGCTGCTTCCAAACACCAAAGCATCGTTCAACACAGTACTTTGTGGCAGATTGTAGTTTTCTTCACGTATATTTTGAGGCGTACGTATTGGTGTAAAGAGATATGGCTCCAAGCGGTACACGGAATCTCCCAAAAGTCGTCCCCTAAATTCTCCTCTCTCAAAACGTTGCTTAAGATTAGATTCATTGAAAATTCTTGAATCATGGGTACTGCCTCGCCATCTAGTAACTATGTCGCATATGTTGAGTTTGGCTTCACAAGTAACCTGCCAAATTATAAATGAATAATATAAGAGCACACACAAAAATGTTATCTACATAAATTTACTGTACTTAAGTATGGACTTACCTGCACATTCACTGAATAAAATCCTTTTCTGTTTATATTAAATTGAGCTGCATTACCGCCATATTTTTTAATTTTTATATGACTACAGTCAATGCAGCTCAACACACCTGGGAAATTTCTTATCTCTTTGAATTTCCTGATAATCCTTTGCTGTTCAGGCAGAGACTGTGGCATTTTAATGTAAGTTGCAGAGTCACGAGCAATGGCGCGAGCTGCTCTGGAACATATGCGACTTACGGTTGGTTGGGACAAACCATGGATATCTCCCCCTTCATCTTGAACGTAAATGGGAAACAAATGAGTAAGTCCATGAAGCTGTGCAGAAGTGAGTCGTATATTTACTTGACGACGACCCCAACATCTTATAGCGGTTAATACTTGCAACTCTGGTGATGTACCACAACCTCTTGGATCGAGTCACAAATCCTGCCTTACGAGATCAATAATGAAGTTTGCTGTATGTTTATTAAAGTGGTATCGACATTTAAACTCCACGTCCGGTAAAGACAATGGGTCGTACCTCCTCTGGTACAACTTCCAACGTCGACGATGCGGAGTGTTTTCTTCAAGCCCCATGGCGTCTAAAGTTTGCAGCGCTTGCATACTAGGATACAATATAACACTTTCACTTTTCACTTCAATTTTTTTAAATTTCAAGGTTTCTTGTTTGGCGGGCTTGAAACTCAAATGGAAAACTGTCAAAAATGTCAATCAAAATTCAGCTGTCATGTAAAGACGGCCATTTTTCTACTCTATTAGAGGTTTATAGTAGGGTAAATTCTTCTATAACTTATGGAGTGGTTATTGAATACTTATAGAGCGTTTTGGTGCTATTGAACGTTTATGAGTAATGTTTTTCAAGAACCACTCTATAGCAACCTTATAAGCCTCTTGTAAGTTTTTATGAATAAGACAGTGAGTTTTTACAATGTTTGTACGTAGATCCATCAGGTTTGGCATATGGTGAATTTCGTTATTTTTAGCGAACCATTTGATCAATGCATTCACGCTTCCAATGGCTTCTGGATAAGAAATTTTTGTCGTTTCCACAGTCTCGATATCTGATTCGCTGTTATGAGTATCAACTTCCTCTATCTCGTCCTCTTCTTCAATCTCTTCCAAAGTCATATTGGAACTCCATCCTATTTTCGACAGCAATGTATTGACTTCTTGAATTTGGTCATTATAGGGATGATCCGAAGCAAACAACTCAGACAGAGGAATGTTATCATCAGCATCAAATTCATTGCCATCCCAATATTTAATCTTTTTCCGTGCGTTTTGCAGAACACGTTGCGAAAGCTTATCCCAAGCAGATTTGAGGAACAAATTGCTATCGCACAATGGCTTGTGCCGATAGCTTAATTTCACCAACTTAATGGGATTCTGGTCCAACGGCTGCAAAACTGCTGTAACATTTGGGGTAGTAGAAGCGCTGAAATGATACCATCATTAGTTTTAAGCACTTCCTCGGTCAATCGTCGTTCCGTTGAAATGACACATTCTATCCAAATGGACTACTTTCAATTTTCCTCAGCTTGTATGGACCCTCCCAATCCTGTTGTAATTTTGATGATATTCTTTTCTTATGTAGAGAATTATACAGCCAGACCAGATCTCTTTCGTTGAAGCCGGAAGATTTCCCTTTGATGTCGTACTCGTACCTAGTTTTCATGCGGTTGCTGGCTAGCTTCATCTTTTCTCGGGTGTTTTCATGCAATTTATGAATCCTGCTGCGCAAGTCATCCACGTAGTTGTTCACCTCCTTGGCCCTAGTAGGCGGGGATCAGAATTTTCTTTCATTTGGCAGCCGAATTGTTTGACCAAGTAAGATCTCGGATGGAGTGTGTCCTGTTGAATTATGGACCGCGTTTCGGTAGGCCATTAAGAAGAGCAATATATATGGCAGTTGCTGACGACCTTAGAGAGATGCTAATTCAAGATGCGATTGAATCGTTCCACTATTCCGTCAGATTGAGGGTGTAGTGGCGTTGTCCTTGTCTTCCTTATTTCCAGATATTGATTCAAAGCTTCGCCCTTGATCGGAGTATAGCTCCATTAGGACCCCAAATCTGCTCACTCAGTTCTTGACTATCTATTCTTTCGAATGGTACTCCGACATTGTATTGTTGCATTCGTCCCTGTGGCTTTACTTTTGGGCCCTTGGTAGCCGCAAACCTTATGCACTTTTTGCACCAACTCTCGACATCTTGTTTAGCGCTTAGCCGATAGCTGGCTGACTCTGGGCCGTGACACGACTAGCTGCATACGAGATGTGGTCCCATCTGCATTTTCCCATTTTCTCTTCAGCAAACCATCGTGCACACTAAGCGAGTCCCACTGTGCCCAATATGCCTTCAGAATTTGGCTCAAATCCGATATCTCCTGCCAGCTTGGCCTTTCTTAGTGTTTCTTCCAGGCCAATATTTGTTCGATGTCATTATGTGACTGTTGGGAGGAACGGATTTCACTTGTACTCCAATCCTATATTGGCTCGCTCCTGATCATTAGAATAGTGGATTGTTCTTTAGCTTCTTTACGGTTGCAATGCTCGCATTTAACTCCGCACGGTCGACGAGAAAGAGCACCAGCATTTGAGTCGAGTTTTCTTTTGTGGTGTTGTACTAAAAAGTCATAGCCCTCCTTTCTGGTCTGGAGAGTACTTTGCTGTAATATGCGACCACTTTCTCTTTATTATCATGAACTTGAGAGATCAGAGCTCCGATCGCAACATTGCTAGCGTCTGCGTCCGCAATGAACATTTTTCCGGGTGTGGGGTAACCCAAGATTGGGGCATTGCACAGCTGCGCTTGAGTTCTTGGAATGCTTTTCACACTCTCTAGACCACTTCAACTGTCGGCCTTTTCCGTAAGTTGGTACAGGCTTTTCGCAGTACCAGCAAAATCCTTTACGAACCTCTTGTAGTACGTGGCAAGTAACAAGAAGCTTCTCAGTTGGTATTTATCTTTGAGGGCAAGCCACTTCACAGCTTCGATTTTGTCAGAATCCGTCCTTACTTCTGCTGATATAATTTGACTCAAATATTTTACTTCCGGAGGGGACAAGGCACACTTTTCTAGGTTCAGCTTCAAATGAGCGCTTCGTAGTCTCTCAAACACTTCTTTTAGGTTTTCTCGATGCCCCTCAAACTTCTTATCGATGACGATAATGTCGTCTAGATACACTAGACAGGTTTTCCAGCTGAACCCTTGCGCAGTCCAAACGACATCACTGAATACTGCCAGCGACCGCTTCCTGTAGTAAAGGCAGTTTTCTCACAATCCGTACGATTAATGCCAGTAACAGCTCTTCAAGTCAAGAGTTGAAAACCATTTTGCTCCAGAAAGCGTATCCAAAGTGTCATCGATTCTCGAAAGTGGGTAACTGTCCTTTTTGGTGACATTGTTGAGACGTCGGTAGTCTACACAAAACCTCGTGCTGCCGTCTTTTTTTTCACGAGGACTACTGGGGAAGCCCTCGCACTCTGCAATTCTTCAATCAGTCCCTCAACTTTCATCTTCGACACCATTTCGGCAACTTCTGGTTGACGAATTGGTCGGGCGTCTCCGGTTTCAATGTGGTGTTGAACAAGTTGTGTACGTTGATATTCTCCGTCTTGTGTAGCAAATATATCAGCGTTCTCACCGATTAGTTTTTCTGCCAGGATTCCCTGCTCTTGATCTAGATTATACATAGAGGCTGAGAATCATGTTCTGGAGTTTTATGCACTTAACTGTTGCGATCGGTGTTCGATTTGTTTCCATTGTGGTCGATATAGCCCCAAAAGCTACACATTTCCCCACATTTTCCAACTATATCCCCCTTTTTCACCTTTACGCTGAATGTCTTTGGATTTAGAATCCTTACAGGGACCTTGTTGTTCTTTGGTTCCACTAAGGTCTTTCACACCATGAAGTCTCATATTTTCTGGCTCCAAATAAGCTCCCGAAGCCATCAGTTGGGAAATGATTAAGCAGAAGTCAACGGCCCCAAGACCATCATCTAAGTCACGCTAGCAAAACGATGCAATGAAAGCCTTCTAGTAGAAGTAGCCAGAGGAAAGAAAAAATGGATGGCCACAATTAACACCCCTGCCACGGTCTCAATCACCAGGAGGGATCTGGTGCAGAAATCCTGGTTGCATAACACCAGCAGTTACAGCTTGAGAACAGCTACGGGAGAAACGGCTAAACAATATAAGGTGAAGTCCGCATAAAACTCCACCTGGCTGGAATAGTCTTTTTTCACGTTTTTCTGGTGGCTGACATATACGACGAGTGCAGCATTGGCAAAGATTTTAGCAAAGAACATAAACTAGTAGTGGACTTTAGGGCATAAATCCTGAAATACGGAAACATAGACATACCATTAGTATACGGAAACACCAACACTTCAGTCTTAAAAGCCGTTATCTGCCGAAATCAGCTTCTAGAGCCTTCGTCGGAAGCAACGACGAAAGAAAACAAAGATTCTTACAATGGCATTGACATCACGTGCAGCCTATCGTGGTCAAGTGACCAAAATCATTTCTAAGGGACGACAAATCGAAGTTGCCAGCAGCCAATTCATCGGAGGATTGCGACGACATAGAGGAAGAGCTGGTGTGGTACATATAGTACAACGATTGGAAGCAGCGTACGACAATCGTAACCTGTTGAACGAGGACATCAAAAGCAAAGCGCTTATTAAAACTGATGACCCCCAGGATAAAGCAGCAGATTATCAGGATCAGGCCGTAGATGTACTTGCACGCCTGAACACAAGACTAGTGAGGCTGCGTCAAAAAGTGAATCCCGATCTAGTTCCTGACAGAACAGGTAACGTCTCAATGGCCTCAATGGATCAAGATTGCAAGCACTCCCATTAAAGACGTTCGACGGAAATTTCTCCAACTGGTTGCCTTATTGGGAGCAATTTAGGAGCATAATACACGACAACTCTAATCTCAACCCGTCAGAGAAATTCAATTATTTAGAGTCTACCTTGAGGGGCGACGCCAGGAAGGCTATAGACGAATTTATCCCTACGGAAAATTGTTACGAATCAGTAGCGGCTCTTCTGCTGGAACAGTACGGCAACAACGAAAAGCTGATCGACAAACATATATTCGAGCTGATTAATTTGAAGCCAGTGCAAGACCGCTCTGACATAACAGGATTGCGCAGCATATATGGACCTGTGATTGCTGGCACCCGTTCGCTCACCGCTCTGCAGGTACCGTCGACACATTACGCAGTTATGTTAAAATCAGTGCTTCTCCGTTGTCTACCAAATCTCTGCACGTAGATTATCATCGACAGGAAGAAGATGCGGGGAATCTGGATATAGCGTCTAAGGCATCGAATCTTTCTTCAGTTGTTTGCGGCGATAAAAAGCATTCTTCGGTTTCTGAAACGAGAAATCGAATCCATGGACAGAAGTGAAATTGGTATGATAGACTCCAAATCTAAATCGCATACCCACAATCCAGCAACAGCACCGGGCCTTGTCACAGTGAGTGAGACACGCACATATATCTTGTGTCAGTCACCATGTCCCACTGCGGAAGACTGCAATAGAAATATGACCCTAGAGGAGAAAAGAAACATACTCAGAAAAAGAAGAAGACGTTTTCGTTGTGCGAAACTTGGCCATGCGGCGAAAAACTGTAGAAGTAGCAATTCATTTGTGTGTGTAAAGTGCAAAGCCAAGCACATATCATCGATGTGCAATCCAGCGTTCTCGTTCAGAAAAAAAGATGTCAACAGTGACAGGATGATCGAGGAACAAAACAAGTCTGTGAGTTTGTGTGCTCACATCGCTAAACAAAGGTTTTTTTTGAAAACAGCGGGGTGTATATTGTGCGCATCCAAAACAAAAGTAGCCATATGTGTTATAATCGACGGAGGAAGCCAATTTACATATATATACGAGAGAGCTTGGCGAGGAAGCTGGGACTGAAGATAGAAGGCATAGTTGATTTGGCCATCATTCCTTTTGGATGAAGCAAGCAAAGCCGATTGACGACTTCCAGAGGATCAAGTTGTCAATGCGAAGTCAATTCAACCCCAAGACGATGATTAATTTGGAAGCGATAATGGTTCCTGAAATTTGCGTAGATGTTTTGTCAGCTCCTTCTAGTGGTTGTCCAGTGTTCAAAGGCATACAATTGGCAGACGTTTGTCCTCCAAACATCGAAGCAGAGGATGGACTGGGCGTATTTATCGAAGCGGATTTATACTGACGGATTGTCACTGGCAAAAAGATTGGTCTCACAGATAGATTACGAGCAGTTGAAACATAGTTTGAATGGACACTACAGAGTGTACATGACTCAGGTGAGCTTCTCAGTTCAAATAATGGAAGTGTCTCTTGCCCTTGTAGTTCGTTATTGAGTGTGGCACCCGAGGACGAAGATAGCATCTTTCAGTTCTGGTCGCTAGAGATGTTGTGGATCAAGAACGACGAAGAAAAGAGCGCAGATATTACCTAAGACCACATCAAGACGTACATTTCACAAGATGGTGCACGGTTCCTTGCAAGGCTGCTCTGGAAGATCGACGAGTCCAACTTGGACCCCAACAGAGATATTGCCTCGTAGCGTTTGAATTTTCATGTCAGACGATTGTCACGAAATCCAGCTAAGCTATTGGAGTATGATTCAGCAATAAGGCAGTTAGTTAGTGATGGAATTGCTGAACCTGTGGAATATTTAAGTCCTGCTGGTACTCGTGTTTTCTATATGCGACACAAATCAGTCTACAAGGAGGGGAGTTCTATGAAGGCCCGCGTCGTGTTCGATGCCTCAGCTCACAGTGAAGGAAAGCTTTCGCTCAACGATCAGCTCTGGATATCTTGCAAGTCCTCCTGAATTTTCGTTTTGGTGTGTATGGCATAGTAGCCGACATCGAGAAGGCGTTTTTGCAGATATTTCTACACGAGGAGGACCGTGATAGCCACCGTTTCATGTAGTTCTCTTCTGCGTTGCAATCGGCTGGTGATAAACCATCACTTGCTCAGGAAGACCAGAGTCACATTTGGTGTTACACGCAGCCCATTTTTGCTGTGTGCAGTCATACGCTATCTTTTGGATGAAGAAAAGGAATAGTTCTGAAAGCTGTGGGCTTCTGCGACAGGGAAAATATATGGACGATGTAGTCATCAGTATCGATTCTGAATGCGAAGGTGTTCAGACTTATAACGCCGCAGTTTCCATCTTATCAAAGGCATCAATGCGTCTTCACAAGTGGCACTCAAATAGCGCACGTGTCAGAGAAATGGTAAAAGATTTGGATGCACTACTATGTCCAAAAGGTACTCAGACTCACTTGGTTTGTCAATACTGACAGGTTGAGCGTACTCTTGAATTCAACAGAAGGCTCGTTACTATGTACTATTGGGAGGAACTAAACGGAATGTCTTGCAAGCAATCGTTCAAATTTTCCACCCACTAGGTATGTTGGGACCTACCACTGTTAAGCTAAAGATTTTCCTTCAGATATTGTGGAAGAAGAAATTGATATGGGATGAAGTTTTCTCAGAACAATTGCAGACTCAGTGGAACGTATGCGTAAAGGCAGTTTTACAGCTTAAAAATGTGACGTTTTTCAGAGCAGTTTTATCATTTCGAAAGGATGCAGGATCCATTAAGATCCATATTTTTGCCGATACCAGTACAAAGGCCTTTGGAACTGTAGGCTTTGCGAGATGTATTCCAATCGTTGGAGATATCAGTATCTCACTACTTTGCGCGAAGAATCGGGTAGCGCCGCTTCAAATGGATGGTACTAATGAGTTGATTCATCCCACGTTAGAGCTGACCGCTGCACTGATCGCAGCTCGACTCGACTTATCTAAGGACAAACTCGAAAGCGGATTCAGCGAGATACTTTTTCTGGACCGACTCAAATATAGACTTGAAGTGGATCCAAGGCTACAAGCGGCGTTGGCAACCGTACGTCCACAACAGGATGAACGAAATACGGTGGCTAACAGATATCATGCAGTGGAGCCACTGCAGAAGCGAAGACAATCTGGCAGATCTTCTCTCCCCTGCAGAATAGCTCACTGTAGGCTCATGACCCAAACTGGATGCAGGACAGGAAGGAGGACTGGAAACAAGGCAGCAGACAGCAAGTTTCGAAGGCAACGCTTCTTTTCGCAGAAGTTCGGTTGGCGAACCTTCAAGGAGAAGTCCATTGATATGTTACTATTGGGTCTACAAGTAAGTTTCCAGCGTTTTTTTCCAAAATTTGAAGTTTTATTATGAAAACATAGTTACAATGTTTTATTCAAAGTATCGTCCAAAGGAAGCTACAACTTTCCCCCATCTTTCTGGCAATTTATGAATTCCGGGCCAAAAAAATTTCTCGTCTTTCGAGCCCAAGAACGTATCGAACCAATTTTTGATTTCCTCTACTGAGCTGAAGCGTATTCCCGTAAGAGCGTTCTGCATCGAACGAAACAAGTGGTAGTCAGATGGTGCCAAGTCTGGACTGTAAGGCGGGTGAGGCAGAATTTCGCATCCACTATTTTCTAAATAGTTTTTCACCGAAACCGCAACATGTGGCCGAGCGTTGTCGTGATGAAAAATGACGGACTCATGCCTGGTCTCATATTCTGGCCGTTTTTCTTTTAATGCCTGCTTCAAACGAATTAGTTGGGTTCGATATAATGGTCCTTTGATGGTTTCACCACTTGGAAGCAGTTCGTAGTATACGACACCCTTTTGATCCTACCATATGCAGAGCATGACCTTATTCATATAAATCCATTTCTCATCACCAGTGACAATACGATGCAAAAATGATTTATTTTTATACCGCTGCAGTAACATTTCGGACATGCAAAATCGCCGTTCGACATCTCTTGGCTTCAATTCGTACGGCACCCAGTTTCCAACCTTTTGAGTGAATCCCAGTGCTTTTAGGCACAGGCAAACGGCTTGTTGCGTGACGCCCAATGATGCAGCAAGTTCTTCTTGAATCTGACATGGATCCTCATCCAGTAAAGCGTCCAATTCCTCGTCTTCAAAACTTTTCGACTTTCCGGGGCGATCTTTGTCTTCAACTCCAAAATCACCACTTTTGAACCGTTTGAACCACTCGCGGCACGTCGATTCACCAATACATTCCGCCCCATAAGTTTCCGAAAGCAAACGATAGGCCTCAACCGCACTTTTCTTCATATTAAATAATAAAAGCAGCGCTTCCCGCATATGACGTTTATTTGGCTTGAAACTTGCCATGATTTTGCTCGATAAAATGTACGACACCGATAGAACTGCTCAAATATAGCGCTGCAAAGTTGTTGACAGATACAAAACCTACAAATAACATACATGGGGTCTGACATTTCTGCCCGGGATCCGCTGGTGGCGAAATCTCTGACAAACGCTGGAAACTTACTTGTAAACCCAATACAATACGACTTTAGTTCTTGGAGTCGGTTACTAAGGGTCATCTGCCTTATTTATCGTACCACACGCCGACTGCACAAGAAGATTTCTCCAAGCTCGGGATGAGGTCCGGGCTGACTGCCGAGGAGATCCAAGCAGCAGCAAATCATTGGATCAGGTATGTGCAACAACATAATTTTGCTGAAGAGGTTTCTATTTTACAGAGTGGGCGAAAAATGGAAAAGCCAAAGCTAGCGAAATTGTCCCTGATATTGCACTGCAAAAGTTTTCTGCGGCTTGGAGGATATCTGCAGATGTTGGATGTCCACCTTAATATCAAGCATCCGATAATATTGCCATCGAAGCCCTATGTAGTCAATCTGATTATCGACTATAGTCATAAAGGGACGCTTCATGCTGGAGTTAGAATTGTGCAGACGTAACTTCGCAAGCGTTTTTGAATATTGCGTGGTCATCAGATGGTAAAGCGGCGAGTCAATGCGTGCAGAGTATATAGAAAGCTCTGGGGTCCCAATTCAATGGAGCCTTTCGTACCTTTGTCACCCGATCGGATTATATTGCTGCGCCCATTCGAGAAGGTAGGGGTGGATTTTGCTACTCCGCTATATTGCTACGATTCTAAATACGAGGCTACAATACTAAGGTTTACATTGTGCTTTTCACATGTGCTGCAGAACGTGCTGTGCACCTGGAGTTAGTGAGAGCCATGACAATGGAGGACTTTCTTATAGCATTCCGGCACTTCAGCATGTCTTCGTGGTGCCCCGACAATGCACGTACATTTAGACGAGCGGAGTTAGAAATTAAGGCAGCTGGATCTTCTTTGGACAACGAGGTACAGGCATTTTTGTCTCAGCGCAAAATCAAATATCGATTTATTGTGGGGCGGCTTCTGTGAGCGAATTGTTCGCACCATGAAGAATGTTTTGAAGGTGACCATCGGCAAGGCGAAGCTGGGCTTTGAGGTGATGAGGACGATTATGTCAGAGGCAGAAATGGTCATCAACAATCGGCCATTAACACATGTGAGTACTGATCCTCTAGATTTGACACCGTTGACGCCTGCAGATTTCCTAATCGCGCCAGGTGATTGCACCGAAACTTCGTCGTCATCTTCACACACAGAAGTCAGTGCTGATTTAATTCGAAAGGAATGTTTTAGGTATTCTAGTCAGTTGAAGAAGAGATGGCAAAAGGAATATTTGTACTTGTTGCGATCTTTTCATTGCAACGTTCCTCGATCCACTAGGTAACTAGCAATTGGTGGCGTAGTTTTGCTTTCTGATCCAGGATGAACAAGAATTGGCTGGGAAATGGCCGTCGTAGAAGAAACATTCGTCGGACGTGATCAACGTGTGCGCTCGTGCCTATTGAGATTACCCAACGGAAAGCGGTTCAAGTGCCCAATTCAGCTTCTCTACACTTTTGAACTGCAATCTTGCCCGGAGGAAGATGTTGAATTAAATCCTCGAATGTAGATGGCGAGCGACGGATGTACAGCGACCATATTGGTTTTCGAACTCGAACTCAGCCATTAATTTTCAGTCTAACATTTCCTTCTCGTCTTGTACAGGGTGAATGACTCGAAATCCAACTTTTTAAAATGCTAAAATTTTTTTATTTTTAGATAAATTTTATTGTGCCAAAGCAAAAAATGTTGGAAAATACATCAATTTTCAAATTGCATCAGTAGTTTTCAAGATGTCCACTTTGGCGCGAATAATGGCCTTGAGACGGCCGACGAAAGCATCGCACTCTGCACGCAAGTGGCTCTGCGGTATTTTGGCCCACCTTCGCCTTCAAAATACCCCAGACAGAGAAATCCAACGGATTTGCATCCGGAGAATTTGCAATCCATTGTGTCGAAGAAATGAAGTGTGGAACATTGCTTTTTAACCAATCTTGGTTGACGCGCGCTTTGTGAGACGGTGCCGAGTCTTGTTGAAATGTACACGGTCTCCGACCGAAATTATTGTTTGCCCAAGGCTTCAATACTGCCTCTAAGACAGTTTCACGGTATACGATCGCATTAATTTTGAAGCCACGGTCCAAAAATACGAGCGGAGAGCGACCATCGGCGGTTATGGCGGCCCAAACTATCACCATCGGTGCTACCTGCTTTCTGGTGGATATCCGAAGGTGCAATTTTTCGGTCATTTTGTTTGTTGACATATTGCTCGATAACAAATGGCGACTCATCGGAAAAAACCAAATTCGGCAACTCACCACTTTCGTGCAAACGTAGCAACTCCTTCGCTCTTTCGATTCTAACTTTTTTCTGTTGAGGTGTAAGATCGCGTACTTTTTGGAACCTCAATGGCTTGAGCCCAAGCTCATTTTTCAGTATGTGTTGCATCCGTTCCAACGATATGTTGAGCTCACGAGCCATTTTTCTTTTACTTCAACGCGGATTTCGCTCAATTCGAGAATTCACTTTCCAAACCATTTCTGCCGATGTTGCTGTTTTTTTAAGACCACCTCCATAGCGTTTTGCAACGCTGACAGTATCATGGTAACGAGCTATGGTTCGAGACACAAATGATTTATTCACGTTGATGTGCTGGAGGGCTCTAACGATAGCTAGTTGTGGTTTTCCAGCCAAATATAAAGCAATCACACTATCACGTTTGAATTCCATCGCGAATAAAAATTTTTCAACACAGCTGAGAGGCAAATCGTTTAAAAGGCTTGTAAATAATAAGATTATCTGTCATGTGTCAAAATTTGAGCAACGGTTTGGAAATTATAGCAGTCTGAAGTCGGTTGCAGTTCGAGTCATTCAGGGTGTATAAGCATTCTACGAGTAAGCATCGAAACCGCTCAATAAAATAATTTCATATACTAACAGCACAGATAATAAACTTACCCAGATGTCGCATCCCCATACAAAAAAATGTTGATCTTTTTTGCGATGCAAACAACAATGGGCAAACAAAATGCTTTTCTGCTTCGCCAAGAAAAAAAAAAACGGAAAATAAATTTTCTGTGGGAAAAGCTTTTTTTTTTGTACTCTTTGTACCGTCTGCGACCAGCGACTGCGAGACACAGTTTCATTTATACATACATGTGTATGTACATATATTCATATGTAGGCACGTATTTCCCCTTTTCATTTTCCTATATTGACCGAAGTTTCGATCTGTGTAGATCTGTGGGTGTGGTAAAAAATAATTAAATTCTATTTTTTCAAAGTGAAAAGTAATATTTTACTGTGTGCGTCCAGTAAAAATTCTGAAGAGTTAATCTACATAGCAAAGGTAAAATATATTATTTAAGTTTATTGCAGGTTGATTAGGTACCTTGGTACTTACAAATACAAAAAAGTTGCGAAAAAAAATCGACTTAGAGGAAATGTCGTGTCGAATAAAGTGCGCTATTGTATGCTGCAATGCAACAACTGCCCAATTTTCAGAGAAAGGAACTAAGAAATATAATGACTGGCTAGCACAGGCAGAAGAATCCCGTGATAATGTTGAAAATCATAAACTACTCTAATCGCAAAACATTAAAAGTGCAAACGATTACCGGTATATCCATTGATGAACTAAATGAAGTTTCAGCACTTATAGACTGTAACAGATCTATAGGTTCCATAGAATCTGTATGCAAGAAATACGAAGCGAAGACAAAAAAGCAATTTTTTTATATTCAACAAATTAGTGGGTGGCCGTGGCTCAAGTGGTAGTGGACTAGCTTCCAAATCGGAAGGGTCAGTGTTCGAATTCCAGCCTCGCTCGAAAGACATATCATCCATTTTTCCAGTTAACTAAAATCAAGTAAGACGAGTAGTTTACTAGAAATCAACATCAAGCCAACTTCCACTAAGAATTTAGTCTCCCCATTAAATGTTGGATGCCACCCATGGAGCGAAACATCTTTCTTTCTCTCTCTATCCCATTTTCCAAAAAATTAACACATGCTAAGGCATTATAAGTGTATTCATACCCACTTGAGTGTTAAGTTCTTTTTTTTTTTAAAAAAAACTAGGCTTAAAAAAATTAACAAAATCCTCAAAGAGAGAGCTAAGAAAAGTCTAAAATTCAGAAATATCCTGGCAATTAAAGTCCGTAGGCTAAAACAAGATAAAGCACGGATTAGAGAATATCAAAAGCAAACATTAGAAGAAAAAATAAAATTCTTACATGATGTAAATAAAAATTCGAAAACATTTTGCAAATGCATTTTATCATAAGGTAAACGACAATTTACCCAAGAAGAAAGGTGGATTTGCCAACGTATATTTTTCCGCTTGTCGTCTGGATATAATTTACTTCGTGATTATGTTTTTGAGGAAATACAAAAAAATCTTTTAACATTGGAACCAAAAGACAGAGAATTCATTTTAATATTCGATGAGATGAGTATCCAGGCGAACACAACAAATATAAAGACATAATCGAGTGCTTCGTTGATTATAGAGAAAATCAAAGATTAGATTTGTGTGA
The DNA here is from genome assembly GCA_963966105.1 of Volucella zonaria. Classification (NCBI taxonomy): domain Eukaryota; kingdom Metazoa; phylum Arthropoda; class Insecta; order Diptera; family Syrphidae; genus Volucella; species Volucella zonaria. The sequence continues at coordinate 155,462,810 of OZ014530.1, read as the reverse complement.
GAAATCAGTTTGCGTGTTCCTGATATTAGTGGTATATGGTATGTGGTAAATATAAACAAGTGCTTTATCATGTGATCGGTCCAAGCAATATACCAACAAAGCAGCTCGAAATTGAAGTATACAACTGTATTGACATATGTAGAAATCTGGGACTAAACGTAAGAGGCATTTGCTGTGACCAAGGCCCTACGAATCGAAGCCTTTTCAATAAATTAAATCTGGATGAGGACAACAGTTCCTTTCTTTATAAAGAAAAAAAGCGTATGGAATATATGATGTGCCACATTTAATCAAAAGTGTAAGAAACAATCTTTTAAGATCAGACTTACAAACACAGGATGGAGTTGTAAGCTGGAAAAGTATTTTAATAATAAAAAAAGTGTTATTCAATGATTACTGTGAGTTACATTATACATACATGCAGTTAACAAGTTCAACCAGGACCCACTTGAAAACCTTTTTGGAAAAATAAGAGCAAGAAATTTTAATAAAAATAATCAAAACGCGTCTGGATTTGGCTCATTACTGGAAAAAATTATGGTTCAAAAATTTTTGTTCAAGACAAAATTTTCTAATTGTGAAGAAGAAGATTCTGAATATTTACAGTTAGATTGGAATGCTATGTTGGATACTGAAAATAAAACAGAGATTGTCCTAACACAGGAGCAAGAGGAAAATGAAATCTTATTGGATCTAGCAAAATATTGTGAATCCGAGCTTCTAGCGATAGAATTACCAGACAAAGTGTTTTGCAGGTTATTGTTTTTTTAAAACACATAAATAAATTAATGCAGTTTGTGAGAATAAAAACAATTTCGATCGAACAAAAACAATATTGATCAAAATGAAAGAATATGCACACTGGAATGAAAATATAATACTTGTCTGGCCATCAGACAAGTACTTCAAAATATGTCAACTTCATATACTAGTATTTACCATTTGCTTTCAGAAATGTCCATTTGCATATAATCTTAGAGAAAATATAGTTTATCAATGTATCTTAAAAACAAATTTGCACTACCCAGATTGGTTTGAAACAACAAATAAATGTTATTCGCACAAAATTGATACAGTTAATTTCCTTGTGGTAGTTCTGCTTTGGAAAAATTGTAAGTGGTTTATTGACAAGAGCGTAAACAAGAATGTGTAAACTTGGCGGTGGTGAAGTAAGGGAGGTGGTGGGAGTCAATATTCTGCCACGTCAGTGTTCGTGTCCTCTGGAAACCACTTTGGTTAAGGCACTGTGAATAGCTAAAAATCATACTTCTGATATGTATTATGCAAATGTCTAAAGAAAAAAATATTTTGCAAAAGCATTTTCACATACATATGTACATAAATGCCTTTAACTAAAATGGGCTAAGAGCAGAGTTGATTTTGTTTCCTATTGTTTAACGTGCATGAACAAAAAAATAATAAAAGAGTGGCTATGGCTACCTATCAGACCTCTTCTTTTATGTGAAATGTAAGGACCAAACATCAAACAGACTCTAAATGAGAGTAGGAGTACCACAAGGATTTGTAAAAGACAGATGTATTCAAACAATTACGAAATAAATAATCATAATTATTTGTCTCAGCCTCAATCTTATAATACGTACATACCTACATACATATGAATAAAGTAAAGTAAAATAAAGTTAAATGTACATCGGTACCTGTCTTTTCTTTCACCCTAAATTTCCTACATTTTAAGGGTACAAGAACCCCTTGAGCGCGCGCTCATTTAAAAAAAAAAAAACATCAATTTCAGAGCGTTGTTTCGATTTTTCAGTTGGTTGATGATATTTTGGGATATGAAGATTACCCCAAAGATTCTTAGTTCTTTTTTGATTGCGACAGTTGTGTTACGAAAAGCAAGAGCGCTCGTCAAACATTTCCATTTTTCACAAAGGGGAAGTGCCTCTGTTTTGGGGGGTGGAACAATCGCACCTGTTGTTTGGGGCCCAAGAATAAATTGTGGTGTCCACAGACCTTAAAAGGAGGTTAACCTTTGATGGATCTCCAGAAGCTACCATGAATATGGTATGTTGTCTACATAGACACCAACCAAATTTAGACCGTGTTTTGGTTGGACAAGCTCCGTTATGAGTGTATCTATATAGGCATTGTAGGGGTATACTGACCGGGGAGTTCCGTGTGGTGCTCCATTTTCAAGTTTTAACGTTTTTGATTTAAATACATTAACTCCAATGCGAAAAGTTCTTCCCCATAAAAAGGACTTGACAACCATTAGAATTAGCTCTGGGATTCCACATTCAATAAATTTAATGAATATTGTTAGGTTTTGACTCAATAAAAAGTTTCATAAACAATCACGAGATATTTGGCGGGTGTATGTATATCTATGTTCAATGTTTTGTGTACCCGGCTGATCTCAGAGGAGGGTTCTTCACCACGTCGAATTGTTCCAATCCAGTTAGCTGTCCTCTGTCCTTTCTGTTATAAGTACTCTGTAAAATCCGGAGTTTTGTTACATCTCCCTGTGAGAGAAAAAAATGTAATAATAATAATATGTATAATATAATAACAATATGTGTAATATAATAATAATATGTGAAATGTGAATAAAAATATCCTAAATAATGAGTGACCAGTTAGCAATGATAGTTTTTCCAACTGTTATGATTTAGCAGTTGTCAAAGTTACCAATATCATCCACCTGTCAAAATATTCAGTAAGGTTTGTCATTTCATTATGCATCGTTTTATGCTTGCTGAACGTGCGGAAATTTTTAAAAAATGTTATCGAAATTCCGGCTCAGTTGTAAATACACAACTTGAATTTCGTTGTGAGGTCGGTCGTCATCATGGCTTCAGTATGCAGGCAATTGGTCGCACCGTGAAAAAGTTTGAGCGTTGAAGATCTTAAGCCACCAACCAGCAGAGATTGGTGAGAAAACATAGCCGCTGTGGCGGCCAGTATCGAACAAGACCCTGAAATGTCGACTCGGCGCCGATCAGCTGAATTGGGTTTCGCCAAAGATTAACCCGTCTTATTTTGCGGTTGGATTTGGGCCTACCTCCGTACAAGATTGTATTGGCGCAAGAATTGAAGACTACAGACACCGCCGTGAGTTCACTAATTGGGCGAAGATCCAGATTTTGGCCAGAAAATCATCTTCTTGGACGAGGCAAATTTTGGCCCAGCGGCCAAGCAAAATGGCCGTTATTGTGCGAGCACAATCCACAAGTGTCCGGTCAAGCATCAATGCATCCACAAATGTTGAATGTTTGGTGCGGTTTATAGCATGGCGGCATCACCGCACCTTATTTATTTCGAAATGAAGTGGGAGACACCGTTACCGTCAATGGTCTCAGGTATAGAACGATGTTAACCGACTTTCAGGGGTCAGAGCTCGACAACATCGACATATCCGAGCTGTGATTCCAACAAAATGTCGCTACATGCTATAAAAGCGACGCAACGCTCGAAGTAGTGAAGAAGAAATTTGGCGACTGGCTCATCTCACGGCCAGCGTTCATCAATTGGCCGCCACGATTATGCGATTTGACACCACTCGATTGCCAGCGCAATCGAGGCGGCAATGTGTGTTGTATTTCACATATAATGGCATGAACGAAGCCGAAACTATCATACAAATAAAAGAAATAATATTAATAAAAAAATAATAATTATTTTAATAAATTTAGGGTGAGTGCTAACAATGTAAATTTCAAAATTATGAGTAACAGATTGAATAAGAGCAGCGAGAAGTTGGACGACTTACGCATACTTAAAGAGAATGAGAACGGGGCGATCACGGCCAAAAATACCGTGATCGCCACATTTTTGTGTCCTTTCCCTTTCCATTCGAGAGAAAAAGTAGCTAAATCCACTATCAAGTTGATTAACGTTCCTTTTTTTGGTATTTATTTCATGCAAATTATTAATTAGTTTTAAATTGGAAGTACTCATGCAAATTTGTTTAGTGTTATAATTTATTTAAGTGTTATATTTAAGTATTGTATCCTTTCTTATACGAGTATTTGAGCGATATTTGTTAGTGTCGTACAATATTGATTTCGGGTAGCATGTACATACTCGTACATACGTATAAATTTACCAAAAAAAACTAATAATACATAATAGGGTAATATATATCACTGTTGGAGGGAGGTTATTTTTTGTTTGTCTAAATAATTTGGTTGTCGTGTCGTCATTTAAATAAAAAAAAATAATAATAAAATAAAATAAAAATATGTAAATAGATAATTTTTTATTGCATAATATATACACATACGTATATTGTAAAATGTTTGGTTGGGTACAAATGATAAAACTTATTCTTTTCCATGCAATCACTTTGTTTAATACAGTTACAATTCAATCATTTTTCTCAACCACTTTTACTTTTCTTTATCTTTTACTTAAACCACTTAATCACTCTCGTAATTCACACTTCAAATTCAACTGATGAACTAACTTGCATATTTTGGGGATGCTGATATTTTTACTCCCCTGACCTCTTTCGAGAATATTCTGTACCACTTTGCTAGAAAACTTGATCTCATTCTTCATTCACCAATGGTTTACTCTAGTGCTATTCAAATAAAGCAATCTTCTGCTATTGAAATTCAGAAGACGCTGTTTACATTCAAAGGGATGTAACATTGCTCACTTCCTAAGGTTGTTCGTCCCGAATAACTTTCATCCGTCGTTCCGTTGAAATGACATATTCTATCTAAATGGACCACCTTCAATTTTCTTCTATCCCCACGCTGGATCCGGTAGACAACTTCATTAATGTGGCTTATCACCGCAATATAGTGTTGCAATTTGGTAATTTATCTTTCTTACGCTGAGGATTATGCAGCCACACCAAACCTCCTTCGTTGAAGACGAAAGACATCGCCTTGATGTCGTACATAATCTTCATGCGGCTTCTCGCTAGCTTCATGCAATTTACGAAACCTGATGTGCAACTCATCCACGTAGTCGTTCACCTCCTTGGGCTCCGTAGGTGGAGTTCCGAATTTTGTTTCACTTGGCAACCGAACTGTTTGACCAAATATAAGCTTGGATGGTGTGTGTTGCATTGAACTATGGACCGCGTTTCGGTAGGCCATTAAGAAGAGGGGTGTGTGTCGATCCCATTCCCGCTGGCAGTTGATGGCGACATTAGACAGATGCTTATTCAAGGTCCTATTGAATGGCTCGACCATCCCATTGGATTAAGGGTGTCTTCCTTACTCACAGATATCGGCACACTTCCTGGAAGACTTGTGATTCAAAATTTCGCTCTTCATAAGAGTGTAGTTCCATTGGGACTGCTCACCCAGTTGCTGGCTATTTCTTCTGCTACGGACTTAGCCTCTTGGTTAGGGATGGCAAACACTTCCGGTCACTTACCGAAGTAATTAATGACCACGAGGGTGTATCGGTTGCCATTAACGGTTTCGGGAAACGGCCCAGTGATGTCGATGGGTATTCGTGCGAATGGTGCTCCCACATTGTATTGCTGCATTCGTCCTTGTGGCTTTACTTTTGGGCCCTTAGTAGGCGCACTCCTTCTGTACTTTTTGCATCAATTCTCGACATCTCGTTGAGCGCTTAACCAATAGAAATATTTCCTTATCTTTTCCAACGTCTCTTTTATTCTTAAATGGCCTCCTGAGCTTCTGTAATGTATTTCAGGGAGTACTTCGCTGATTCTGGACCGTGGCGCAATTAGCTGCATACGAGATATTATTCCATCTGCACTTTCTCATATTCTCTTCAGCAAACCACCTTGCACACAAAGCGGGTCGACCTGTGCCCAATATGCCTTCAGAATTTGGCTCCAATCCGATATCTCCTGCCAGCTTGGTCTTTCCTCGTATTCCTTCCAGGTCAATACTGGTTCGATATCATTATCTGCCTGTTGGGAAGAACGGATTTCATCTGTACTGCAACCCTCTACTGGCTCAGTCCTGATCATTTGTATAGTGGACCGTTCTTTCGTTTCGTTACGGTTACAGTGTTCACATTTAACTCCTCCGGTCGACGACAAAGAGAGGATCAGCAATTGAGTGGAGTTTTCCCTTGCTGTGTTGTACTTCAAAGTCGCAGCCCTGCAACTGGTCGACCCATCTCTCAACTTGGTCTTGAGTGTTCTTAAATTGTAATAGCCATTTCAGAGTTGCGTGGTCTGCCTGAAGAATGAATTTCTGTCCATAGAGGTACTTATGGAAATGCTTCGTAGTCAGAATTAAAGCCAGAGACTGGCGTGGAGATCCGCAGTAATTACGTTGAGGTCTGAAGAGTACCGGTACTGTTGCGCAGCTTTTGTCCATTGTGAACTTGTGGGATCACAGCTCCAACACCAACAGTGCTAGCATCTGGGTCCACCGTGAACATTTTTCCGGATGTGGGGTAAACCAAGATGGGGACGTTTCACAGCTGTTGCTTGTGTTCTTGAAATCCTTTTTCACACTCTCCAGTCCACCTGAACTGTCAGTCATTTTCCGTAAGTGCTGGCTTTTCGCAATACCAGCAAAATCCTTTAAGAACCTTGTAGTACGTGGCAAGTCCCAGCAAGCTTCTAAGTTGGTACTTATATTTGGGGCAGGCCAACTTTTCAGCGCTTCGATTTTTTCAGAATCCATCTTTACTCCTTCCGCGGATATAATGTGACCTAGATATTTTACTTCTGGGCGGAACAAGGCACTGTTTTCTTTGTTCAGCTTCAAATGGACGTTTTGGAGCTTCTAAAATACTTTAGATTTTCGTGATGCTCCTCGAACGTTTTGCCTATGACGATAACGTCGTCCAGAAACATTAGACAAGTTTTCCACGCAAACCGTTGCAATGAATGTTGTATTCGCCGCTTGAAGGTGGCCGGAACGTTGCACAGCCCAAACGGCATCACCGTAAACAGCCAAAAAACACTTCCTGTAGTGAAAGCTGTTTTCTCACGATCTTTTCGATTAACCTCCACGTGCCAGTAACCGCTCTTCAGGTTAAGTGTTGAAAACCATTTCGCTCCAAGAAGAGTATCCAAAGTAGCATCAATTCTCTTTAGTAGGGTAGCAGTCCTTTTTAGTGGCATCGTTGATACGTCGGTAGTCTACACAAAACCTTCTTCTGCCATCTTTGTTCTTCACGAGGACCTTTGGAGATGCCAACGGGCTCTGTGATTTCCGCAACTTCTGTTTGCTTTGCCAATGGAAGACGCCGTGTAGCTTGACGGTATTGGTCAGGCCTCTCCAGTGTCAATATGGTATTGAACAAGTTGGGTCAGTTCATATTCTATATAGCAAATATATCAACGTAGACACCGATTAGTTTTTCAGCTGGGCTACGCTGCACTTGATCCAGATTATAGAGGCTGGGGATTTTGTCCTTGATTTTCATGCTCTGAACACTTGCTACCGGTGTTGAACTACTCTTTTCCGTTGTGGTTGATATAAACCCAATAGGTGCAGATTTTCTCACTATCTCTCTCTTTTTCACGTCTACACTGAATATCTTCGGATTTAGAATCCTTACTGGAACCATGTTGTGCTTTGGTTCCACTAAGGTCTTACCCACCATGACGTCTATTTCTGTCTTCATTAAATAGAATCAGTGGTTACCAGGACTGTTGACCATATGTAAAATTTATTTGAAGGTTAAAGGCATCAATATAGTATATTTATAATTGTGAATATAACATCGTATTGAAAGAAAATACGATCAAAAACAAAATAAATGTCAAAAATGTTTAGCAACATAGTGGAAACATTTTGTAACATGAACAAAATCTGTGTTTTATAGCGTTTCAAGAAATATAGTTGTTGTATTTAAAATATATGGTTGAACATTTGGTCGTCGAGCCGTTAGTGTTGTAATTTAAGTAATAATAAAAAAAAGAGAAAATTGGTTCTGAAAACTTACAATAACCGAAATCAAAATTAGCACAAGTCATTTCTGTTTACTCTTTTGAAATTTAATCTGCCAATAACATTTTAAAACCTAAAAGTGTCCTTTGAACATAGTTATAAAAGACCACATCTTAAACTTAAAAGTGCATATTTGAACTTAATCTTAAAATCTGCAAATAGTATCTTAAATTCTAAAGCGTCTATTTGTGCTTAACTTTAAAATCTGTCCACATCAACTTAAACCTAAATACCGATAATTAAAACTATCTATGCACATACATACAATACATAAATGTCCATAAGTTGACTACCTATAAAATAAAAGAATACAAAAGTGTGAATTCATCCACACCAGACTGTATTTCAGTACACATATAGTATATATATCGTCTTGTCAGAATTTCAGCTCCGAAGCAGCACAGAACTGTACCTTTTTCTTCGAGCCTATTACAGGGTTAGAGTTGCTGAAAACCATAGGTACCTTAATAAATTCAAACCCTTGCGGCCTAGATGGAATTTCAAATCGGATACGAGAACTAAAGAGCATTTCATGCTTTGTTGTGGATGTATTATCGGATGTTTTCAATAAAAGTGTTTTATCCGGAGTCTTCCCCGAAGCTCTTAAATGTGCGGAAGTAGTGCCACTTTTCAAAAAAGGTGCTGTTAATGATGTGAGTAATTACAGGCCTATCTCGTTGCTTTCTTCAATTAACAAAATTTTTGAAAAAGTAGTAAAAAAAAAGTTGTTAGTTTTCTATTAAAAACATGAATGATGATTAGCAATTACAATGATTAGCAATTTTATTTTCATAAAGGTAAATGTACGGAGGATGCACTGTTGAATTTCTGTTCACAAATCTTCGATAGCTTAGAAAGTAAAAAGTTCACAGCAGGTTTATTCGTCGATATTTTTAAAGCCTTTGATATGGTTAACCATAGCATTTTGATTCAAAAGATGCAAAACGCTGATTTTCGAGGTTTTATTCTCAAGTGGTTTAATTCATATTTAGTAAATAGATCTCAAAGAGTAAGGATTGAAGATGCTAGAAGCGGAATTAGGATTGTGAATTTAGGGGTTCCTCAAGGCTCTCTATTAGGACCGATGCTTTTCTTAATCTACATTAACTCGTTGTTTGAACTACCTTTTAAAGGCGTTCTTACTGCTTTTGCGGATGACGTAGGTTTGTCCTACGGTGCGGTTAGCGCCCTCAATTTAATTGTTGAAATCAAGTTGTTAAGAACATGGTTCGCTTTTCATAAACTGATGATCAGTTCCAAAACAAAAACAATGTTTTTCAGTCTGTCGGCGCCAAATTCGTTTGGCGTTCCAGTCTGGCGAAATCGCTCAACGAGGATAAAAGTATTAGCCAGTTCCGCAACACATATCCAGATAGAAGGAGTACTCAAAGCAGTATCAGGAACCACAAAACACAAGTAAGTACATTACCTTACTATTCCTTGTACTGTTGTATGAAATCGTACAAATAATGTCTGAAAATAAAATAAAACATATTACAAAATGTCATTTGGGAATTTACAAATTGCGGATTAAAAAAGATCACGACAATTTTCAAAGGGCTGATAGTGGTAGGTTGAAAAGGGAAAATTATATGCAAACTAGGCTGGCCATGATGGAAAACTCCTTAAGGACTGCAGAACGATATAATGAAGAGATTGTAGGGGCGGAAAGTTGGAAGCTGATTTGAAAGCGTTGGATTTAGCTGAAGTGTTTGGCAAATTCTTAGAACTGTACTCCGAATATAGGGCGGGAGTATTGGATGCGGTGGATAAATTAAATAGTGTCATCAAGTCAAATACATCAGTCACTACGGACAACAGCGATAAGGGCAGCCATGGTAGATTGAGCAAATTGCGGTTGCCGAAGATTAATTTGCCAATGTTTTCAGGGGGTTAGGAGACGTGGAGGTCCTTCCACGATATGTTTGTATCGCTAATTCATACTGTTGGAGCCCATTTACATACTCGGAAAAGTCTCCAACTCTCCACGTGGTTTCCCCAACTGTTAAAAGGTCTACAAATGTCAAAATGTAAAGTAAAATGTTAAAGCCAAGAAAAATAAAACTTCACTCCATTGTTAACTTCTGAAGAAAGTGTGTGATTTATTCAACAAAGATATAAAATTCCGAATTAACATTGGTCCATCGAGCCTTTAGACTTTTAATATTAATTAATCAATATCAATCAAATAAGAGACAGTGATTTTTTTTTTGTATTAAGTGCCAACTGGTTTCCCGCGACGGTTAATACAAATTAAAATATTTCATGAATAAGAAATTGAGTGACAATATTCTAATTAATTTTTAAAAAACAATTTAATTAAAACGTTGTTCGAAAAAAAAAAGCAATCATCCACCGTTGAATCATCGTCCAGCATTACTGCAGCATCGGTATCATCGGTCCCGTTGGGATTGCGCTGCTGCAAAAACTACTGCTGCTTCATCAACGGTGCACCTTAAGGATACCGCTTTTAACTGCATTACTCGCATCGACATTTTTCATTTTTTTCGAATTTTTTATTTGTTTGTTCATTCTTGTACAGATCACAATAGATCACAGCAACTTTTGTAAGAGGAGCATCAGAGGACAAAAAATTATTTATCAGGACGGATCACAATTCTGGAAAGCAATTAGAAGGCAAGTTCTGGATACAACGCTGAAGGAATTTTTTCAACAGAGACCGTCAAGGTAGAAGAACTGGAAGCCATCTATGAAAAAATGAAAGAGATTTATCTGGAATACAGAACTGAACTTTTAGATGTAATGGGCAAACTAACCGCAACAACGGGAGTACCGGTAAGTTCTGTGCAAAATATATCTCATGCAGGAAAACAATAACTCAGGTTGCCGAAAATTAATATCCCAGTTTTTTCTGGGAACTACCAAAGCTGGAGGACATTACATGACCTTTTTGTCTCTTTGATTCACAAAAACAAATTCTTATCAGAAATTGAGAAGCTTCATTATCTGAAGTCGAGTTTGATAGACGAAGCAGAACGGCTACTTCAACATCTCAACATTGATAAGGAAAATTATGAAATCCTCACATCCCGGTACGACCATAAGCGAATACATGTTAACACCCAATTTAAGCTCTTTTTCGGTCAGTCAGCTCTTCAACTAGAAGATTCAACGGGACTTAAGAAACTCCTTGATGTGTCCACTGAATGCCGTCATTCCTTACAGAATTTGGACCTGCCAGTTCAGTATTGGGATTCAATCCTAATTTACTGTGTGTTGCAGAAGGCCCCAGCATCCACACAGCAACAGGAAAGATTCACCTTCGTTCAAAGAGTTCTCTGAATTCCTAGAATCTAGATTTAGGACACTAGAAATAGTTGACAGACAGGAACCTCAGGGAAGCGTTTCCTATAACACAAAAATTAAAAAACGGTCTTCAGAAATAAATAAAAAAAATTCGTTTCATCTTAACATAAATATATTAAAAATGAACCATTCGCGCGCAAATCTGCAGTAAGGGTCCACATAGTGTACGCAAGTGCAGTAGTTTCTAAAAGTGGATGTAGGTACGCGAATAATTATTGTAGGCAAGGTAGAGGTATGCCTTAACTGTTTAGCTTACAGCCACTCTACGCATCAGTGCCCTAGCAGAGTGCGATGTCACTTCTGTCAACTACCATATCACTCACTTCTGCATTCGAATCAACTTACTAATCTGCCACACAGAACCCCTATCACATACACACACCTTTTACTCCACACTATTCTAATCAACACACACAGACAATAGTATACAGTCCACTCACCCTCCATATAAATCAACCACACCACGCTCTACCAATAACATCAGACACTGTTAGAGCAAATTTTTATATACCTATTTTATATTACAATTAATAGTTGAAAACTTGATAATTCTTCGCTTTTAATTGAAACGTAACTAAACACAAGTGTCAAGTTTCAAATAAATGTTTAACAACATATACAATTTAAGCAACATTTTGTACAGATATACAAAAAGAAAGAAACTGAAAATAAAACCGAACTTTATAACACCGAACAGAAAACAAGTGGCTTGATTTCCTTTCTTACGTTAAATACATTTCATATATATATGGGAACTATAATATTTACTCACCTTTTCTTAAATACAATTATTACATTAGATATAGAGTACAAAAAAAACTAGTTACAATTTATTAACAAGTCCACGACCGGTGACCACCGTGCTGCTGGAGTTCGTACCGTCAACTCATCCTATTCCGTTGTCAGTTCTTCTTTTTATATTCGTCGTCATTGCTAGTCTATCCAATTCCAGATGCCTACCGTATTCAGTAGCTTATGCCACGTCCATACCTCGAAGGCAATCGTAAACAAGATCCATCCGCAGCCCAATCAAAATAATAATTGACCTCCGTGACAACATTGTATTACAAAGACAACATTGTTCATATCACTCTGGCTTTTATGCTTCCTAATATAGGTCAGCACCAAATCCATTCATGATGAATGCCACAATGTTCTCTTCGTAACTCAATGCAATAAAAACAAACTCTGATTGTAAACAAACTCCAATCGTCTGGGTCAACAGACGGACATACGACGACGACGACTACTCACACTGGCACATTATACCGCGCAGTCGGCGGTCGTCGATAGTGGATCATTCATTGATTACAACGTACAGATATCCGCATTTCTTCGATTATATAAACATACACATAAAATATCAGAGCTCCTACATATATATTGAAAAACTCTTAAGTATAAAAGTCGAAGGACATTCACAACCAACCCAACACATTACCATTCATTTTTTGGTCCTTCGAGCAGTGTAAAATAGATAAAATCAGCAACATTTGAATCGGATCTGTGAAACAAAAAAAAAGTTAATCAAAAACCAATTTGAAGACAATTTCAATTTTGTATACCATATCCGAGAGTGTAGAGTGTCGACGATTCAAGGATTCATACCAGGAAGTCTTCACACAGGAGTTGAACATTTTTCAAATTGCTGCCAATTTCCTCATCGTCAATTATAATACGCAGGTGAGTGCTGTAAAATTTTTTTTTACCTTTTTACTCAAATTGATTTGCGCATACATATACATATACCATATATGTATTGGTATTAAACAAGATAGAGCAAATTTTAGTAAACCGGATAAAGTTAGGCTAGGAAAAATAAATTACCTACAGATGCGCTTGGAAATGACGGAGAAGTAAATGACGACTGCGGAGCACTACCATCAGCAGATACTTGGCACAGGGAAGATTGAAGCTGAGCTAAAAATTGCGGATTTGGAGGCAGCATATGACAATATTCGCGAGGTCTATGCAGATTACAAAATGGAGGTACTGGGCACCATCAATGAAGTAAAATCCGAGAAAGTGCCGAAAGTTAGCGGAACGCCATCAACCGCAACTGAAAACGGGGATGGCAGAACAACCGAACTCAGGTTGCCCGTTATCACCCTACCAACTTTCTCATGTAGTTATGAGACGTGGAGATCTTTTCACGATATGTTCGCTTCGTTTGTACATACCAACTCAACTCTGTCGGAAATCCAGAAGTTACACTATTTGAAGTGCAACGTTCGTGGTGAGGCCGAAAGGCTGCTGCAACACCTGGCCATTGACAAAGTCAATTACAATCGTGCTTGGGAAATCCTAACCGATCGTTATGACCACAAAAGGGTGTTAGTTAACCCACAGTTAAAACTACACTAGTTGCGAATGGCTTAGCGATAACTGACGGGATGTGGTGGAAGACGAACTGCGTGCTGGATGAGCTACTTTCGTCATTGAAGCCTCATGTTCTGGCTGTCTTCATCAATTCAGATACCTGGATCTTAGGGATGGTTAGCTCCGGTTATGCAAAAAGAAGGAACGTATTAGATATTGCACAACAAATTATTTATTTAATAAAATAATGTGATATTTAACATAGCTGCAAGATGCTGGATTTCATCTGTCTACTGTGGCTTAAGATGTGTGTATGTGAGTGTGTATGTATCTACGAGTATGTAGGTTCCTTGGAACCCTATTTTTGTTTTGTTTTATTTATTCATTAGTAGTCTTTAGCTTAACGTAGGTTATTATTATTATTTTTTGTTATTAGGTTTAATTACGGTTTAAGTTTATGAAGCTTAAAGCTCATAGGTTTAAAAGGTTCATAAAGTTGAGTGTGTTCGTGGAACAAGTTTTGTTGTTACGCGATGGGAATTCTTTGTCGGGTCTATTTTTACGCGAGGGGCTTTCGTGGGTCGTTTACAGTGTTCGAAATCGGCAAGGGGGATATTTTCGCGATTGGGCGTTTTATGTTCGACGTACTTGTCTTTATGGTCACCACGCACGTCAGACCATCCGCACCGACATATAACTCTTGCACCCGCCCAAGTAACCATGATGTTGGTGGTAGGTTATTTTCTTTCACAAGAACAATGTCTCCTATTTTGATGTTTGGCTGCTCTTGAAGCCATTTTGAACGATGTTGGAGCAGGTGGAGATATGCTGAACTCCATTGCTTCCAAGTATCTCCATCTGTCAAGGTGATTTATTTTGTTGTCGAGAAGGTTTCTTTCCGGAAGTGCACGTAGGGCGGTTCCGATGAGAAAATGACCAGGTGTTAAAACTGACAGATCTTCTGGGTCAGACGTCATAGGACACAACGGCCTGGAGTTAAGGCACACCTCGATTTGTGCGAGGACCGTCGCATATTCCTCGAACGTTAGTTTTGATGAGCCAATTGTTCTCATGAGATGGTGTTTTATGGACTTGACTCCTGCCTCCCACAGACCTCCGAAGTGTGGCAATGATGGTGGGTTGAGGTGCCACGATGTGTTTAGTGATAACAATCTCTTGGACACTTCAGCTGACCATTCTGAAGAAATAAATTTGCTGTCTTTCCTAAGCTCGTTATTTGCACTCTTAAAGTTGGTTCCGCAATCGCCAAACATGTTTCCGCAATATCCTCGTCTTGAGATAAATCGTCTGTATGCTGCTATGAACGCTGCTGCTGTTAGATCGCTGACTAATTCGATGTGGATAGCATTTGTCGAAAGACACACAAATACTGCTATATACCCCTTTCAGGTTTTGTTGCATCTGCCCTTTCACATGTTGATTTCGACTGGTCCAGCATAATCTACCCCCGTGTTAGTAAAGGGTCTTGATATGCTAACTCTTTCTGTTGGGAGGCTACCCATGAGTTATTGTTGTATTTTTGCCTTGTAGCGGTGACATCGAACGCATTTATGAATGGTAGTCTTGACCATCCCCTTGAGATTCGTTATCCAATACGTTCTTCGAATTTCGGCCACCATCATCTGCTGACCACCATGTAAGGTGTCTAGATGAGCCTCATTCACAATCAGTCTAGAAAAGTGGTGTGAATCCTTCAGAATGAGGGGATGTTGTTGGTTAAAGGGAAGAGGTGCGTTGCCTAGGCTACCTCCTACGCGTAATATTTCCTCCGAGTCTAAAAACTGATTCAAGTTGAGAACCGAACTTCCCTTGGGTATGGGCCTTTTAAGTCTGAGGGTTTTAATTTCTTTAAAAAATAGCTCACCTTGAATGATTTTGATCAGTTTATGTTGAGCTGCCATGAGCTCATCGGATGTGATTGGATGTGTGTCTAGCGGCATTTTGTGCTCAGAATGATATGATGCGAACCAGGCGCCGTAGTGTTCCACATCAGTTTCTGGAATGTCCTGTGCATGCTCTTGTGTGGCGAAGTTTTTGAGAAACGCTGGCCCATGGCACCACATTTTACTGTTGATGAGCTCCTCCGACGATGCTCCTCTGGATCCGATATCTGTCAGATTATTTTTTGTGTTAATGTGTCGCCAGATACTTGCACCTGTCAGATTTTGGATTTCGATTATCCGATTTGCAACAAATGTCGTACGACTCGCAGGACTTCCCTTGATCCATGATATAACGATCATAGAGTCGGACCACGCGCTAGTCCCGGGGTTCTGAAACTGCATCGGGGTGGCCGTGGTGTAGTGGTACTAGCTGTCGCTTCTCACTCGGAAGATCAAGGTTCGACTCCTAGCCACAGCAAGTTTTCATTTGTGTAATTGGAACTCAGTCAGAAAAATCTGCGTGTGAAGGCATAACACTGACATGTAGATTTGGCTGTTGTAGGGTTTTCAAGCACAAAACAACCGTTAAAATTCACAACCTCACATTCCGAGAGAAGAAAAATCTCTCCGTCCTATTCGGACTCCCACCCCTGGAGAGTCAATATCGAAACCAAACACACCTGAGTTTCAAACAACTACATCACAAAACTTTCCTTTCTCCTCCTTCTATTTTTCCGCCCGCGCCCTGGCAACAGTATAAGGGTATTCATAACCCCTTAGGCGCGCGTAAATTATACAAAAAAAAAAATATTTGCAATTTTCCGCAGGAGTTTCGCCAAAAGAAGAGCAGCGAAGAGCTCTAAGCGTGGTAGTGACACTGATTTGACTGGAGTCACTCTGGTTTTAGATGCCACCAGGTGTATGTTCTCGCTAGAACCTTTGACAACCCGTGCATATACAGCTGCTGCATATGCCCTTTCAGAGGCGTCACTGAAACCGTGCAGCTGGACTTGAGCGGAGTCATCGTATCCAATCCAACGTGGAATTTGGAGTTCCTGCAATCTTACTAATCCGGCGCGTAAGTCGAGCCATCGCCTTTGTTTCCTGTGAAACTGGCATATCCCAGGTGGCTTCCTCTCGCCAAAGTTGTTGAAGAATAAGTTTTGCTTTAAGGACACATGGAGAAACCCAACCGAGCGGATCGAATAGGCGAGCGATATCTGCGAGAATGGACCTTTTCGTATATTTTTGCACTGTAAGTAACGTGATTTTGACTTTGAAGAAGTCGTTTGCCGGATGCCATTGAATACCTAAGGCTTTGATTGCATCTGGAGAATCGAAATTTAATGGCAAGTTAATTTCTCTTTCAGAAACTTGCTCTAGAACTCTACTTGAGTTGCTAGCCCACTTGCGAAGCGGGAATCCTGCTGAATGGAGAGTGGATAATAGGTCTTTTTGGAGGGCTATTGCGCTTTCCTCGCTGTCGGACCCATAAATAAGATCGTCAACATAGAACCCTTCTGTTAGTGCCTTGGCAACGTGTGGAAAGCTCCTTGAGGCGTCTGAAGCAAGCTGATGTAAGGAGCGAACAGCCAGGTATGGTGCTGATGCCGTGCAGGCGTGACGGTGTTTAAGGCGTAGGTTTTTATTGACTCTTTCTTTTTATTTCTCCATAATATAAGTTGATATGGGGTGTCTTCTTGCACTATCCATATTTGCAAATACATCATGCTGATGTCGGCCGAAAATGCTATTTTGAACTTTCTCCATTTAGCGATTAAATCGATGATACCCGCCTGTAAACGTGGCCCAGTCATTAGATAGTCATTTTGCGATTTTGAGTTGGTGGTTTTACACGAGGCATCAAAGACAACGCGAAGTTTAGTTGTTGTACTCGACGCCTTAAAAACTGCGTGATGTAACAAAAAATAGTGTTCTCCAATTACTAGTTGTGTGTTTGATTTGACCACTTTCATGTGTCCCAAGTTAGCATATTTGTTCATGCATTTGCAGTAGGACTCTTTTAGTTTTGGGGTTTCAGCGAAACGTTTTTCTAATTGGAGGAATCTTGCCATTCCTGCTTGTTTCGAGTTTCCTATCCTTGGTCGAATATCGTCTTTGAATGGCAATCTGACTTCGTATTTGCCATCCCTTCTACGTTTCACGGTTTTTGTAAAATGTTGTTGACATTTTTCTTCTTCTACCGTAAGTTTTCTCTTGTCTAGGTTTTCTTCCAATTCCCAAAATTGCCTTAGTTTAAGGGAATTAAAGTGGTTTTTTTATTGTTAAGGATCGGGATTGCGAAGTGGTGTTGGTGCTTCCTGTTAAGATCCAACCTAATTCCGTTCTTTGAGCCACCGGTGATCCGTGTGCACCCTTGACCAGCCCTTCAAGTATAATGGATGCATAGACGTCAGCAGCTATTAAGAGATCAATTTTCCCAGGTTTGCTGTACGAAGGATCTGCTAACGGCAGATTTGATAAGTGCGACCAATTGTCCTTTCAACCTGGTGAGTTGGTAGCATGGACGTAAGGTGACTTAACACGAATGCCTTGATAATCCATTAACTTGAGAGAAAATGGTGAGACAGACCTGCGAGTGCGATGTACCAGTAGAAGCTTGGCCTAGACCAGTCACATAAGTCAACGTTTTTTGCCGTTTAAGACTAAGAAGTTGTGTAGCGTTTTCCGTTATAAAGGAAGCTTCTGATCCGGGGTCTATCAGAGCTCTTAACACATGATGCGTTTCATTGGACGCCACTACCCTTTCAATTGCTGTTGCAAGTAACACAAATGCGTGTTAAAATTTTGTAACACATTAGAATTTGTTTGACTCGTAGTTGGTCGACCCGAGTTTTGGACAAGGTAATTTCTTGTATTGTTTTGAGTCTCAGGTTGAGAATGGTAGCGATTGTTGTTGGTATCATTCGGGTTTTGTAAACCAAAGTGTAGAAGCGTATGATGCTTCAAACCACATTGCAAACACCTATTGCTACTGCTACATGTTGAAGCATAGTGATCGTAGCCAAGGCAATTTTTACAAATGCCATTTTGGTTACTTGGTTACTTCCGTGCGACTCTTAATATCCATGCTTAGGAATTTTTTACACTTTCGAATTCCATGAGACGACTGGCAAATTCGACAAGGATAATGTTTGTTGGTCGGTTGTTTTTGAGACCTGTTCAACTCATTAATGTTTTCCAATGAGCTAAACCGGCCCACAATAAAGGATGAAAAGGTTTTCCAATCCGGAAGAGACTTTGAGGTGCCTAACTTATCTTCCCAGTCCCTTTGTGTTTGGGGCGGAAGCTTATGAAAAATTATGTATATAAGGATACAGTCCCAAGTTTCGACTGCTACCCCTAAGTTTGCTAATGCATGAATGCATTCGGTGCTAGTGTCGTGTAACGATCTTAAGAACACTGCGGATTCTTGCCCTAACTTATCCTGTTCAATCAGTATTCTCAACTGTGTGTTGACGAGTTTCCGTTTGTTCTCGAACCTTTCTTTTAAAATTTCCCAAGCCGAGGAATAATTTTTTCCGTCAATCGGAAGGTGGTGAATTAGCCGTGCTGCTTCACCTGTGGCCGAGGTTTTAAGGTATTGCAGCTTTTGTATATCGGAATGATCAACGTTTTGATCTATCATGCTCTGAAAGAGATTACGGAATTCGTACCATTCCTCAAATTTTTCCGAGAATGATTTTAACTGAATGCGGGGAAGCCGTATATCAGAAACCTAGTATTTAGAGCAATTTTCGATTTCGTCGTACAATTGACCAATAAAACTAAAATAATTACGTTTCACTTTCGAATATGTTTCGTCCCATGGGTCTGCGGTACTGTTTACGATCGAGGAATGTTCCTTCTTCGCGCGTTTGAACATTTCCTCTACGTCCGTTACACATGCATTTACTATATGTAACCCTTGGACTTTCGCGCCGCGGTATCTTTTTGAAATCTTCATGGTCTTTTTGGGGTTCTTTCACTCTCACTTTTTATTTAGTATGGATTTAGGTATTTCATATATATTGGACACAATTAATTAAATGTATAGTTTTGTTTTAGTTTGTTATTTATTAAGATGCTTTCATGTTTCTTAGAAATTTTTATTAGATACAGTGATTTGTAAGATTTGTTTAGTTAGATGATAAATGTTTAAATGTAAAAAAAGTAAAAGGAGGAAATTTCTCACCTTTGTGCCCACCTTGTTGAGTGAGCGTTAGTTACTTTCTTGTTGTAGCTTCGTGCTGCAGCAGTTGATGATCGTAACTGGTATAGCTGTTTAATGTCTGTTAGATGTTCCGTAGTTTGCTGTATCTTGTATAGCTGTCTTGATGTCCGTTGGTTGGCTTGCTGTACCTTGTTGAATTGTTTGATGTCCTTGTTTGGCTTGCTGTACCTTGTTGAACTGTCGATTTCCGTTGATTTTCGTGGATTGCTTTTGCACTGTTAAATGTCCGCTGATTTTCGTTTTTCTCGAATAGATGATTCGAGTTGCTTGTAACTTTATCGATTCTTTAAAACAATACTTTTCTTCGAATAGATGATTCGAACTACTTTTATCTTTACACCGATTCTTTAAGCCGCGGTTCTTAACTCTTAAGGATCGAAGGATCAATGTTCCTGACTGAGGTGCCGTCAGGAATAATTTGTGGTTTGAAGGGAAAAATAAAAAAAAACGTACAATCTTTAAACGTTATAACTAATTTACTCGTATTGGCCTATCTCGGCTGATGTGATATACAAGCGTGAAGAACAGTCTGTTGGTCTTTAAGAGGAAACCTATCAGCTGTTCCTATACATACCACATACATTAGTCTACTTTGTACATACTGCTCTAATACATTTATACTTTTTAACTTGGCACTGAATACATTGATGTGTCTGATATTAATATGGTTACATAATTCCAAATGCATAAGTAGTATACCTATAGCCATACATGTTTGTTGGATGTGCTTATTAATGCCCCATGCTTCCGCCTTAGGAGAGAGAGGGACAGCTCGTCGATCTCATCGCATAACCACTTTGATAGTTGATGTTTTGTTTTGTGTTTATAAATTGTTGGCAAAGTGGCTGTGAATTTAATTTGATTGTTGTTTGGACTACACTAGTTGCGAATGGCTTAGCGATAACTAATCCTGTTTGTTGGGAACCAACACCACATAAAACCACCAATGCACATTAAAGAAAATAAAAAAAGGAAGGGGTACATTTTCAAAACAACACAAATATCGGCATTCGGCAATGGATGTCACACATTATTCTAAACATTCATGCCATTCATAGTCACTTCCAAACACACACACTCTCACTCCAGTGATCGCGAAAACAATTAAAAACGATTAAATTACGCGAAATTCAACAATAAGCGAAATAAGTTGAAGACACTCACCTAATTCAAAAAAAAAAACACCGACAAAAAATGCGAAAAACAATTACAGAAAAATTTGTACAAAAAAAAAACAACGCCGACGCGCAAACCATGAATTAAAACTTTCAACTGAACGCGAATTACTGCATTCATCGTGACAGAATTTGCAAAAAGGACGCAAATACGAGTACATCATTCCAACAAACGAGTAGTAATTCTCCTGTGGAACGGCTCTACTCCACTCTAACTGAAATATACGGAATTGCTCTATCTAAAAGAAAAGAAAAGAAACTAGGTACAGACCATGACGACATTTTATCAGAAACAATAACGCTATTCACTCAGCAACGAAACACACCTCCTACGAACTTTTATTTGGTAGAACTTACATATAGTATTTGACAAAAATATTATTTTTAATAATGAGCACGATTACCTCCTAAAACTCAATGAGTTCAAAACAATCCAATATCCTACTATAAAAGAAAAGGTTGAAAAATTATCTAATTCAAGAATAGATAAACTCAACTACTATAAACTAGAGAAGAACCTACAGATAGGGACGAAAATGAGACTATTTTTAGAAAAGAATGTAAAAGAAATAAAAACACAGCACGATTTACGAAACATAAAGTTAAAAGAAATAACAAGGTAACATTACTATAGTAACAACAAGCGATAAAAAAGTGCATAAAAATAGGATAAAAAAAAGAAGAAAGAAATTAATATAAATAAAAAATAAAAATAAAATAAAATAATTACTAAATAAACAAGTATTGTACATAAAACTCTAAATAGTAATATTATATTATACTTATTATATTTTTCCTGATATTCTCAACTGGATTCTACAAATTTTAGGTCAACTAGAAATTCGCGACTTAGAAGGAAATGGAGGTATCCTTCCACTAAGTCTAAGACCGGCGAGAAAAATAACAAACTATTACAAACTTATACATATAATTGACTTAGATTCTTATGAAAACAATATTAAACAAATTAAAGACTCCATAACACTTTTCGAAAAACACACTTTACATAAAGATTCGACTCTTATAACTGACTTAAACTTCACGAACTAGAAATGAAACTGAACTTTTCCCAAAAAATAGAAATAAAATAGCACTTTTTGACGGACTAGGGACGATAATTAAATGTATTGTTATTATTATTATTATTATCAAGGGAACGATACAAATGAATTTGTAGGGTCCGGGATTTAACGCCGGGGTACTATGCCCATGTGGCGCGTTTTGTCAACAGCACGCGGAGTACTGAGTTCCCATGTGGTCACCCACCTACGTACTTACCGCGCCTAACGATGCACACAATTTAAATATTGCAATAGAAAAATTTGAATCCGAAAATACTAAAACCAAGGGCGCAATGTTAAGTCAGATAAACTTGAATTCGGAGATGATTGAAAGATTTAATAACTTGACTACACACATTACCAAAGAACAAGAAAATATTGAAAAATTCCTCACACATTATCAAGAATCGGTGAAAAACATAATTGAATACAATGAAAATGTCATTGCTTACACATACAAACTCAATCTAATTAATTACAATATTGACCTTTTGACAAGTCATATTTCTAATGTAGCAGAAGCTATTTTGCTGGCAGTAGTATAGATATTTATTGTGGCAGAAATATTTACGAGTACAATTAACAAAATACAATCTTCGTTTTAAAGAGATTTGGTTTGCATTACCTTACACCTAGAATATTTATATAATTTCTAAATAATATATCACAGAAATACTACCAGTTCGAAGGAAAGCCACTAAAAACCTTCTTGACAAAAAAAATGCCTTATTTCGTTGGAGGGAAGAGAGAAGTGGTGTTAACACTTGATTTCAAAGTGCTATGTACTGGTGCAAAAAGAAAATAATTATTATTAAATAAATAAATAAATAAATAAATAAATGACATATAATAAATAAATAAATAAATAAATAAATAAATAAATAAATAAATAAATAAATAAATAAATAAATAAATAAATAAATAAATAAATAAATAAATAAATAAATAAATAGATAAACAAATAAATAAGTAAATTAATAAATAAATAACAAAGAAAGCAAAAATATAGAAGAATAAAGTTAGAATTGCACATTATGTAACTAGGATTGAAATCAAGTCGTTGTCTGAATCCAGACAAGATAAGTTGTATTGACTATGAAGTTTCTGAATTCTAGTTGAAACCATTTCGATGCCAGCTATGTTATGTAATTCTTCTGTCAAGAAAAACCAGGGCAAATTTAGGATAAATTTTAATAGTTTATTTTGTGTTGTCTGGAGTCTACGAAGATGACTTTTGCGCATGTGCCCCAGACAGGAGATCCATAGAACATGACCGCTTGGAAAATAGCCTTGAAAATCAATATCTTAATATCATTGTCCAGCTTTGAATTCTTGCAGATGAATGAATGAACACTTCTTGTAAGTGTAGCTTGAAAGTTAATTGTTTATCTAAGTAAATTCCAAGATACTTTCCACTAGATTTCCACTTAATTGGAACACCGTTGAGTTGAAGGCGGTTGCTTGGAAGTAAGCAAGCGTTTCTTTTTCATGTAAAAAAGATAGCTTGAGTCTTAGAAGCATTAATATTAATGTTCCAATTATGGTAATATATACTCGTATGTTAGAACAGTATTTAAAGCAGATTGAAGATTGCATCCGACGAATAGATACAAATATCATCAGCAAATAAAGCAAAATTGCAGTTAATCAAAGTGGGGAAATCAGAGGTATATAGATTAAATAAAACTGGCCCAAGCACTAATCCTTGTGGGACACCTGCATTAATCAGTTTATTGTTTGCGAGGGTTTGATTTAAGGACACGATAAAACTTCGAAAAGATAGAAATGATTCAATAATTTTTATAAGGTATAACGGAAAATTGAAACTCAGAAGCTTGTGTACCAAACCATCATGCCAAACCGTATCGAACGCTTTTTCTACGTCCAAAATTATCATGCCAGTACTTAAGCTTCTAGGAAGATTACTTTTAATATATTTTGTTATACGATCCACTTGGTGAGTAGTGCTATGCAAAGCTCTAAATCCAAATTGCTCTTTAAATAATATTTCGTTATCGTCAACGAAGGATATAATTCGTTTTTTGATAATCTTCTCCAGGCACTTACTAAGGGAGCTCAGCAGACTTATTGGCCTGTAACTAAAGGGCAAGTTTACACTTTTGCCAGGTTTCAAAATCGGAATTATCTTGGCAGTTTTCCAGTTTTTCGGGAAGTATCCCAGCTTAAGGCAGCCAGTGAAAGTATTTACCAAATATTTAAGAGAAGAATCTGGAAGATTTTTAAGAAACACGTTTTTGATCGCATCGAAGCCGGATGACTTTCTGGTTTTCAAATTTTGTATAGTATCCCTTAGTTCACTTAAGGATATTAGATTGACATTTCTTATCAGTGGGTGTGACCTAATGAAGTTGACTGATTGCTCAACGGAAGAAGTTATGTGCGTGTCTGGGATAACATGACTAGAATTTAAATGATTATTTGCAAAATTATCTGCTAAGGCGTTAGCTTTTTCCAAGCAAGAATGTAACACAGAGTTACCAACCTTAAGTGGAGGTATGTATGTGTGTTTTTTTTAAATTACTTTAACAATGTTCCAGAATGGTTTGCTAATTTTCTCTAACCCTTGGAGTCTATCGCTCCATGATTGGTTTCTAAAATTTGCGATTGCATATTTTAGTAAAGAATTCATTTTTTTATATTCGGTGAGATATAAGTCGTTTCTCGTAAGTATTTCTTAACTTTATTATGTCAAAAATGAAATGCGGAAGGATAAATGATTTGTGCCTAGAAACCATTTTTTTGGAACTGACTGATCAATGCTTTCAATAATGGCAGTCGTAAAAATGTTTATATTTTGATCAACTAAAGATTGACTAGTATTTTGGTCTGATGTGTTTTCCAGTTTTGCGCGCATTAGCCTTCTGAATGATTTCCAGTTAGCATTTTTGATATCATAGAATTGGCTTGTGCTGTGTGGAACTGGAGAAAGAATTACACTACATTGCACGGGTAGATGGTCGGAACTAAGTTCATTAAGAGTTTTAGGCTCGGTAAAAAGATCAGGTATGTTTGTTAAAAATAAATCTAAAGTTGAGGGATTCCTGTTCCTACTCGATGGATTGTAAGAAGGATTTGGTGGGTAGAGTATTTCAAATGGATTCTTGAGTTTAAATTTGCAAGGATGTTACCCCACGCATTAGCCCTAAGACAACCCCAGCGCCTTTGTCTGCAGTTAAAATCACCACCGATTAGAAATAAATCATTAGTATTAATAAGCCTTAGCAAATCATTGTGAAGATTCGCACGCTTTTGTGGAGATGTTGACCCGCCCGGAAAATAAGCACTACAAATTTTCAATGAAAGCCCGTTAACAAAGGGAACTTCGACACCAATTGTTTAAACTAATTTCGTACTTGGGAATGGTAGTAAATTATGTCGTATCGAACGTTTTATTACCACGCAACACCGCCACCACTTCTATATTCCCTGTCCAAACGATAATTAGATAAGCGGTTGGTTGAATTCAACCAAGTTTCTGATACTAATGCTAAGTCAATGTTGTAAGTCATAAGGAAGGAATAAAATTCAATTTGTTTACCTCGAATGCTTCTAGCATTCAACATATTATATTTAAGCTACCTAAGTTCATTTCTTAGATGTATATAAATACTAAATTGCAAGTTGAGTGATGGTATTAAATTGCTCCGCCTTTGTTGTACAATTTCCCAGCAAGGTGATCATTTCTGCAGTGAGTACGTTTATCTCTTCCAAATAAAAAAGCTCTTCGTTGGTGTTAACACCATTGTTGTTGGTAGGCTTGGTCCATACATTTGAGGTGCTGTGGCTGTATGTAGCTTCAGCATTAACTGCGGCATTATGATGGTGTGGGAGTGAGGGAAAATCCATGATGTTGGTTTCGTAAATTGGGTGTGCTCGCTTCACACGTACAGCTTTGTTTTTTTGACGAAAGCTTTTTCCTCATTTCAAGAAAGCTTTGGCGGCTTACTCACGTAAGATCAGTCGATTTATGTGTTCCGTTGCAGTTCGCACACTTAATAGTTTTTGAAGTGCATTCACTAGTTTTGTGGCAGTCGGAGCAAATAGCACAATAGGTCTTGATATGACTGTTTTTCTCACCATGTCCATACATTTGGCAGGTATAACACTGCGTAATTCGGTTGTGCTGTCTTCTTGCGAAACCCCTTTTTACTTGGGTTTTGAACACAGATTTAAAGTTTTTTTTTAGCTCTCCTAGTCGTATTGATCCGATTTCAAGAAAAACTAAATAGAACACATCAACAAACCGTTCTTATTGTTTTTTAATTATTTTAATATTTTGACACTTTAAGCCGAGTGTTTCAAGTTCATTTTTAAGTTCTTCGGTGGCTAATTCTTCAAGCCCTTACAAAATTACTTTAAATGACCTTGACGTTGGTAGGTCATGGGTGAAAAATTGTAAATTCCTCGATTTGAGTATTGAGCACAATTTTTGATGGGAGTCAACACTTTCACAATTTATTTTGATTCCAATGCTCATTTTCTTCACTGAATAATTGACTATTTTATTTTCTCGAAGTAGAGCATGGATTTCACTGATGTTTTTTTGCAAAACACACACCGAGGGAATTTTAGTTTTTTTGTGTGACTTGGAAGGAATTACGACTTCATCACAATCAATGTCTTCGTTATCCGAATCAGGAACGCATTGCAAGGGCGCAAAGTAATTTGTTCTAGAATTCATGTTTCTAGAACTCATTTTGTGTAATTTTATGTTGGAAGACTTGTCGTCTTCAACATTTGGTGAACGGTCGCGTTTGGGAATTTTAGTGAGTCTAATTACTAACGAATGGTTAATAATCTCACTCGGTCAAAGTTGGCAAGACTTAACATAATTTCAAAATTAATTTTAAATCCAAATGAGTTCGAAGAAATATATGATATATTTCAGAGACAGTCATATCTATCTGACGAACATATTTATGAATTTTTAGGCCAACAAGCTTACTAATGGCTCCAAAATAATATCAAATATCCAGATTCCAAATCTATCCTCAGAAAATTTTTCCTGACACCATATTATCCCTTTTCCCATAAACCAAACAGAAGTATTTCGATGCAATATATCCAAAGGTAGAAGGTGTATATTATTGTAAAACAGCAGTATACCAGGAGAAAACAAAACATTCTACATGTATAGGCCATCTCTTGAACAACAAACCAGCAAATTGTACTATTAATGATGTTGGTTTAATAAAAACCATCACGTAACCCGAGCCAAATTTTATATCACTTTTAAATGTACCTACAACAATAATTAAATCTACTTACAGTAGAAGTCCACAAACAATCCAAGGCACTATACTCATTCAGTATAAGAATTGTGAAGTCGAGAGCAACAATGTCATCTATCGTGACACTACCAACACCTTTTGGGATGAAATTTTTATAATTCATCCATTAGTACGTAAGTACTACTGTTGACATAACGTTATTGGACATTGGCATAGATAAACTAAATAAAATCAAGATAAAAGTATTTAATATTGTCGACAGATACGAGTATATTACAACTATATGATTTTGTGATCGGAAAAGGTCTTTGGAACAATTACTTATCCGCTGAATAAAGTTGGACTATATCCCGGGCTCTGGGATATTTGTCTGTTATTGGCTTAACGATTGGGAAGATATCTTCTCGTAACTAGCAGCCATTTTCTGACTCAAAACATATGGTAAGCCAAATTTCGGGGCGAATTACATATAGCTTTTCGGAAAGGATTTGATTACATTTTCCGAGTATATTCTTGCCCTATTCAATTATGTTGCGTTTTTTTTTTGCATTAATTCAGGCGAATTTTGAATCTATTGAACAAACTTATAATTTTTCTCTGTTAATTATTTTTTACTTTATATGACAAGATGGATTATGCTTATACATTTTTATATGATAGTTACATATTTAAATTATATAAATAAAATATTAAGACTACTCGTATGTTGTATGTAATGGTTTAATCAAGATATTAATATTCAATATACTTCGAACCAATTTATTATTATTTTGGATTTTCCACCGAAAATTATTTTATGTATCCTCACAGACATTGACTTTGGTGAATGTTTTGCCAACAATGATAACTGTTATACTTCACATGTTATTACTATATTGTGCGCATTCCCGAAAACCTTTTCATAATCATTAAAATGTAAAAGAGAGTCCAAAGTTTGTTGATTGATATCTTAGAGGAGAAAAATATTGCCTCTCGCTAATCCAAGTCAAATGTTTATTTTCATAATTTATTTTAAAATGATTATTTTTCCAGTAAAATGTTAAGTGAAATTGTGAAATATGAAAGAACCGGTCATGATAAACGTGAAAGTTGATATCAAAGAAGTACTGAATTTGCATAAAACTTCATTGTGATTGTGGTATGGTTCTATTGTCTATTGCTTAAGTTGGCAATTGCAGTTATGCTTAGCCTAGCAAATCAACTGTATCAACTTAAAAATGACGAATTAGATTTTTCGACATTTGCGGATATATGTAGATTGTGTACAATTAAAAATGGACCCGCCAAAATTGTTTTATTCGAAAAAGAAGCAGAGCAAAGGAACTTGCTTTATAAAATTCGATCGTTATTACCAGTAAATGTATGTACATATTTGGTATAGTTTTGTTTGGAATAGTAAGAAAGTTTAATTCAATTGTTATTTTATTTGGCAATTCTAGATAGCTCAAGATGATGCGTTGCCAGATAAAATATGCGAATGTTGTGCATCAAAAGTTGAAGAACTATTTAATTGGAAGAGCTCGTGCATGCAAATAGATACAATTTTGCGAACTTACACTAATTGTATTAAAAATGCGTCAACAAATTATAGTTTCCAGGTAATTTAAGAAAGAAAGGTTAGAAAGTAACGTGAATCAAGAGTTTTTTTTCTAGATTCTTGATATTATAGTATCATATATCGATCCTGAAAATTTCAGTTTACAGTTTTTGTCATCCTTGCATGTCTGCTGCAAACTTACTTGGTGCATCTTACACATCGAACCGCTTCAAAAGTTTATTATCTCTACTATAAAATAATTCATAATTCTCCTTGGATAAATATTATAATTCCCCTGAATTATTTTACATACAAATATATAAAATATATATAATTTCTTAGACTAAAATGAAACAGCATATTACAATTGTAAAAGAGCCTGGACTTGAGATATCCAGTTACGCTAGTGACAAAAAAATCCCTGCGTAATTTGAGCTCCTTCCTATGGATAGACATAGATATCATTCAATATTATTCACTACTGTGACCAGTAGAAATAAATAAAAACGAATCATTTTGGAAGAATAATATTCTTTGTTTATCTTAACACCATATGTCTGCGCGCTAGCCACTGACCATATTCAGAAAGCTGTATGTAGTCCATCCAAAAAGGCCTATATGTATAAAGACTTTAATTTTTCCGCGGAAGTGCAGCATAAAGCATCGGGCAACACCTTGTTAAGGTTGCATTAAGAAATATTTTTACATCGGCCTTTCTCGACCATTTTGACCATTGATCGCCCACGATCACAACGAAAAAGAATCTGCAATGTAGTTCAAATTACTAATCTTAGGTAAATTCTTATTGTGTAAATTTTCATAATACTATGTAAGTTCTAATAATACTTCTTAATTTTTTATGTTTTGGTTTTGGTACAGTTTGTCCTGTTTGAATCCAAATCTACATCTTGTTGAGTCTTATTTCTTGCAACTTAAAATTTTCGTAATCTGGCATTTCTTAAAATTTTTTATTTAGTAAATCTGTCGTTTGGCAACACTTCATGCGTACTTCTAGCCAAATAACTCTTAAATTTTCCCTCATTATGGTACTGATGACCATAATCCCTGTGTGCTGTCACTAAAATGTAAACAATCAGGGTACAAAATTGAGTGGAATTATATATTGTAAAGGTAGCACTTATGTATATAGTTCAGACCGGGTATAAAGTCCGGGGCTCAGTTTGCTGAGCATTAGTGTAATAATGTGATCAACTCTTTGCGTCTAACCATTGGATTGGTGAGAACTTATTCTTACTTTAATTTGACTTATATCAATATATGTGCAGGAAATTAAGTCCTCACTTAGTTGGAAATAAATCCACTTGCATAAAGTGGACTTAGTTTCAATAGAAGGTGGGAAATAAATTCCTACAAATTTAAGTGGTTTTGTTTCCCTTTAAATGTGAACAAATTGTCACTTCGTCCAAGAACAAGAAAACTAATTCTTTTCAAAATTCAATTTGCAAGATCCTGAAAATAATGAAAGAAACATCACAATTTTTGCTGAAAGTCGAAGTTGAATTAAACTTCACTTCAAACTTTTTTCACTACCGACTCAATTGCACTCATAAGATAAGCCTACATTTTCTTGAAAAGAGTGTGATAACTAACTGTTGGTTTTCGGCCGATTTCTAATAGTTGGAAATTAGTTCCATCATCTTATTTTTTGAATTTGTACTTAGTTTCCATAAGGAAGTGGATTTATTTCCATGCACTTTGCATGGGAACCAAGCCCACTTTACGAAAATAAATTGTTTTGCGATGGTGGCTAGAATACGAGTACAACAATTTTTCTAAGGCGTCAAATAAAGTTCTTCTGCGCTTTTTGAATTCCATTAACATCTTTTGTAAAAGCGTTAGCTATCATAGTTTTCTTCCAATGGCACTGGTTCCTTAAGAATACTGTAAAATGTTTGTGTGGGTACAAATAAAAGAAGTTATTCTTTTCAATACAATCGCTTTGTTCAATGCAGTTTACAATTTAATCGCTTATCTCAACCACTCTACTTTTCTTAGTTGTAGGGTCAGCCAAAAATGTTTTTTTTTTGAAAATGCTATAAAAAAAAAAACTACTGAATACTTCCGGTTAATAATGGAAAATAATTTCATTTAAATGGCTGCCTCGGCTGGTCATGCAGTAGCCTACACGACCGGTCCAATTTTTAAGCACATTATCGATTGTGTGCAACTGTATTTCACCAATGGCTTCACGAATATTATCCTTTAAAGCGTCAATTGTCTCTGGCTTGTCGGCATAACACTTATCTTTTACGGCACCCCACAAATAATAGTCCAACGGTGTCAAATCGCAGCTCCGGGGTGGCGAAACGACATCAGCTTTGCGGCTGATAATGCGATCTTCAAAAACAGGGCGCAAAACATCGAGTGTAGCTTCGGCTGTGTGGCACGTAGCGCCGTCCTGTTGAAACCAAATGTTGCCAATATCCTCCTCTTCAATTTTTGTGAACAAAAATTCGTTCAACATGGCCCGATAACGATCGCCATTGACTGTAACGGCCATTCCTTGCTCATTTTCGAAGAAAAATGGTCCAATTATGCCTCTGGACCAAAATCCGCACCAAACAGTGACTCGTTTTGGGTGTATCGGCTTTTCAATGTATGCGTGCGGGTTTTCTGTGCCCCAAATGCGACAATTTTGCTTGTTTACATACCCGCCAAGATCAAAATGAGCTTCATCTGAAAAGATGATTTTTTTGGCAAAATCGGCATCTTCTCTAAGTCGATCGCAGGCCCACTTAGCGAAGCGTATACACAACCATATTCGTTCAGCGGAAGGATAAAACTAATTATCTGTCAAATCAGACATGAGCTAAGTGTTACCATTCACGAAATAAGCACTAGTTGAAAAAAAAAACGTTAGATGGCGGACCCTATATTTCTTCAACTGATGAACAGCATATTTTGGGATGCTGATGTTTATTCTCCCCTGACATATTTCGAGAACTATATGTACCATCTAGCATTCCATACAATTTCCATTTCAGTAGAAAATTCGATTTCATTGGTTGAGGCTTCTGCTACTCAAATAAGAAAAATTTTCTACTATGTAAATGTAGATGACGCTGCTCACATTCATGTGGATATCACATTGCTAACACATCCGCTTTCAGGATTTTATTTCAGGAAGCCAAAATCGTCTTATTGTTTGGCTACAAGTTTTATTTGTTCCTTTGTGCTGATATCAAAATCGGATTACATTATCTTCAATTTCTCTTGTATGGAAGGAGTAAAGTTAGTGTTTGGTATCCTTTCGGTAAACTATTTCATATTTTAAGGGAAATCATTACAGCAATTTAATCAGGGTCTATACTTTTAGTTGCGTGCAACTGGAATGAAATCTTCACTAGAGCTTAAAACTGTCTTATACCGATTAACACGGTCTACTCCTACTCCTGTGTTTTACGTTGCAGCCTTCATTTTGTGAGAGTCACACTGTACCACAAAGTCAGTAATTATTTCGAAAGGAATTTTTTTCAAATAAATTCAGAAAAAGTGAAGTTCGTGAGTTATCACGAGAACTTCCCGTTCATAACAATTCTTCTATTTGAAGACCGCTTAGGAAAATCAAATACTGCTTGATGCTCTCCATCAGTCTGCATCCGCATAAGTACTACATCCTTTGCTGGATCAATTGCATCTCAAAGTGGCAATATTTTTAAGGGTCATACAAACACATATACAAAACTAAACTAAATCAATTTCCTTTTTAACTTTTTCTCGTCCCGAAAATCAAAATTAAAAATTTCGACATATCGTGTGTGATCCGCGCGATGAATGAACATTTGCTCATAGAGGTGCTTACAGTAGTAGTTGTATACTGTATTAGTCACATACGTTTAAGATAGTAACAAACATTGTCACACTTACTGCATAATTATATACGAATTTGTAACAGTTGCACAAATGCTCCACGATCAGGTGATACTCTCAGTAGGCAGTTAGCAATATGTTAAGTAAAGAAGATTGTCATACACACACTCCGATATACATATAATCAGATTAAAGAATCATGCACAAAAGACACGAGAGAGAAAATAAAGTCAGTCGATACCATAAATTAACTATACCAAGATAAGGTCAATAAGTCCGTGACTTTTGGATTAAAACACAGATTTTTTGATAAAAAAATAATTTTATTTTTCAACGTAGTCTCCCTTGAGCTCTATACACTTTATCCAACGCTTCTCCAATTTTTTTATCCCTTCCAAAAAAAATGATTTGTCGAGGTCCTCAAAATAGGCCTTTGTTTGCGAGATGACTTCATCATTGGAGTCAAATCTTTTTCGACCAAGCCATTTCTTCAGGTTTGGGAACAAGAAGTAGTCGCTCGGAGCCAAATCTGGAGAATAGGGTGGATGAGGGAGCAATTCATAGCCCAATTCATGGATTTTTGCCATGGCAACTGCACATGTGTGCACCCTTGCATTGTCTTGGTGGAAAAGAACTTTTTTCTTGGCCAAATGAGGTCGTTTTTTTTTCAAATCGTCATTGAATCGGTCCAATAAGTTGGCATAATATTCCCCATTGATTGTTCTTCCCTTTTGAAGGTAGTCAATGTGGATTATCCCGCGTGCATCCCAAAAAACAGTCGCCATAACTTTATTGGCTGACAAACCCACCTTGGCCTTCTTTGGCGCCGATTCACCCTTAGAAACCCACTGTTTTGACTGTTGTTTGTTCTCTGGTGTGTTGTGATGGATCCATGTTTCGTCCACGGTTACAAAACGGCGCAAAAACTCCTCCATATTGCGATTAAACAACGCCAAACCTTCCTGTGAAGTTGTTACACGATTGCGTTTGTGGTCGACTGTGAGCAAACGCGGCACCCATCTTGCGGAAAGCTTTCTCATGCCCAAGTGATCATTCAAAATTGAAACCACTGAGCCATGCGAGATCCCTACGGCTTCCACAATCTCTCGCACTTTCAATCTTCGGTCGGCCAACACCATATCGTGAATTTTTTCGATTGTTTCGGGTGTAGAGACCTCAACTGGGCGTCCAGGACGTTCGGCATCTTCAGTGCTTGTACGGCCACAACGAAATTCAGTAAACCACTTTTTTACCATTGAAATCGATGGTGCAGAGTCCCCATAGTATTTATCAAGCTTAGCCTTGGTCTCGGTAATGGTTTTTTTTCGCAAGAAATAATGCTTAATAAGCACACGAAATCCACTTTTTTCCATTTTCTCCTCAAATTAGTGAGTAGTCTGATAAAAATAGCTGTCAAACACAAACTAACTGACGCAGCAAGTTTAAATTTTGACAGGAGTCAACTGACAGATGCATGTTGACAGGAGCAGTGTTGCTATTTCAGTAAAGAGGTCAGAAATTCAAAAAGTCACGGACTTATTGACCCGCCCTCCAGATATTGGAAAATCAAAACCGGTCTGTGAATACGTGTAAATTGTCATAAATGGGTATTTACCTCTCCTTTTATACAAACCACGCCCATTTTAAGCAAAAAAAATGTCGTCTCCATTACACACATTCGTGCAAATCGCGCTCATTGTAGCAATTTTACTTGTAAATTGCTCTCCTTCTAGCAGATTTTGACAAAGTTACAGAGATGCAGAAGCGTTGGAATTCACTTACAGTGTGTGTGGGCAAAAGTTAAGGGTTTGCAAAAGTATTAGTAGCGTTTGCCATCTGGTTAATTTATCTATGGTCGGTACTGAGCACGCAAAAAGGAAAGTCTGTTTTTTTATTTGTTCCGGCTACATTATGGAAATGCTTCATTACCAGAATTAGAGCAAGTGGCGCATGCCGGGCTACACTGTAGTTCCTTTCAGGCCTGGAGAGTACCTTGCTGTAATATGCAGCTTCTTTCTCTCGATCATTATGAACTTAAGAGGTCACAGCTCCGACCCCCTCATTGCTAGTGTTTGCGTCCACGATGAACATTCTTCCAGTTGTGGGGTATGCCTAGAAGTGACGTAACGCCATTTGGGTTCTTTAAACGCTTTTTAACACTCTTTAGACCACCTGAAATGTCAGAATTTTTCCGTAATTTGATATAGGCCCTTTGTAATAACAGAAAAATTCTTTACGATCGTTTTGTAATACGAAGCAAATCCCAAGAAGCGTCTCGGTGTGCGTTTATCTTTCGGATGGAACAAGCCATAGCCAGATACAACAGACCGGTTCTTTACGTGAACTCATGTAATATTCAATCGCTTAACCCTTCGAAGATGGCCGGAGCGCTGTACAGTCCAAACGGCATCACCGTAAACTACCAAAGTTCGCTTCTCGTATTGAAGGCTGATTAATTTCTATCTTCCAATAGCCGCTTTTCAGGTCAAGTGTTGAATACTATTTTGGTTCAGAGAGCAATTGCAAAGTGTCATCAGTTTGCTATTACTATAATTAATCCCGGCAACTGTAAATTGTGGTCTAGATACAAAGACAACTCTCTGGGATTCACTTATCTCAGATGCGGGCTCGTCCTGGTAGCGGTTTGACGGTAGTTACACCTGGGAAAAAAAGGTTGTGGAAGCACGAAACCTTGTGATATGGATTGTGCACTGCGTTATACACTTATTTGAGCTCAACAATTTATTACTGTTGCTTTAGCGATACACTCGTTGATGGAGTGACAGGCTATATATAATACAAAGCCCCGAACAACAAACGGTGTGTTACCGGGGTCGCATGTCTTCCCTTTTTCGAAATTTTTCGAACGCGCGGGCTACCTTCCGGCCAATCATTAGCGGTGAAAGAAGACCGTGTTGACCTTGGCTTCCTCCCAATCATTATAATTTCACATTCATTCTAATTGCCCAATCGAGGTTAGCATCCGTTTCCAGACATCACTGCGAATCCCACTGAGAGAGTTTATGGAAGCTTGTAGATCCTAGCTATACCTATCTATTCCTCCTAACATTCGATTTTTAATAGAAATTGCGAAAAGCAGTGTTCACTTTGTTTATCAGCCGTGTACTTTTTCCCATCGAATTAATAACATTTTCTGCAAAACAAAACAAACGCGAAGGAGAAAGGAAACCTAACCGAAATAAAGTGTTGGGATGAAAAAAGAATGAGCAGATATAATCCAATAAGGTATTGTGATAACCACTTAAAATGTGAACAGCGTCATCTGCATTTGAATAGCAGAAGATTTCCAAATTTGAATAGCAAAATACTCAAACATTGGAGAATGGAGAATGTAGCTTGGAAAATTGTGAGGAACGCTGGATAGTACAGAAGGTTCCCGAAAGTTGTCAGGGTAGTATAAATATCAGCGTCCCACGAGATATTTTATATGTAAGTCAGTTCTAAAGTGGAATCTGATATGTGAATTACGAGTAGTGATAAAGTGATTTATATAGAAGATCTTTATCTTAGAAGTGGTTGAGAAAAGCGATTGAATTGTAAATTGTAATGGTATTGGATATAGCGATTGTGTTGAAAGGAATAGGTTCTATCATTTGCACCCAAACAAAAATTTTACAGTATTATATGTATATATCTCAATCCAGCCATCCTCTGGATTCCCGCCCTTAATAAAGCTAATTATGGGTCTTAGGCAACTGACTTAGGGACTGACCAACAGCGTGTAGTTTCTTACAATTATTTATTTGTTTTATATGTTTTGTTTTATTTGTGGACCTTTCTACCCCTCTGGTCTCGGCCGGTTTCACATATTTCTTATTGGTGGCTCTTTAGGTTCTTTAGGTTGTAGTTCAGTTCAAACCGCCACTGAGTGCAGTCGCCCTCTTACTTTACTCCTATAAGATAATTGTGCATTACCTCTTTCGCTTATCCCAGTTCAATCAATTCAATAACCTAGTTTCTCACCCAAAATCTTTTATTGCTGACGCGCCTTTTTTATTGGTGACCTACTAGTCTGTTCATTTCGTGAAAGTGCGTTTATTGCGTTTTCTATTTATTTTCACCGCAATTTGCTTTTTCTTTTCCTCTCCTTCCTCATGTGTCCTTGTGGATTAACCAACTTCTCCATTAATGACAATAATGCTGACTTTGTTGCCTGTAAGTGGATCTGCGGCAAAATATTCCATGCTATTTGTGTCGGCGGAAATAAAAGAAACACGGTCTTCATTAAAGAGTTCTCGGAAAATCTGCTGTTCTCTGTGTATCAACATCCCTCTCTCCAATGTGCTCCTTGCAATCATGTGCCTCAGTGACTTCGACGAATCCAATCATAACTAACTCGTCAGACTGATAACTATATCAATCTTTTAACAAAGTGTAAGATTTGCGGACGATTTTCGTCATAGCATAGAAAAATAAATTGCGAGAAATTGGAAAGTACAAGATCCAGAAATTAAGAAATATCCAAGCGCCACCTTGATACAATGTTAAGTGAATTTATATCAATCGGTTCCGCAATGATGGATTTTAACAAGAAAAGATGTAATTCCGTCAACTCCCTCCGGGAAGACATAGGTATTCATCTCCAATCATCCACATCCAATCTCCATCTCGAACCTGCAACAAACAATCATCAACTCTCAAACCATTACGAGTCCGTGCTCTACGCTATATTCGATAAAATCAATGGGCGTAATGATGAACTCACTACGAATAGAACAGTATTGAATGATTTGGAAATCATCATTGAAACTGTATGTCACAAAATCGATGGTCTTTCAACCCAACCCCCGCCGCACAATAGTTACAATACTTCAGTTTTGGATGAATTGTTACAAACTGAAGCCGAATCATTACCACATCCAGTGCCGACAACCCAACCTCCAAATCCTCGCACCAGCCCATCAGTCCAAAAATTTTACGGTGATATAACTGCTCCAATTCCTCCTGTCGCTCCTCCTGTCGCCGCCCCATGGAAACATGTTACACAATTTAACATGACGTGGACATCTTCAGAGTGGCAAAGCAGGCTAGCCCGACTCGGAACAACGAATCAGATGTCCACCAACCTATTCGTTAAAGGCGCCCCAATTACGCAGGTGTTGCTTGGATTTCTGAATTTCTCAAAAAAGAGGTATGGCATCACCATCAGCCAATGCAAAATATTCCCAACATCGCACCACGAAAACAAACAGAATTTCAAGATCAACTCACCGGCTAGATACGAATGGTTATTTGTCAACCCATCCAAAACCAACCTCAACCTCGGAAAGCTTCGGGTCTCCACATGGATGGATCAACCAACCAATAAAAACATTGAAACAAAACGAAGCAAAGTCTCATCTAAAGTTAATTATAAATCACCCACATCCATCGCCCATCCACATCCTAAACCTGACCCCAACTGAAGCCTTAAAACCAAAATTTTTCCCAACTTTTGCCCTTCTGTCTATATCTTAAGCAACCCCCTTCACGTCTCCCCGCAAAAGCACCAACTGCCTCTCTTCCATCCAAGTCCCAACGCGTTTCTTTCAATTTAACCCCTGCCCCTGATACTATTGCTGCTCAACTGCCCACTCCCCCTCCCACGAATAATAACATCTGCTTTCCCAATTTCCATCTTACAACAGGAGCCAAATACCCAAACTTTATTGGCTCCCATCTCTTACTTCTAACTTCTACCCAGCCTTCTCCTTCCGTTTCTCGGTTCCCTGCCCCTATTTTCGATTCCCTTTTCGTCACCTAACGTTAAATTGACCCAAAAAAATATAGACACCATGAAATGCCGTTACGCGCTCTTTAGGCTAAGGGATAAAAAGATATACGAAAATATACGTCTTTTTCGCATATCTTCCATATCCAACAGGAAGGCCTTCCTACCGATATAACAACTCTGAGAAAACCTTAAAACAGGTACCACGAAATTTTCAACATACTACCCCGAAAGGTTGCGGACGACCTCGCTGCTTTCCGCAGCTATGTACACTCTAAAAGAGTACCTCACCGTAGCCGAGCTGATCATGATAATTTTTTCCGTTCCTAACTTGCCTTTTTGCCTGCATCTCATCTACACTACCCTACTCCCCCAGGCAACAAACTACCTCTTACAGTTCACTAGCAAGACGTAAGAGGCTTGCACTCTAAAACTCGTGCTGTTTTGTCTAAAGCTCATGGCCTCTCTTTCGACGTCTATGCTCTTACAGAAACCAATCTGGCTCATACATAAAGAGCCAGGAACTATTCCCATCTTCTTATAACGTTTTCCGAGATGACGATCACTCTCTCCCGATTGGTTAATGATTCTGCCCTCCCTAAAGTTCATTCTCCATGCAGAGGTGTCCTACTTGCTATTCCCAATAACCTCAAGGCTTCTCTCATCGCTATCTCTACTTCTGTTAAACTTGACTCTGTTTCACTTAAAATAACGCTTCCCAATAGGTCCCTGTACGTTATGTGTTGCTACATTCTCACAGTTCAACCTACCGAATCATACATCCTTGCTATTAAAGCAATTGACCAACTAATTGACATAAGTGGTTCCATCGACGATATCCTTATCTTTGGTGACTTTAATCGGCCCCTGCTGAAGTGGATTCCATTGGATGATCACTTATTTTTTACGGCGTCAAACGCTAGTTCATCCAAGGAATGTCTATTCATTGATAATATAACCGACTGAAGACTAAGCCAAGTAAGTGGCGTCCTTAACTCCATCGATAGGCAACTAGACTTTATTTTCACTGGCGATCACACAGTAACGTTTTTTCCCTTTACTCTATCAACTGTCGACAACTTTCACCCCCCTCATTTTTCCATAACTCTCCACCCCAGTCCACTTCTTCTCCTATTATCTCTTCTTACAACTTCTATCTAAGCAGATTTTCTTTTGATTTTACCCACCTATCCTTGACTGATGCTGTCCCCATTTTTTAAAGGGAAATATTTAATTCCATTTCTCTTTACCCTTTTCACAGCATAAAACATCATCTGAAAATAAAAGAAATAAATTATGGGCAGTTTTTCTTCGAACTACTTCTTATTATCTCTACTCTAACTATCATGGAACCTACCTCTAATGACCCAGCTCTATAACTACCTCTATCAGCGCTTTTTGGACACAGCGCAGACCAACCGTATCAACGATCTTAATACATTTTATCAATTCGTCAACTACAAAAGAAAATCAGACAGTTATCCCCCCTCTCTCTCGCTCA
Source organism: Volucella zonaria (assembly GCA_963966105.1). Taxonomy (NCBI): domain Eukaryota; kingdom Metazoa; phylum Arthropoda; class Insecta; order Diptera; family Syrphidae; genus Volucella; species Volucella zonaria. The sequence continues at coordinate 155,423,073 of OZ014530.1, read as the reverse complement.
ATAATTTATCTTAACCGACCCACATACTATTGCCAACTATTTTGCAAACTTTTTCAAACAATCATTTGCTGGCAACTTCTTCGTATCTGATCCCATATATTTCAAGTACCTACCCAACTTCTCCATTAGCCCCTCTCTTTCCCAATCTCTTGATCCCGCCCTTATCGAAGAAAAGTTGCAAAATCTTAATGATGCATTTTTACCCGGGCGAGACGGGCCGCAATATATTTTCAAAAGTGTGGCTCTAATCTTTCGCACCCACTTTCTTCTCTATTTCATCTGTCCCTCACTCAAGGGGAATTCCCCCAAATTTGGAATACCTCTTTCATAGCCCCTATACACAAAAAGGGGTCAAAGAATGAAGTAACCAACTACCGTCCCAATGCTAAGCTTTCTCACATACCTAGAATGTTCGAAAATTGTTTATATGAAGGTCTAAGCTTTCAGTGCAAGTCACTTATATCACCCAGTCAGCTTGGATTTATAAAAGGAAGATCAACTACTACAAATTTAGTTGAATTCGTCTCCTTTGCGCTTTTAGCCCTAATTGATACAGATTTCGTTAAGGCTTTCGATAAAATATCACATCCATTGATTCTTTTCAAATTGTCTTCCCTCGGTTTTGACCCCACTTCTGGTGTCCCACAAGGCAGCCATCTAGGCGCCCTCTTTTTCATTTTAACTATAAACGATCTAGACAGGATTATTAGACACTGCTCCCTATCTATTTACGCCGCCGACACTAAGTTCTCCAAGACTATTTCATCAGCCCAAGACTCTATTCTCCTTCAAGAAGACCTCGATAGCTTTTCCAAATGTCAATCTATGACTTTGTCTCGTAAGCCCAATCAATCTCCCCTCGACTTTATTTTCTTCATGAGCAACTTGTACCCCAGGCTCAATCCCTTCGCGACCTTGAAATATTATTCGATAGAGAGTTAAACCTCCGTTCGCATATTGATGAGATAATCCTTAAAGCCAACTCATCGCTTGGTTTTATCAAACGATGGTCTAAAGAATTTCGCAACCCTTATGTGGCAAGGGTGGCCGTGGCTTAAGTGGTAGTGGACTGGCTTCCAAATCGGAAGGTTCGGTGCTCGAATCCCAGCCTCGCCCGAAAGACATATCATCCATTTTTTCAGTTAACGAAAATCAAGTAAGACGAGTAGTTGACTAGCAATCAACATCAAGCCAACTTCAACTAAGAATTTAGTCTCCCCATTTAAATGTTGGATACCACCCATGGACCGAAATAACCACTGAGCCCAAATATCTTACTTTTTCTCTCTCTATCCCATTTTTCAAAAAACTTAACACATGCTGAGGCATTATAAGTGTATTCATACCCACTTGAGTGTTAAGTTCTTTAGTAAAGATCACTTTACATTAACCTTGTCCGGCCCCTTCTCGAATATGCCGGCCAAGTGTGGTCGAACTTTAACCCACGAACGGAATTTAAATTTTCAAGTAAATACGAGTAAATCTCACTTTAATTTAATTTCTTGTATATTTGTGTGTGGCGAAATGAAAAGCAAGGAATTTTAACACAGCTGTCTAAAGATTGCGCGAATTTTAGAAAAACTAAAAGCGAAACTAGTCAAATTTTAAATTATTTAACTAGTCGTTTAACTTTACTGGAACAGTCAATGCATGCGGCCAACAAATCGTATGAAGAGTTCTTGTGTAGAGAAGAAGATCCGCAAAAACTGGAATTAGGACAAACTTTATACGGAAACATAAGGGATGTATAAATTACTTTATTTTACTCGTACATTCAGTTATACACTGTTGTACAAATTATTTTATGTTCGTTTTATTCAAACGTTATTTTTCGTGTGAGCTTGATTACTTATAAATACAAACTGAAGCTAAGACATAAAAATATTCTTAACTATCCTAAGCCTTAGTCCAAATATTGCTGACGCTGCGCCCCGTCCATGGTGTCGTGAGATGTTAGGCGAGCCGGTGGCCAGGGGTTAGATTACTTTTGTGTAGTTCGCGTTATTCAATACGGGTGCAAACTACAATCTTGCAGTTTGTATCAGTTTGGCAACATTGTAGTCACTTTGGGCTAATTTATGTTATAATAGTGAATTGTTAGATGCAAAAGATCGTGTAACCGCAGATGAGAAAAGGGATACAAGACAGTCATCGGAGTCCACCTTGGCTACTTCCAATGAATCCAATGAAACAGATGGGTGGCAGTGGCTCAAGTGGTAGTGGACTGGCTTCCAAATCAGCCAAATCATGTGATGCGGTATTTGGACCCACATCAGTTGCAGGATGTTGTCTTCCCTAAACCACTCTGTTACTTGACTTTCGTTGGGATGTAAGCTCCGTCCTAGCTCATCCGTTATCATGGTATTAGGGTGTCTGTCTGGAAAGGATCGTTTATTCGTAAAATCAATTTATTCGTAGCTTGTTTTTCGAAGTCCAGGGTTGGTGGGCTATTGGCTGCCCGTCACCTCCGCCAGTCCTTGGTATTCCCACTCAAAAGGAAAGAGGGGCTGAAAGGACTTACGTAAGAAAAAGGGTCAAAATTTAATGCAGCAAACCTCCTCACCAGGTAGGAAACGGGCTCGCATTCCTAGGAAACGCAAACCATTCCCCGAAGCTAAAGATCCATTGGGAAAAAGATTTCCATCAATTCTATGCAAGAATAAACTAAAATTTTAACCCAACCTTTCTTTTACATTACTCTACTCTAATGGGACTTAAGACTCTCTTCTGGCTCAGCGCTATAGGCCTTAAGGTCTGTTGGAGACTTGTAACGTAACCTGAGAGTATACACCAAGAGAACGTAGTGTTCTGTGTGCTCTGTGATGGGGAAAAAATGAAATGAAATGACAAGGGTGCCATCTTTATCTGTTTCACTCACACTAGTCGAAATGGTGTGTTTATCCGTCTCAATCACGGCGTCACTGTCTGTCTAGCTCACACTTGGTACTCATTTTAATTATTAAAAAGAATTAACTTTCAATCGGGTTTCTTTAACAAAATATTTTTTTTGTCCTCAATTAAGCGTTAGTCTAGCAAGTGTCATACCATTTTGGAATCCAGACTAAATGCGCCATCTTTTAAAGTTTCTTGCCAAAATGGCATAGTACATGTTTTTGTCAGTACAGTCAGTTCAAGTTGGGTGATTAATGATTTTCAGATATATGGATGGATAAAAAAGCAATATTTTAGTTAAAACCGATATAGTTATGTTTCAATTTTGGACCGCAATTTACAGAAGAGTTACTCAGGGTTACATGACCAAAAAAAAATCGAAGAAAAGTAAAGATTTGTGGTCACAGTACTTGAAAGATCGTCACAGGATGTCAGATTTCTCGATTTTTTTTTTGAGTGCAAATAATTTTAAAAGTGCGTCATGCACTTTTTATAATTTTATCATAACCGACACCACTTGACCTATCACCCGTTTCCGGCTTGACGTTGATTTTTGGGACACCCTGTATATATGTTGTTCTGTACTCTAATACACGGATGTAGATTTAATAACTGAAGGCAAGCGGTTTTAATTATACAGGGTGTCTACTAATTCGTCAACGATAAAGAAAAGGCTTACTTTGGTGTACCCTGACCCATGTTAACGGAAATTGCTATGTTAGTACTAATGGTAGAAACTTCGTGTGTGACTTTATTTTTAGAACAAATACTAGCTTAAGGGCGTTTAAATGAAGTTGATATCTTGTTTGAGTCTGTAGATATCCAATTTCTAAGCCCGTTCCATTTTCATTGCACATGCTAATTTTTGACTTTGAGGTACTTTTCTCCAAAAAAATGTCTAATTAACATAACGCTTTACAATTTGTTCTTATGAAAGTAACTTTAGAGTTTATTTTCTACTTTTTACTTTTACTATAACTATTTGTTGTCGTTAATTTAAATTGGAACTGTGGCAAAGTACCCTCTGGCAGCTGAAACGATTAACCACTAGTGCTGCCCAGTTTGCAGTGATGCCAGTTTAATGAACAACTACATAACAATAAAAAAAAAATCTTCATCAAGTTTGCACAAAAACCCATAGATCTTATGAAACTTGGGAAAACCTGCAGTTACCTCCTGGAATTTATTATTTTTTACCCACGTCTCTAACAAAAGTTGACAATAAGGGTGGTTTTCGAGCAATCACTGATATTCCAATATTTTTTTAAAATTGTATAGTTATTAAAGAGCTCTAAAGGGTGCCCTTTATTTGGCTGCCTGTCAAAAACCACATTTACTTACCTTGTTCCTTAAAAGCTCTCAGAAAGAGTTAGGTTTGGAATTTGAAGGCATATTTCGAAAATTTACCAAACAGAAATGGTATAAAAGATTTGAAAAAAAAGTAATTCATGAGTTTAATTTATTACGCTAAAGTTACATTTGCTTAGAAACGCTATTTGAGATGTCTGCATGTACAAACCAAGAATACGCTGACATTATTTACGTTTATGGGATGTGCAATGGAAGTTCATCTAGTGCGCGATAAAGATACCATGAACTTTATCCTAACTGACGACTTACAAGTAAAGGAGTATTTGGAAATACGTATCGAGGGCTTCGAGAAACGGGATCACAAGTAAGTAGGATTTCGGCTGGTGAAAGAATACTGGAAGCTGTTACAACTGATACATTAATCTGCATCAGATGTTCAGCTTTACAATTCCCCTGCACAAAAACTGATTCCCAATGATTTGGAAAAGAGACTTGAGTTTTCTAATTGGTTGCTGGAGCGGAGTTTGGAATGCAACGAGCTTATTAGCAGAATTCTTTGGACGGACGAAACTTAATTTACAAGAGGTGGAATCACAAATTTTCATAATTTTCTTACGTGGGCTGCGGACAATCCACATACAGGAAGACATAAATCATTACAACATAAATTCAGCGTCAATATGTGGGCAGGTGCACTGGGAAACAAGTTAATCGGCCCCTTCAAACTACCACCTAGGCTGAATTCTACAAACTATCTGCTACAGCCCACTATGGTTGTGAGGTTAAGAATTGGGTAGATGAAGGGTACTGTACCCGTTGCATAGGAAGAAATTTGGCCTGCAAGATCTGCTGAGCTTAGAGTATTGGATATTTCATGTATGGGGAAGAATGAAATAACCTGTTTTGTTCAACCGAAATAGCAACTTTAATTGAATTGGAAGAGCGTATTCTCAAAGCGTCATCAAAAGTGAGGCGGCATTGAAATCCAAAAACGGCTCCAGCATGCATACAAAACCAAGAAGGACGCTTTGAGCACCTGTTATAACTATTTTAGTACACACATGAAATAAAAAATTTTGCAATACCACATAAAATCATTTTTTATTCATAGCCTTTGGAGGTTAATCCAAAAAACTCTTTTTTTTGTTGTTTAAATTTCATCTGCTGCCTGTTTTCCCAAGGGTCAGAAAATGATGATGATTTTTTTTTATTGTTACTTTCATAAGAAAAAACTTGTAAAACGTCATGTTAATTAGGCATTTTCTGTAGAAAAGTGACCTCAAAATCAAAAATTAGCATGGGCAATGAAAATGGAACAGGCTTTGAAATTGGATATCTAAAGACTTTAAACGCCGTTACAAAGGTTCATATTTCTTCTAAAAACAAAATCTTACGGGAAGTTGGCATCATTAGTATTAACAAAACAATTTCCGTTAACATGGGTTAGGGTAAACCAAAATAAGTCTTTTCTTAAACCCGCGATAAATGCTGTCAACGTTGGAGATAGACCCTTACTGTAAAACAATTTTTTTCATAGAATATACCCAGGAATCACTTCCCAAATTATCGTTGACGAATTAGGGGACACCCTGTATACAATAGAACTTTGCTGGCCGAAACTTTTATCTTTAACCGTTTCAAACTAAATTGAATTTTTTTTTGGGTTCACAACCCGAACAGGTCCTTAGCGTACCATTCGCATCCACCAAACTGTATGTCCACGCTGACATACGTTTGAGAATCCTGAAGGGTCCCACGAATTTCGGCGCTAACTTGGCCTCGTAGTAGTTAGCCGCGTCAGACAATACGAAGTTTCGTCGCCATATTAACTCGTTCGAGAGATAATCACAGTCTCGCCATTGGATTACTTCTTTGCTGCCACCTCCAATTTCCTACAAATATCCTCCCTCCGTGTTTTAAATCTCCTACCTAGCTCCAGTATAAATTGTTCCCTAGGTTATTATTTTTTCTGCTTTCCATGTCTAAGTCTCTACATATAGCACCTGTGGTTTCTCTAATTGTTACTATGTCCCTATTACCTATCAGGCTGCCCTCGCTACCTATCTTATTCTCTAAATAATCCCTCATGGCATCAAATTCTGCGCCGCTAGTCACCATCCCTATTCCAAAATTTAACTAATACGGACATACCCCCAGTACCTCGTATTGGGCCATGCGAATCGCACACGCTACTTTCGCCAACTGTGAATCCCAACCTCGGCGGTTCTCCAAGACACGCGCTCTGAGCGTTGTCTTAATTATCTGCAATAGTTTATCCTATCCGCAGGGACTTAATTTGTGACTCGCAAGAGTCTCAGTGCACTTAAAGTTCCGTCCTCCGAAACCGAGGATCGTTATCCCACACGCAACCTTGGGTACGACGCAAAGAAGAAACACATTTTGCTCTAGTTATTTACACATTGCCTTCGCAATTGCAAGGAAAATTTAGGGAAATAGTCGACCACGGTAAGAATATAAGGGTAACCCCGGACTTGGGAACTGGGCCTACCAGATCTACACACACAATTTCCCAACACCTTGGCACATATACCCTCTCGACCGTCAGACCAACGGGTCGCTCATACAACATATACATAGTATAATTTGTTACTTTTGACCGCATCTTCGACCAGTAGTACCAGCTCCTATTTTTGCAAATGTTTTGCGAATGCCCATGTGTCCCGCTAATGGGGGACACTAATCCCTAATCTACCTTGCTTTTCCACTACTAATTTAGACTCGTTATTGTTATCATCGACCACTACTATATGCATAGTTTTGACAAACTTGAAGAGTTTTCCCCCCTTTACTCCCCACAAGGGGTAGGCTAATGGGTTAGCTTCTACTATCGCCATCATTTTCCTGATCCAAGGGTCCTGATCCGCTTTTGATATCCCAGCCAACTCCGGGACTAATTGCGACAACATGTCGGGAAATACGTCCTCTTTGACCTTTCTGTGGATTATCTGAAAATCAAATTACTGCAATCTCACTGCCTATGGTCCTAGTCTCCCTTGAGATGCCTTCAGGTTACTTAGCCGGACTAGCGAATAATGAACAGTTACGACCATAAACCAAACCCCTTTGATTTAAGATCGAAGCTTTTCAATCGTCCAAAGGACAGCCAGGCATTCCTTCTCTGTGTAAAGTTGTTCTTCTGGCTTCTCTGATAACATATAACAAGGTAACATATGTTATAACTTTCTCCCCTTCTTCAAAATACTAAAGTTTTCTGCACACTCGTCCCTCCATATAAATCTCCTATCTCTCTTCAACAAGTCTGTAAAAGTCCTAAGTAAAGCAGGAAAACTTTGCACAAAACGTCTGTATCAAGAAACTGTCCCTATTAAGCCCATTTTTGGTGCGGGAATCCTAAACATGCTATCTACTTTCTCTGGATCTATATGTAGTACATTCCTATTCACAAAATATTTTAAAGACGACCTACAAAAGTTACATTTGCTCCGACTAACTTTTAACTCTGCTTCACACAATTACGTTTTTTTTTTTTTTTTTTTTTTTTGTATGCATTTTTATTTTATTACTTAATTTACTCTTACTTGCTAGACAAAAAATGCTTAAAAATTAGCTTAATTAACTTAAAATTATCTTATTCTAGCTTACTGACCCCATGCGAGCACTCTAAGTTAAACCTAACACTTAAATTATGTCTTTCGACGTACCTTACTACTACACTATACTATTTCTATTCCTTATAATTAAAACTAAGAAAACATTTTTTCCAAAAAAAAAAACTTAGTAACCACACAATTACGTGTGGCTCTAGATCTGCACCTGAGATGCTGTCTATAAATTTCTGCCACGTAGCAGACGCTTTGTGCAACCTGAAAGACATTCTCTTGAACTGGAACAGGCCTCTATTGGCAACTGTGAAGGCTGTGAATGGGCGCGATCTCTTTCCCATGGGGTTTTGCCTGTTTGACTTTATGTCTAATGACAACAAATATTTGGCGTCCCTAAGCTTATCCAATGTCGTTGATATAAATCGCAAATGAAAAGCATCCCTTTCTGTAACCTTATTGAGTTTCCTATAGTCGACGAAGAATCTAAATGACCCATATTTTTTCTTATTAAGAACTATTGGAGATGCTCGCGGACTGTTCGATTTCTCGATAACTCCCGCCTCCAGCATTTCCTTTAACACCTTATCAATATGGTTTTACATCGAAGGCGACACTGTGTAATAACTCTGTTTAATAGGTTCTGCTGACGTCCTAATGTAATGTTCTACAAAATGAGTGGACTCCAATCCCTCGGTCATCTATGGTACTTAGAAATACCGTCGACCAAAGCTTCCAATTGACCTGCTTCGGCGACGTCCAGTTCAGAAATCTCGCGAAATGCGGTCATCGACGTAACCGACTGTTGGCCCTAGAAGCTCCGAACTCGTGATCTTAAATCCGGGACGATTGCCCAACTATTCTTATCGTTCCGTTTGCCTCCAACAGCATCGTCGACATTGGCGCCGTGTCACTCCCAGCGCGCCACACACGTAACAGCGTTTAGGAACGGAACACGCACTTGAAAAATGACCATCGCGAACCGTACGCGTTCACGCGATTAGTTGCCCTCTCTGACAACCGAAACTTGGGATATCAAGTTAACAGGGGAACGTTGTGGTGCATCGGTAAATTAATTTTTGGAATAGTTTGAAGAGCTCAGCGAAGCACTTGGAGGCCCTGTCAAATGTCAACTGTTGCCCCTATTCAATTATAACTCTCTGGGATCCACTTATCCCAGAAGAGGTTCGTTCAGATACCGCTTTGACGGCAGCTACACATGGGAAAGGGAAGTTTGACGTCCACGTGATTTTTCACGAATCACTAAACTCTTCCGATATGAGAAAAAAAGGGAACGGTTAGCCAGGGAAAGTAAATCTTCTTCCGAAGAAAACAAGAAATAAAAAAAAAAAACTGGGGAAGAAACTGTTAGAAGGCTCATCTATCAGAGGAATAATGGAGTCTCTTTGACATATCGAAAGGAAATAATCAAAGAAGAATGGAAAGTTAGTACTCGAAAGTTCTCAAAAAACGGCTAGGAGTATAAATACTGGTATTGAATAGAGGTGAAATCAGTTCGAATGTTGATTTTGAAAAGTGAATTAAGCTAGTCCTAAAGTTGTTTAAGTAAGCGATAAAGGAAAGTAAAGTGATTTATTTGCATCGAACTTAATTGTAAATTGTTGTATTGCGATTTTGAATAAAAGCATTGTGTTGAAAGAGCAGAAGTGGTATAGGACTTATTGTGCTTAAAAAGAAAACAGGACTATATTGCTTTTTTGTTTGTGTTAAACCTGCCATGAGCCGAAAACTATTGCTCTCCTAAGCCAAGTCCGAGTTGAACAGGAGAAATCTAGGAGCAAATGGAGGAAAAAGCGACTTTATGCTCCGACTACAGGACACTTTGAACAACGAGGGATATCATCCACATACCATTCTCCTTTGACGTTGGAGAGAAAGAAAAGATGAGTACCGGTAATGACTTGGCTCCGATAACGCAACTCGCCTTGTCGACAATAGACCAACAAAAGAAAAATCAGGACGAACAGAAGAATAGTCTCAAATAAAAGCTGGACGAACAGAAGAACAATCTGGACGATCAGAAGAAGAACATTGAACTAAAATTCGAGGAATAAACAAAACATGGATGGACAAAAGAATAAACTGGAAGAGCAAAAGAGTATTCTCCCGCAAAAGTTCGAAGAAATCGATGATAAATTTGAAAGAATAGAGAGGAATGTGGACGAACAAATAGACAACAAAGTTGAGCTACTGGCAAAAGAGCTCCACCCAATGCGAAATGAGAAACTGCGAGAATGTTCTTTAATGAGAAAAGAGTTGAAGCCTCCTTCATTCAGCTCATTTCCAAATGGCTGCTGGTGAGAACAATTGGGACAATAAGGAGAAGTGCTTGCTCTAACAATGGTCTTACAATATCTTGTACCAGAGTTTGAGAAACGGTTTTGGGATAGCCAAATGCAAAAGGTTTACAAGGCCCAAGGAGACGGTAGTAGACTGGTACATTCGTCATACCCCACCGCAGACCAGGAAGTCATTAATGAAATGGCAAATTACGCATTCATCAGGGAAAGAACACTTGCCTTCGCTCTGCCGATTTAAGCCGCCAATCTTGGTTTTGAAGTAACACATTTCTTCAGTGAGGTAGCCGGTCAAACTTCCCGAAGCCATCAGTTGGGAAATGCTTAAGCACCAATTTTACGGAGCAGAAGTTGTTAGCAGGAGTCAACAACCCCAAGTCCCGCAGTCAAAACGATGCTTTGAAAGTCTCCTGGTAGAAGTAGTCAGGTGAAGGAAAAATGGATGGCAACAATGACACCGGTGCCACGGGCTCAGTCATCGGGAGCGATCTAATGCAGAAGTCTTATTTGCATAACACCAGCAGTGTCAGCTTGTGAACTGCTGCGAGAGAAACGGCTAAGGCGTATGGCTAAGTTCGCATAAAAAACCACTTGGCCGGAATAACCTTCTCTCACGTATTTCAATAAAATATCGAAAAAAGTTCAGGGTGGACCCGGTGGCCACCGATTTTATTTTATGGAGTCTGAAAATAACTTGGTTCCTCAAAGGATTATACAATCCATGGATTGTGGGAAAATGTGCACCTATGCAGCCTATATCGATAACTATGGAAAGAAGTCGTGCGAAGCCGGTCGCAACGGTCTGAACTCAACCTGCAAGCCATCGGCAGAGCAAACAGAAATTGCCAAAATGGTGTTGGAGATGAAAATCGAGGGGCTGTTGAAAAATCGCAGAGTCCGTGAGCATCTCCAGTGGTCCTCGTGAAGAAACAAGACGTCAACACGTCACCAAAAAGGACATTTTGGATACGCTTCCTGAAACGAAATGGTTTTCAAGACTGAACTTGAAGAGACTTCAATAGATATGTATAGTGTAATACATAGATAACATATATATAGATTAATCGAAAGGATCATGAGAAAACGCCCTGCAGGAAGCGGTCCTTGGCTGTTTACGGTGTTGCCTTTCGTAATGTACGTTACGAGAGCTTATGTGGAAAACCTGCCTAGTGTATCTGGAGGACGTTATGGGCATATGCAATACGTTCGAGGAGCATCGCGAAAATAAAGTAGAAGTGTTTAAGAGGCTGCGTAGCTTTGTTCCGTCCGGAAGCAAAATATTTGGTTCACGTTATATCAGCGAAAGGATTAGAACTGATCCTGACAAAATCGAAGCGGTGAAAAGTAGGGCATGTTCCCTAAGATAAACACTATCTGAGAAGCGTCTTGATGATTGCCCCATATTACAGAAGGTTCGTAAAGGACTTTGTTGGTATTGCCAAGAGTCTGCAGCAACTTTCGGAAAAAGGGCGACAGTTGAGGTGGTCTGTAGAGTTTGAAAAACATTTTAAGGAGTCAAGCGGCAGCTGTATAATGCCTCCATCTTGGGTTACCTCACACACAGAAAAATGTTCATCACGGGCACATACGCTAGCAATGTTGGGGTCGGTGCAGTGATCTCTCAAGTTCATGATGGTCAATAGAAAGTGGTTGCATATAACAGCAAGGTACTCTCCAGTCCTGAACCGAACTACTGCGTCATTCGGTGTATGCTCAAGCTCATGCTTGTACAGACTACGCAGCTCTGAAATGGCTACAGTTTACAACTTTAGAACCCTGAAGTCCAAGTTGCGAGATAGATCAAACAGTTGCAGGGCTATGAATTTGAAGTGCAACAAGCAAGAGAAAACGACACTTAAATTCTGATACCCTCTCTGGTCGACCGTGGGGAGCCAAGTGTGAACACTGCAACCGTAAGGGAGCGAAAAAACAGGACACTCTTCAAATGATCAGGACTGATCCAGTAGAGGGTTGGAGTACAGACGAAATCCGTTCCTCCCAAGAGGCAGACGATGAAATCGAGCCAATATTGGCCTGGAAGGAACTCGATGAAAAACCAAGCTGGCATCCGATATCTGACCGGAGCCAAATTCTGGATGCGTATGGGGCGCAGTGGGACTCACATTGTGTGCAAGATGGTGTGCTAAAAATGGAAAAGTGTATATGGGACAACATCTCGTATGCAGCTAATCGTGCCACGGTACAGAATCAGTGAAGTGCTCCATGAAATACATGATAGAACATCAGGAGGTCATTTAGGAATAAATAAGGCAAGGTAAGGAAACGTTTTTCTTAGTTAAACTCAAAACAAGATGTCAAGAATTAGTGCGATACGTGCATAACGTGTGCGGCTACCAAGGGCCCAAAAGTAAACCCACTGTTAAGAATTCAACAATACAATGTCGGAGCACCATTCGAACGAATCGACATTAACAACATGGGCCAGTTTCCCGAAACCTTTAATGGCAACCGATACTAGCATCAAGCTGGATTATAGACAATCTGGAGAAGATGTCTTGCAGACTGGACTACCCGAAGTCAATAAAAGCCGACAATGGTCGTCAGTTTGTGAGTGACGAGTTACTAGCCACACAAGCAAATGGGGAGATTGAGAATATGAACCGGTCAATTTTAAAGCGCCTTTAAATAGCTAAAGCAAATGGGTGTGACTACAAGAAAGAAATCCAGAAATTTATTCTCAGTTACAGTAACACCACAAGGAATCACGAACAAAGCCCCTTCAGAATTATTTTATAATCGTCTGGTTCACGATAACATACCATCGATACAAGAGATAGAGGAGCAAAGCCGGGACTCGGAAGCAAGCGATATATGTAGATGCATTCAGAAAACAGAAAGGAAAAGGCAGTGAGGACAAACGACGGGGAGCCAGGGATAGAAGTCGGAGACAAGGTTTTACTATGAAATTTGGTTCCGGGAGACAAATTCACACCCAACTTTGATGCGACTGGGTTCAAGGTCGTCAACCGGGAGGGGAATGAAGTCATAGTACAGAGTTCGGGTAAAGGTTCTGGCGGAATAGAAGTCATGTGAAAAAAATGCCGACTCAGAAGAAACGAATTTCAACCGATTTCTTGAGCCTAACATAAACTCCTCCAATTCCACAGATATTCGGTTATCAACAATTCCAGATGGACACAACCAAGAAGCAACAACATCCCCAGTCGCTACCGGGCCAACAAGCATAGTGCACGAGGCAGGAGTTCGTAATTCGAATCCAAAATTGAAATTGAAGCTGAAAAACGTAGGAGAGATGTGGAGACCTGCACTGAGAGATGGAGAAAGCGCATAGCGAGAGAGCGGTCGTTAGATTGAGCGTGTAAGGCGATCAGTCTGGTGCTGGCTGTAGAGTGCTAGATCGCAAGAAATGAGCTATCTGGTGAAAGTAAAGTGTTTCATTGATTTACAGGTTACTACAGGTTTACATATTACACATTTCTGAAAAACCAATAAAGCATTCTTAGGATCAAAATACATTTTCATATACTCGAACTGCCCATCGAGATTAGCAGAAGCGGTTTACTTAATTGACATTTTAATCCCAGCAATGTAGGATATTCCCCCAATAAGTGCTTTAATCAGAGCCACCGCTAAGTGCAAACGTTTTTTTTCACGAACCCTATAATATAGGTGACATTTTCTACTTCCAAGATCCAGCAATTCATTATTTATAATGACTGCTCGCCTTATCTTCTTAAGATACTCTATAAATAGGAGAATACATATGTATGCACATAAGACCGATTAAAGTTTAATACTTTAAAATTTTTTAGACTAGTTCCTTAATTTATTATTATTCATATTATTATTATTTTATGTGTTTCATATTGGGAATTTAACATAGTTTTACCGAATTTGCTCACCATTTAATTGAAAAGTATTCGAATGGACTTGTACATAAAAAGCTATGATACTTATGTAGTGACAGAACTAATTGGAAAACCATTACACATTATTTTACGAGTATTTCTCATTCAGGAAATAAAAATAGAACTTTCCTTTTACTTAGAATTTCAATCTGTTGCTGCTCACATCTGTTTTGATGACTGCTTAAAATGTTTCATCATATGGCATTTTTCTCCATGTCGAAAACACAATTAGCTGGTTAGTTTGCTGGACATTGAGTTGAGAAGTTCAATTTAAATACCGGAAGAACGGTGGCTTATACTTTTGTTGGTTCCCTCTTTTCTTGTGAATGCCTAGCTGGAATATTGTTGCTGATTCTTCGTTTGCTATAAATGAGGAGGAGCTCCGATGAATAGAGGGTTAAGTTTGAAAATTTTTGTTGGAGCATAACACTTATGGGAATTTGACTGTAAAACTTATGCTGAATTAATAATAGAAGTGTCTTCGTATATATGTTCGGAGAGATCCGAAAACTGTTCTGAATTCACTGAAATTATTATTATTATTATTATTATCAAGGGAACGATACAAATTAATTTGTAGGGTCCGGAATTTAACGCCGGGGTACTATGCCCATGTGGCGCGTTTTGTCAACAGCACGCGGAGTACTGAGTTCCCATGTGGTCACCGACCTACGTACTTACTGCGCCCAACAGTGCTTAATTTCGGTGATCTAGCGGGAACCGATGCTTTCAGTGTGGCGAGGCCGTTGACACACTGAAATTATAAATAATAAAAACGAAAATTATTGCAGCGGTACTCCTTTTTCTCCCCTTTCTTTTTTGTGGCTAGCTCGTGCTGCGCCGCATGTACTAAATATAGGGTATCAATAATCTACCAAGCGCGCGAAACTTATTTCGCGTAGTGGCGATTTACGAGTATAATTATAAAAAACACATTTTTAAGTTTTACAACCTATGAATATTACTAATCAAAAATCTAAGCATCATAAACGTCGGAGAAACAATACCAATCCACAAAATCGTCTTTGCTCTAATTTATAAGTTAAATTTAGCTTAATAAGTTTTCTCTTCATTCCCACAGGTATAGAGGAGCAAAATATGGATCGAGTGGTTAGCAAGAAAAGCTTCGAAACATTTTTGCAAAAGAAGAATTTAAGTTTTTATTTCCTTTATGAGAATATCGAATGCGTCATTTATTGTATTTAGCAGATAAGCTAACGTATACCGAACATCTCCATCCTTTACTTTAAAATTCCTCTGAATTTTGTTTTTAACGTTGGCATAGATGAGATGGGCCGGACAAAAGGAGGATAAAAAACTATGATATACGAGTATACTGTGGTAATTGCTATAGGGAAAAGAAACACCGCTTATTTTTTTTTTAAAAAGAACTTAACACTCAAGTGGGTATGAATACACTTATAATGCCTTAGCATGTGTTAAGTTTTTTGGAAAATGGGATAGAGGGAGAAAGAAAGATGTTTGGGCTCAGCGGTTATTTCGCTCCATGGGTAGCACCCAACATTTAATGGGGAGACTAAATTCTTAGTGGAAGTTGGCTTGATGTTGATTTCTAGTCAACTACTTATCTTACTTGATTTTCGTTAACTCAAAAAATGGATGATATGTCTTTCGGGGGAGGCTGGGATTCGAACACCGAACCTTCCGATTTGGAAGCCAGTCCACTACTACTTTAGCCACTGCCACCCACATTCGGATGCGGACTTGTCATATGCGACAGATTTAAGCAAGAAGTCTTGAGCTTCCAATACGTGAGCGTGCATCTTATGATAATCCGTATCAAGGCTAAATTCAGTATTATAAGCAGACAAGGCCGATGCCACCAAAGAACGTTTCTACGAGCTCCTTGACAAGACATATGAATAATGTCCGAAGTATATTAACGCCTGGATAGGAAAGGAGGACATCTTTAGTTTTTTTTTTTTTTGTTTTTTTTTATAATCGGCGCGCGCTCAAGGGGTTTTGTACCCTTAAAATGTACGTACACAGCGCGGGCGAAGGAAATTTAGGGAGGAAGAAAAGACAGGTACCGATGTACATTGTTTTTAAATGTTTGTAAGTTATAACGACCAGGAAACACAGGCAGGGCATTCCATAATCGAGTTGTACGGCTTAGGAAAGAATCACGATATTTTAGAGTACGTCCGAAAATGGGCTTGATGGGAATGCTACTGGCGATTTCAATGGAGCACTGGTTGTGGAAATAGCGATAAAACAAAGTGAGACATGAGACATTTCGTCGGTGTTCTAGGGTGTCAATTTGACTGACTGATATTAGTATCACCAATGAGTTTTATCGCACGGTTTTGAATCCTATCTAGCAGGTGCAGAGATGTTTTAGGAGCACCTGACCAGATGTGGGCATTGTACTCCAATTTTGGGCGGATGAATGCCTTATATATTGTGGCCAAATCAGAGGGGGTAAAATATTTTTTAACTCGCTTGAGGAAACCTAGACATTTCGCAGCATTTTTGGCGACATCGAATATCTGATCATTCCAATTTAAGTTGTCACTGACACACATAAAGAGAGAGTGCTATTCATGGACAATGGCTGGGTATTTGAATTTCGCTTTAATGGCAGCAGACAGCATTGAGTTTTGGAAGCATTAAATTCCACTCGGTTGATAGTTCCCCAATTCGTTATGCTGTTAATATCAGAATTTAATGAGCTTAACGTACGCTGCCGTTCCCGTTCTACAGCCGAAGAGCAGGGACGTGAGTACGGGAACGAATACGAAAAGCAGAGAGTGCTGTCATCAGCAAAGGAATATATTGGATTAGAAGTGACAGACAAGAGATCATTAATGAAAGTTAAAAAGAGTGCCGGAGACAGAACGGAGCCCTGGGCTACACCAGCATTTATTTTGTGAATATCAGACTTGAAACCGTCCAAGACAACTTGAATTGAACGTTCCGAAAGGTACTCGTAATTTCTAATCCATTGAAGAAGAGAGTCATCGATCCCAAAAGCACGCATTTTCGACAAAAGAGCCTGATGCCAAACTCTGTCAAATGCCTTAGAAATATCAAGTGCAACTATTTTGCTTTCGCCAGATTGATGTATGCTTTGGTTCCACTTTTCGGTGAGACGTGCCTTCAAATCACCAGTGGACCTGTTACTGCGAAAACCATACTGCCGGTCATTGAGAAGTTTTCGTGTTTCGAGATATTTCACGAGCTGACGGTTTATCAGCGTGTCTATGACCTTGGAAAGAAAGGACGTAAGTGCAATGGGTCTGTAGGAGGAGAGGGAAGAAGATTCGCCTTTTTTAAGGACGGGCTGGACAAATGCTGTTTTCCATCTGCTCGGAAAGAGTCCTAAAGAGTAGGATTGATGAAAAAGCTTACGCAGTGGTTTTGCCACCTTGGAAGAACACCTCTTCAGAAGAAGGGGAGATATACCATCTGAACCAGCGGATTTATGCATATTAAGATCTTTAAGTACTCTTGCTACTACACGAGTGCGAAAGTGGATTCGTCCCATTGTAGATTCGACGCACTCAAGCGTAGGCGGGAACAAAGCACAATCTGGGAGTGTTGAGCTAGCCGCAAAGTGTGCAGCAAGCAGATTGGCCTTGTCCAAAGAGCTGACAGCTGGAATGTCATTGTGAATGAGCGTTGGGATGGAGGATGAGGCAGAATTTCTAATGTTTTTGACGAATGACCAAACATTTTTACTGCCTTTGGGACATTGCAGTATTCTTTGCCTTAGTTTTTGGTCGTATAGAAATTTCACACGCTTGAGAAAGACGTTGCAGTCATTTCTGGCTCGTTTGAACTTTTTTCGGTTTTCCTCCGTCGGGTTGGTCTTGTAGGACCGAAAAAACAATTCTCTAACCCTGACAGCCTCTTTACAGCTCGAGTCGTATCATGCCTTTTCTTTTGGTTCGATACACTTCGTCCGATGAGGGATAAAGCATCTCATTCCAAAGAGAATAGTTTCTGTGATCATGTCAGCAGCGGCATCCACGTCGTTATCGAGGAAACATAGCGACCAGTTAAAATTCCTAAAGAAGCTGTTAAGGCCGCTCCAGCTGGCTTTCTCGTATTGCCATACGGTTCTTTTAGGGATCTTTTCTCTAACTGTGTGGTGGGTGTACGAAAAATTAGCTGATATGTCACAATGGTCCGACGAGCCTAGAGGGGAGAGCACGTCAACGCAGTACTTGTCAGGGTGAGAAGTTAAAAACAAGTCCAGGGTCTTAGCGGTATGACTATCAACGTCAGGTATTCGTGTGGGCTCATTTACAAACTGGGTTAAGTTATTTTCCGCAGCGAAGATCTCAACACACCGTCCTTTGGGTGTTGTCTGTCCAGAATGTCGAAGCCAACCAGAATTGTGTATATTGAAATCGCCCGTAATCACGATTTCAGTATGAGGGTACAGGGATACAATTCTTTGAATGGAGTCAAACAGCGCATCAAACTCGTGAAAGGTCAAATTGCTGTCCAGTTTGGGGCTTCTGTAAATAAAGCAGTAGTGGATAATTTGCTTACGGAGATGGAATTTTAACCATATGAAATTGAATTCCGGATTGGAACAGGGACTACATTGTGGTGGAGTTTGGTAAGCTACATCACTACGCACGTAAATGGCGAGACCGCGGTGAGAGAAGAATAATGGCACTAGTTCGTAGCCAGGTAGCTTCAGATCAGAGTGGTCTGAAAGGTGTGGGCGGGGATCTACCTGTGTTTCACTAAGTGCCAAAACAGCTGGTCTGTATTTGCAGACGTGGACGTACGCAGAAAAGTGATTAATTTTTAGCCCGCGTATATTGGTAATGTCTACTCTGAATTCCCCGGTCATTACAAAGAAGGACAAACACAAAAAACACAAACACCGACGATACTAAGCAAGGCTGCGAAGTGAAAGTTCTGACGTTGGTTTACCGAATCAAATTGCTCTAGGTGTTATGCCCTGACAATAATATGAAACAGTGCACCAATAAGATTTTCACTGACAACCCGCTATCCATCAGTTGTTACATACACTCAGTCGCTGCCCGTACCGTATGATAAATACAGTAACGGCAGTGGCCGAGTGCAAGCAACAGTACAACGACCAGGAGCGGGAGAGGTGGGATACCCACACTGTGTGATATTTTTGTTATGCACTGCACTGTTAAGGGGTTTTTGTTTTTTTTTTTTTTGCAAACGCGCGCTGTGGTTTGGGTATTTTTTTTTTTTTATTTTTTTTGTACGCTGAGCGTTGTTTTTTTTTTTTTTTTTGAAAAGCAAAGCCCACACGACACTACGTCTGGTAACGGACTTCATCTCAATATACACAAGGGGACATGACGGTCTCCAGATCATGTATGTATGTCTCCAGTATTCTCTGATTCTTTGCAGGTCCGAACGTTCCGAAAAACCAGCATTGACCCGCATCACTATCTTGTTGCATTGTTGCAGTTAAGATACGGCTGCAGATTTCCCATCCGCCACTATAAAGAAAAACTACCGTGGAAAGATATGTCGTAGAAAAACTGCAATCGCAAGAGACCACCCACATCTTCGCCGAATGCGTATCTCTAAATCTCTCAACAACCTCTGTTCCATCATCATCAAGTACCAAAGAACAATGGAAACTTTGCCAAGGTGCCATCAGAGACGCCGCAGCTGATGTGCTGATTTCACCCGACCACCATCAAGAAATCTCTAAATTGATAAAGAATGCCGGCAAGCACATGCAGCTAAGTAAGAAAAGTACGACAAACGAGAGCTGCTTGTGAGCTCTAAGAGCATAAGAGACGGGAGGAAAATCGGCTTATCCAGAAAAAGAAAAAAGAGCATGAGAAGCGCGGGATCAAAGATATTGAGAGGTTGTACTCCAGGAATAACGTACGGACTTTTACCAACAGGTACAAAGAACGTGTCAAGATAAGAAAACCCGTACAGAAGCCCGTAGAGATGAAGAATTAAACTTTGTTACATAGTATGGAAGAACTTTTCTGCAGACTGTATAACGGCGAAGAAGCTTAACATCCCGTCGTCACGCAGAATAGGTCATTCAACTTTGACGATGATAGGCAAAACTTCCGTCCACCTGTCAAAAACTAGGCACAGATAGCAATACCTGAGGTGAAATCCAACAAAACAGCCAGCTGGACCTGACAGCTTATCGGCCGAGTTATTCAAAGCTGCTGGAAATGGCTTTGTGGAGAGCACACACCAACTCATTTCTCAGATCTGGTCAGAAGAGTGTAAGCTTGATGAATGGAATCTCGGCTTCATTTGTCTGATCCACAAAAAAGAAGACACCCTCAAATGAGCCAACTACGCAGGTTGTAAGTTTTCTCAACATCGCATACAAGATCTTATCTGCCATATTGTTTGAACATCTGAAACTCTTCGTGAACAACCTGATTGGTCCCTATCAGTGCGGTTTCATATCAGAAAAGTTCATAAACGATCAAAACTTCACACTCCGGCAGATCCTGGAAAAAACTCAGTCCAAATTGATACCCACTATCTTTTCACCGATTTTAAGATCTGTCAAGCTCGGACGCTCGCTGATCTGTCAAGGTCGGTCGGTCGGGACGAACAAGGTGATCCGAGTTATAGGTCCTAATCTATTTCAAATAAAAATAAGTTAATGTTTTATTAATTGGACACAGCTTCGGCCTTAGGCTTAATTACAATGACTATTTTTGCAAGCACAATTTATAACTTTTAATTTTGATTACAAAGCAAGTCTACAACTATTTACAATATCTCTTTCTTAATATTAAGTATTAAAGGTGTCTGTTTCACTACTGTTGAAATTGAATGTAGCATTTTGCAAGTGTTTAGGTTGTTTGAAGTCTGATACAGCGGCGCACATGAAGGTGTGCGTTTCATTACTGTTGATATTGAAGAGACCAATTTACATGTGTTAATGCTGATAGTTCTCTGATGCGTTCTTGTTGAATTAGAAGCTCCGACCAATTAAATTGCTTTTGTGGGGTTTGTTGTTGCGGTGGACCGACAAACTCTGTAAATATCGTGGCTTTCTTCAAGTTTTCCAAGGTAAGTATAATAGTACTGGAAAATATAACCAAAGTGATAATTATATAAGAAATTCACCGAGTGTGTGTCTCCACTTCAGTTTATATGAATTGGATATTGTTTTTATATTCGTAATGGAAATCCTTAAATTTTTTCAGGTTTAGTCTTTTTATTACTGTAGTAGGGCTAATGTTGTTATAGATGGCAGGAAAACCTCCAAGAAAATAAATCTGAACATAATTCAGAGAGAACAAAACAAGTTTCTAAAGACGATTACCAACGCTGAATGGTACTGTATATCTGTAACGATGATATTCATCGTGATTTAGAAGTAAACACAGTTGACCAAGATATTAAAAAAATCAGCATGAAACACCTAACAACTAACAAAACTTATAGCACACTCTAAGAAGAAGATTCAAACGAAGAGGACCCATCCACCTAGCGCTTCAAACATAAAATTACTATAATATGTGTTGTATTGTATGCAACTCCTTTACATGTACTATATTCGTATGTTTTGTCCTTTGATGAAATTTATATTAGTCCTAATCTAAGATATGTTAGCCGGTTCTTTTATTTGTAATATTGTTAAACAAAAAACATAGTTTTTTTTTTCTCTTTTGATTGTTCTGTCATTTTCTTTTTTGATTCAAATCCGATTACATTAATGTAAAGCTATGCATGTATTTTGTATACTACACACCACCAAGTACGCAAAAAAAAGGCGACAACAACGAGCGACTAGGGGCGCTCGGAGTGAACAAAACCCCCAACGCTTCGACTGAATTAAAACTCATCTGTGCCTCAATTTTTGATATCAAAGGTAAGGTGAATTATAGCACATTGGTTCAAATCATAAAGTCGTTCCTAATAGCTCACAAATGATAAAAAACATACTTGAAGTCTTAACCTGACAGGTTTAAATACACTTTGGGGGAACATTTTTTTTATAGTTTCGAGCACTTAAAGTGCATTAAAAATATAAAGGCGCCACGTTTAGCAAAGTGACAAGTTTTTGTATTGGGTCTATAACTTAATTCGCGCGGTTTGCTAAGAGATGGCGTAACTTGTATTATTCCATTGGAACATGCGTTGGAAAGCTACTGTCAATGTACGTCATTTCAGTATATGTCATTCATTTGAAGCGTAAACAACAATATTTTTTTTTCACTCAAATATGTTGAACTTTGTGCCCGAAAAAGTGTTTTTGCGGGGAGTTCTTCTTCATTACTTTAATATGAAGAAAACTGCTACTGAAAGTCATCGTATTTTGGTGGAAGTTTATGGTGAACATGCGCTAGCTGAGCGAACGTGCCAAAAGTGGTTTGCACGATTTAAAAGTGTTTTTTGGCTTGGAAGGCGATGAACGTCCTGGGCAGCCAAAAAAGTTTGAAGATGAAAAACTGGAAGCATTACTCTATGAAGATTGTTGCCAAACATAAGAAGAGCTCTCAGAATCTTTGGGTGTCACTCAAGCAGCCATTTCAAAACGTTTAAAAGCAGCTGGATATATTCAAAAGCAAGGAAATTGGGTTCCACATGAACTCAAGCCGAGAGACGTCGAAAGGCGGTTTTGCATGTCCGAAATGCTGCTGGAACGCCACAAAAGGAAGCCATTTTTGCATCGGATTGTTACTGGTGACGAAAAATGGATCCATTACGACAACCCCAAGCGCAAAAAATCATATGTGAAACCCGGCCAACCAGCCAAATCAACGGCAAAGCCGAATATCCATGGCGCGAAGGTAATGCTCTGTATTTGGTGGGATCAGATGGGTGTGCTGTGTTATGACCGGATGAAACCATCAATGGACAACGCTACCGAACACAATTAATCCGTTTGAAGAGGCAATAATTTTCCGTCATGACAACGCTCGGCACCACGTTGCTATTCCGGTTAAGAACTATTTGGAAAACAGTGGATGAGAAGTCTTACCCCGCCCGCCTCATAGCCCAGACCTTGCCCCTTCTGACTACCATTTGTTCCGGTCGATGCAGAACGCCCTCACTGAAATACGGTTCACATCAGAGCAGAATATCAAAAATTGGTTTGATTCATTCTTGGCTGCCAAGCCGGCGCAGTTCTTTTGGGATGGGATCCACAAATTGCCAGAAAGATGGAGAAAAGTCATAGCTTCAGATGGGCAATAATACTATTGTACATGTTGTTCTCAAATAAACGTTCAAATTTTGAAAAAAAAAAACGCACGAATTAAGATATATACCCATTATATGATAGCAATATCGGCTAATTATGCGATCCCCGGTATTAACATAAATATAATTGGTATTAAACCTATCTACTTTATATGTTCAAAGGATAAAACAAATCTTAAAGCCTTGGGATCACTTAACCAACACGCAAAATATTAATCGGTAATATTACCTAATGTATAAAAATGTTGCGTAAATGTTAAATATAATTCAACAAATATTAACTCCTAATGAAATAATATCTATGGTATATTTTCTTTATACATGGTGTCCTCTAATTCGATGACGATAATTTGGGAAATGATTCCTGGGAATATTCTAAGAAAAAAATCGTTCCACAGTAAGGGTCTATCTCCAATGTTGGCATCATTTATCAAGGATTTAAGAAAAGGCTTACTTTGGTGTACCCTGACCCATGTTAACGGAAATTGCTCTATTAGTATTAATGGTAAAAACTTCTTGTATGACTTTATTTTTAGAGGAAATACCAGCCTTTATAAGGGCGCGTTTAAATAAAGTTGATACCTTATTTGAGTCTTTAGATATACAATTTCAAAGCCTGTTCCGTTTTCATTGCCCATGCTAATTTTTGACTTTGAGGTCACTTTTCTCCAGAAAATGCCTAATTAACTTAACGTTTTAAATTTTTTTTCTTATGAAAGTAACAATAATAAAAAAAATCATCAATGAGTTTGTAGAAAATCCCACAGATTTTATGATACTTGGAAAAACCTGCAGCAGTTAAAATTTATTAAAAAGGATTTTTTTGCTCTAAGATCCAAAGGCTATGAATAAAAAATGTTTTTGTATGGTAGTTTTTATTTTATGTGTATACTAAAACAGTTATAACAGGTGCTCAAAGTATCCTACCGTCCCGTCATGGGACACCCTGTATATTTATTTAATTTTGTCATAGGTGTCCATCGTACCAATTCCATTCTGTTGCTTTTCTTGCATACTTACCTCGATAATTTTTCCTGTTTTTTTTTATTAATTTTCACTTGGTATTTTTTATTAATTTTATTAATTTTATTATCCATTGCTATCTTTTTTTTTTCTACTATTTATGTTTTAAATAAGCAACGTTATTTATAAGAGACACGTTATTTTAATTTTTGTTTAGTTTTTCAATTTAATAATTAACTAATTAATCAATAAACCTGCCCAACTTTTTCTTTAACATTATTGTTATTTTATATATACTTGGATAATCTTAAAGACCACTTTTTACGATACTCTACCGTAGGTGACATTTCGCGACTCCTGACTGCGCCAGTTATGGATCCTAATCCATTTCAAATAAAAAAAAAATAATCTTTTATTAATTGGGCAGAGCTTCACCCTTCGAATTTATTACAATGAATCAATCTGTTCTTACATGTACAATTTATAGTTCTTAATTTTGATCGCAAAGTAGGCTTACAATTACTGTATTTACAATGTATCTTTCACAAAATTAATTGATTGATGCCCGGGCCAACAGCGGACAGTTTATTTAATGCATAGTACAAATATATAACTCACAAATTAAACTTAAAACTAAAATTAATATGACATAAAAACTACGATAATGGCAAGGGCTTGGGAGCGGGAATTTCTAAGAGTGGTTTTGCAGATGTTGAAGTGTTCGCAGTTCGCAGCATTCTGGTCAAAGTTTCGTTACAATCGTAGTCGGTTCGATGAAAGTTGATGTGGAAGAGGGGTATAGACCTACGGTTGTGTGGATTGGTATTAATGGATATCATTTAGAGCAGGGTCGGGCAGTCAATACAACCAGTGAGTATGAACAAAAAGTAAAACGGAATTTCTCGACGTTTTTTGAGGGGCAAGTTGTAGATATCTGTACAAGGTAGACTTCGTAATGCAAATCGAATTAATCTGCGTTGAATAGCTCCAATTCGCCTAAAGTGGCTTTCACAGTAAGGGGACCAAACTTGGATAGCATACTCCAATATGGGCCTAACCCATGTAAGTCAAAGGGATTTAGCGACGTGAGGGTTAGAGAATTTCTTGGACCAACACTTAAAGAATTAGATTTGTTAATAATATTAGCAATTTGCGCCAGGAAATCCAGTTCTTTATCGCATATAACATCTAAATCGCGAAGTAAGGTGACAGGGGGTATTACTCGTAATTATTGCCCATGAAATAGGACCTTGGTGGTGATGGGACACGTTTAAGCGAATAAGTTATAGTTTGGAAGTTGCTGGCATTAAGCTCCAAACAATTTTTTTCGCACCAGATTAAAAAGCTATTCAGATCATTTTGTAGTGCTTGAGAGTCAGAAGGTATAGAGATCTGCGTATAGATCTTCATATTATCTGCAAGATGGAAATGTGAGATTATTTGATAATGAAATCTACATATTTCATTGCCAATATAAATATCAGAGGACCGAGGTGAGCTGGTGAGAAGGATTATTTCGTGTGAAATTTTATTGAAGGCGTTGCTGAAATCGGTAGCGTTTACATCGATTTCGTTTCCGTTTTCCAATGCGCAGAGAGCAGTAGAAACGCGTTCTGTTAAATTAGGAATTGGTGATCTTCCTTTTAGCAAACCGTGCTGATAATGAGAGAAGATAGGTTTGCTGTGAAAGAACATCAGGTCGTAAACAATGCACTCAAATAGTTTGGGAACGATAGATGGAACGATAATTAGAGATTTCATATTTGGGACCTTTTTTATCCAGCGGAATTATGTACGATCTCTTCCAAAATGAAAAATATTTTGCGATATAGAGAGCTGAAAGGGGATGGAGGGAGGTTTGGCCAAGGTTTGCACATTTTTTCAAAACAATGGCAGGCAGCCCGTCAGGACCTGGAGAGTATTGGTCTTTGAGCAGGTTTATTCTCTCCATTACATGTTCAATATTAATGTCAACTGATGTAAGTAAAGTTTGGGGCATAGCTACTTTTGTAAGAAAAATAGTTGATATCAGGTTCTCCAACATGCATAGCAAACGATTAGCTTAAAAATTTAGTGAATAAGTTTGAGTTTTTTCCAGGGTTGTTCGAGGATTCGTTGGAGAATCTCAGGGGAGGTGGGTAATAATCAGATTTTCGTTTGTTGTTTATGAAGTGAAAAAATGCGCTTAGTATTAGAGATAAGTTCAGATTGCATTCGTTATAGAGTGATTCACAGAACTGATAAAAAACCGTCTTTTTTCTTTATCTGAAGTACACATTGAAATCCCCGAAACTGTTTCCGATGGATGGAGTGTTTTTCACGGAAGTGCTTTTTGTGCGCTGTTTCACTTCTGTTGAAATTGAACTTACCACTTTTCAAGTGTTCATGTCGTTGCTGGTCTGGCGGCTACTGCATTTGTAACTTTATTGAAGGTGTCCGTTTGATGGCCTTCTATTGCGGCGGCGCTTATGTATGTGTGAGAGCCTGGTGCATTTGTTACTCACGCTATCATACGACTTCTCTAATATCATATGTGTAGGTACATACTTGAAAGAACTGTGCGGAACTCATAAGCGAACACTGGAGGTTGTCGTACATATATATTTGAGAGATTTCTTCTCGCCTCAGTAAACAAATATCTTCTTTGGTGAACTATATAATGACACATAATATGGTTAAGAAAAAAAAAACGGGTAATGAAGGCAATACCAAGTATATGCTGTCAACAAAAGGGACATACAAGATCAATGAATTGGACAGAACGTCACTCTCTACACCTATAATTTTGAGGTAGTAAACGCTATAAATTCTGCCAACAATTGAGGAGAAAAAAAACGAAGAATCGCTCTTGCCAATAGCTGTTTCTTGTGAGCGAAGAAGACAATTGAGTGGTTAGCCCTATTTCGAAGAACTTAGGAGACTCTATATAAGTCATTGATTGATGATCCCAGCCCTACTTTATGGCGATAAAGCATGGATTCTATCGAAAGCAAATGAAGATACACTCAGTCGAAAAATCCTTCGAAAAATATTCGGTCCCATTTGTGTTGACGGGGTTTGGAAGGGAAGATTCAGGAACGAATTATACGAACTGCACAGCTACATCGACTTAGTCAGAAAACTGCTCGTCAGTCACCTGATACGGCTAGGAACATGTATAGCGAATGGACACCAATACTCCGGCCCGCAGAGTTTTCGAATCTGACCCGGAGGGACAACTCAAGATCCAGAAGTGGACCTCAACCAACTTATAGTGC
This sequence comes from Volucella zonaria, assembly GCA_963966105.1. Taxonomy (NCBI): domain Eukaryota; kingdom Metazoa; phylum Arthropoda; class Insecta; order Diptera; family Syrphidae; genus Volucella; species Volucella zonaria. Next base: position 155,395,693 of record OZ014530.1, on the reverse strand, counting down.
GCAACTGGCGGCAATTAGCTAAAGACCGAGCTAACTGGAGAGGCTTGTTAGTTATGGCACAGGTTTACACCGAACTGTAGCGCCGCTTAGGTAAGTAAGTAAGTATGAATATAGCTTGAACCCCTTCGCTGGAGTCATTATTAAGAAAAGACGAACGAGAATATTATTATCCTGAGTATTTTTGATATAGTGTTCTAGAAAGTGTGGTTATACGTTTTTGCAAAGGGTTTTAAAGATGATATAAAAGTCAGGTTATTGAAAATGTTTTCAACGATTAAAAGGATCGCCCCATATGAATTAGATAACCTGAATTCATAAAATTTTCTGCAAATTTACGTTCGGAATGTCTTTTCCTAGTAGATCCACGTAAATTCGTTTGAGATGTCAAATAAAATAGGCGAAATGTGAGATACAACTCCAAAAGTGCCAAAGATCAAATCGTACGAGTATTTTGCAAAAAAGAAAGGAAATTAATCATAGTGCATTTTCAGAAACTATAAAAATATGCAATAGAGTGACAAAGGTACTTTTGAGGTGTGTTGGACATTCTGTATTTATTGTTGCTTACTGTTACAAGACCGAGTATGTGTATACATTATAAAGTTTATAAAAAATAACTATTGTTTCAAACTACTATAGAAAACATATAAAAACACTTTTATGCAAGAAATTACGTGCAGCACTCCAGTTAAATAAAGGAATCATCGTTTCGTTGAAATAATCAATAAGTTTCAGTGTTGTTATTGAAGAGCTTTTGTAAAGTTCCCTCTTATTATATATAATTAGCATGTTCACAGCACATTGGTGTAGTTTATCATATAAAAAATATATAAGAATGCATAAATAAATAAATAAATATTTCTATTTATTTATATATATATATATGTATATATATATGTGTATATTTATATATACATATATGTATGTGTATATTTTTATATATATGTATATATATATATATTTATTATTTTTAACATTTATATTGTTTAAACATGCATAACACTAATAGGTAATAATATTGACGACGAAAGCTGATATTAACGAACAATCTTTTTCTATTTAAGATTTGCCCCGTATAGAAAAAGCTTTTTTTCTAAACAAAGGACGTTTTCGTATAATAGCTTTTAAGGAATGCTATATGTCAGGTTTGATTTTGTACCCTGCCATTATTACTGGGTTTCCATAAGGCTTTTTCGGAAGTCAATGGAGACATCCTTTCAATTAAATATATGGCGCATGTTCGTGCGAAATTCAATGTAAACGTTTGCAGCAATTCATTTTGTTGTAGAAATACGGAAAAACGAATTTGTTAATTAAAGCAATCGCTTTAAAAAATGCTCGTTGTGTTTTGCAATTGACAATGTGTTAAAGTATCACATGTGGAAATGGTATCGTTTTGCTATTGGTGAAATGCATTAATATTTGTGTTTGCTCAAAATGGTTTCGCAGTTTAAAAAATTATACTAAGGTAAATAATAAGCATAGAAACTTTAATATCCAATCTGGTATCTTCAAAACTTTAATCTTGTGAATAAATGTGTTAAGGGTAGGAACATGTACATATGAACATACATTCAGCCATCGAAAATAATTAAGAATAAATTTTTTTTTTCATTCTTTTGTTATGTGATATAATATTGCAGCTCCATGCGTATTGACTTTTAGCCGTAAGTGATTTTTTCACAAGATGTATATAAATGTAATACATAAATACGAGTGTATGTGTAAGTACTGATAATTTAATTGTTTGCAACAATTCGAGTTTTCTTACCTCAAAACTAAATAAAATAACAAAACGTGAATAATACTGTTTTATCGAAAGAAAATATTTATCTTGTTTAATTTCGAGTAGAAGTACGAGTTCGTAAACTTGCTGGCATTGAGAAAATAATTGCAACTTGTTTTTTTTTTAATATGCAGTATACAATACGATTCCTATTTAGTCTGAAACCATTAGGATATGACATATAACAGTGAACAAATCGATTTCTTACATTTTTCTTCTTTTGTCGTTTTGACGGAACCCCACCTTTTTCTCCACACTTTTTATCGAAAGTAAAGCTAAACTTGCTCGTATACGTAAAAGATAACAAAGATTAGGGAAAAAAACTTATTTTATTGATTTATAATCAATCAAACATGATTTTATAATGATAAACTTAGTTAATTTTAATGTTTTTATTATACCTATAAATACTATGAATTTGACCTAGGCTTTGTTGGAATTAATTCTTCTATCATGACAGGTACGAGTATTTATATACGTTTTCGGCCAAGTTTACTTCTGGTTTTAAATGATTACATTATATGTTCTGTTCTTCCTTTTTTGAAAAAAATATAAAAAAAATATATTTGAAAATATCTATCAGCATGCAAATATGGAAATATATGTATTTACAGTTATGCACGTCAATACATATATATAAACATGCGAACACATACATATAATACATAAGTTCGATCTAAAAACTGTGAATATAGTATTTGTTTTGCTTCTGTCCGATTTCTTATATCGTTGAGAAAAAAACCGGGTAAAATGATTTCGCTACCTTATTTGTTGCTTTAGGTATGTATAGTACATGTATCTTCCACACAAATGCATTTTTCAAATACATTCCACAAATGCTAGAATTCTATTGTTATTCTTTTTTTACTCAGCTGCAATTTAAGTTTTGGGAGTAAGTAATTAAGTAATAATATGTTTTGCGTGAATTTTCAACTACGAGTTCATGTTTTTCAAACCCTCAAAATCAGTATAGTATAGATATGTATACGCATGCATTATAATTTAAAACTAAAAATACAGGCTAAATATTCTCTGTGCGGAATAAAGTTTAAGTTCATAATTTCACCTCTGGCCTTGAAAACTGTAGCTATCGTATCGTTAGAGTACCTTTCGTTGAAGTAATTGTTCTCACATAGATTGCGGTTTAAACTTGCATATATGTATTTCTCGGTGTGCTGAAATCTTTACATTTTTAATGCTCACTGCGTGCGTTTTCTCATCAACCGCCGAAAGTAAATCATAAAACTGTTCTTTTCATTGAGTGATGTTTCCAAGGTGTATCCACAGAACTCGGGTAGTGACTTCTATTCTTCACAAAACAATATTTTCGCCTCTATAACATAATTTACTATATGTTTAATTAACCTTTCTCCGTCCAAAGGCATGACTCTTAAAATGTAGTTGAAATGAAGCTGCTATGTTTCTGCCAAAAATGGTGGTAGATCGGTTTCAACTAAGAGCATGTTGTTTGATGTACATTGTGGTAATTTAAACACTCGTTTTAAGAAAAACCGAAGTAGTTTTTCCACTGTATCGTAAGGCTTACAACCCAGCACTTGGGCTCCGTAGAACATTATTAATTTTAAAAAACTGTCTGAAATATCTGAAATTTGATTTTCTCTGATATGTTCCAGGCAATTTTTCCAAACTGCACTTATGGCTGTGTTAGCTGATGCAAGTTTTCCCTTAAAATGTTATTCCATATTCATGTTACTGCATATATTTGTACCCAAATATTTGTGTTTATGATTTCCCAGTTTCTATTTCTTGTCCATCAAAAAACCACTTGTATACTTCCCCCCTCCTTTTCTAAAAAATCATTGCTTTAGATTTAGAAGTGTTGCCTTTAACCTTCATTCTTGGCAGTATTTTTGTAGCTGTTTTATCATTCTCTGTAAGCTTTCCAGTGAATCCGCAAGTAACAGTAAATCATCCATATACATTAAAACTTTTATTACAGTCCCACCGATCCTGACATCGCCATAAAGGTATTCCGAAATGTCGTCGATAAACATCACAAATGCTTGAGGCCTAAGTTGACCAAGTTTTTTCATACAACTTTTCAATTAGTTTTCCGAATTTTCTTGATAGACTAACATTATACAATTTATAGAAAAGTGCACTCCTGTCAAATGTATTGAAGGTCGCTTTGAGGTTGACGGAGAACGCATACAGTTTTTTCTTAACTCTGATGAAGTTCTGAGCTATCCAATACTGAAAGCGGATTATCAAAACACAACACCCGTCAATATTTTTAAAGTAGAGTTTAAAAATGATATGCCTCTGTAGTTTTCTGTCTGGTTGGGATCCTCGTGTTTAAGAGTTGGGAAGATCACAATCTATTGGAAGCTAATTGGGATGACTGCTGTGTCGAAAATTTGGTTGAATTTTTTAGTAAGTATTTTTATCAAGTCATTATTCGCATATTTGTAGAATTTAATCGATATCCCGTCCGTCCCCGGCGCTTTGCGGTCCTTACTATAAAGTAAGAAAAAGATATGCTGGGGAGAAAGTATTAGAAACCCTAACATCTGTTCAATTTCAAACATGATATTTGCATTCGAAATAGGACTAATGTGAAAATGGCACAATTTAAAATATAAATATCGTATTTCTCTCCATTTGTACATACTCGTATATAGTATGTATCATTTTATTATTTAGCCTTATTTTACTTTCATCGAGAGTAGTAGAGGCTACGCCACGTAGTCTTGCTTATGATTTTACGCATAGAGTCAACTAGACTAAATATACTTAAATACAAATATGTAATTTAAAGATGAAAATCTTCTGCACTTCAGCTGATTATTATGCAAATGGCGAGGTATAATACAAATTAACATTCATAGTTGTAGTACAAGCATTAGTTAAAGCTTAAATGTAGGTTTTGTAGCCGTTGGATTGCGTAAAATTCGTCCGGTTCGATTTGGCATTCTTAATTGGGCACCCGGAAGTCGCATCTTTATATGGCTTCCGGCTTCCCACCTTAAAAGTGCTGCAGTGCATCTTTCATGATTTGTACTCTTGTTGGAATGCCGTTGTCAGCTACTATATTTCACCACCATTTTCCATGTGGAAAATATTCACCTACTCCGCTGGTTCAAGAGCTTACATGTTTTCACAGTTTGCTTCTGGATTATGTTGTTAAGGCTGCAATTAAGAAAAAAAAAACAATTAAAATGTATTAATTACCGACTGTATGCCACTTTAAATTGAACAACCATCTGATATAAAATAAAACATGTGAATGAAGTGCTTATGAATTTCTATAAAAATTAAACTTTTATAAAAGGTAAATAATCATTATGTCATCTCAAATTTCGTTAGTATAAAATGTATCCTAAGCAAACTAAGAAGTTTGTAATGATTAAAATTAACACATTTGAATTAAAGGTTTTGATCACTCCGATCACTCGACTTTGTCACTCCGCTAAGGGTATATCAATAACTGCGAGGCAGGCGCCTATGTCTTACAGGTACCTTCGTCGCCCACCGGCAAAAGGGATTTGAACTCACTTTCTACAAGGTTTAGCCACTCACGCAACGTCGTCGGCTGCCAAGGGCATGTAAACAACTGTCAGGCAGGCGCATATACCTGCAACATACACCACCAAATGGTGGTCGGCGGGTGTAATTGTAACGGAAAAACTTTTGTTTGAACAAATGTGATGCTCGTTCCCACTGTGGATGAATGGCACTTCTAGGGAAATAAACCCTTTGTATTAAGTAATATGTTGCAGAAAATATAGCATGTTTGGTACCGTTAAAAAAGTCTTAAAATTAAGTTAAGTGTAGAAATGAAATACGGTACAAAAAACCTAAACTTGGTATAATTTTTTTTTGATAAATAAACATTTGATGATTTTACCTTATTTCACTTTGGGTTAGTGAATTTGTTTGGCTTGATTTCACTTTTACAAAGTAAAACAAAGCCAAACTTTCAAAGGTTGCCTTATTTCATTTTCACAAAGCGGAATAAGGCCACCCTTTTGTTTTTGACTTTATTTCATGTTTTCTAAATTAAATTCGAATTTGTTTCTTTTGATACAGTAGAAATAGAATTCCGGGCAATGGCAATGCTTGTAGCGATGTTACAACGAAGCTTGAGAATGTTTGATTCGTAATATGGATTTTACGGTTGTGCATTTGAATGATAAAAGTTCCGTACAGATTCCTGACAGCACCTTCCGCTGTTACTTGAACATTGAAATTGGTCACAAAACTGATGTCCACCTTTACTAATTCGACTACCTCTTGCCTGTTAGAACGGAAATTACATGACGCATGCTCTCCTTTTATAAGTCGAGCAATGCAACTTTTTTGAGAGATCCCTGTTCACATGCAGTTAAGTTGCTTATGGAAAGAAAATCTGATAATATTCCATATATTTCTTCGTGAATCACCAACATCCATTCGAAACTTAGATCAACTTGTTTCTTATTCATTATTGATGATCTTTCCAATACCAAGTTATACTCTATTTTACTTAACTTCGACATAGAAACAACATATAGCAGCATTGTTTCGTTCGTGAATACCGAAGGTGTTCCGTATTGCAGCGCCTCTATTTCCTCTCGATCCAAAAGATTGATGTTGACGATCCCGCCTCTTGTCATTTGACTAGCGCGAACTATTTTGTTTACTTCTACCTTGATTATCATAATCTCGTTGATGATATCGTACTCGAATTTTGCCTTTTTGGATGATTTGTGGAACTCTCAATCACACAGTTGATTTTTCTGGTAATATCTGTAATTATTCCGAGGGTTTTTCCAATAATTCCAAATTTTTAGTTACTATTTCCACATAAATCTTGTTACGAGTAGTTTCGTATAATTTTGTCCTAAGCAGTTGCGTCCGGAGCCAACCATTTCCATGCAGATCCAACCCAATTGATGGATCTAGTTTTTCTCGATGTTCTACCTTTAAGCGGGCTAAGGCGCCTTCTAATCTAGGTCAAATGATGATCTGTGGCAATTTTCTTCCTTGATCTTGGTTTTCACAACTTTTCACATTCATTACTTCTGACAGGTCATCGAGCTTTTGTTGGTTAACGGCATGAATAAGCTTGAAGTAGCCGCTTACCATCGATCCTTTGCCTTCTTTAATCGATACTATTGGAGATTGATATTCAAAGATGTGGAACCCTTGCACGGACAAGACAATACATTGTAATATAATTCATTTTTATATCTTCAAATTCTGCGTGTATGTTAATTCTGTTTTCATAAGATGTTCTAATTTTAATCTATACCCTGAATGACTCGAACTGCAACCAACTTCAGACTGCTATAATTTCCAAACCGTTCATGACAGTGTGTTCAAATTTTGACACATGACAGATAATTTTATTATTTACAAGCCTTTTAAACGATTTGCGTCTCAGTTGTCTTACAGGTACCTTTTTATCCGCGATGGAATTCAAACGTGATAGTGTGATTGCTTTATATTTGGATGGGAAACCACAAGTAGCTATCGTTTGAGCCCTCCAGCACCTCAACGTAAATAAATCATTTGTGTCTCGAACCATAGCTCGTTACCGTAAAAATGGCAGCGTTGCAAAACGAAGAAGAAAAATGGCTCGTGAGCTGAACATATCGTTGGAACGGATGTAACACATACTGAAAAATGAGCTTGGGCTCAAGCCATTGAAGTTCCAAAAAGCACACGATCTTACACCGCAACAGAAAAAAGTTAGAGTCGAAAGAGAGAAGGAGTTGCTACGCTTGCACGAAAGTGGTTAGTTACCGAATTTGGTTTTTTCCGATGAGTAGCCATTTGTTATCAAGCAATATGTCAACAATCAAAATGACCGGGTTTACTTGCCAGAGAGGTCCTTCTAAAATTTACACTTTCGGACAGTCACCAGAAAGCAGGCAGCACCGATGGTGATGGTTTGAGCCGCCATAACCGCCTGTGTGTCTTTCTCCGCTCGTATTTTTGGACCGTGGTTTCAAAATTAATGCGACCGTATACCGTGAAACTGTCTTAGAGGCAGTATTGAAGCCTTGGGCAAACAATCAATTCGGTCGGAGACCGTGGACATTTCAACAAGACTCGGCACCGTCTCACAAAGCGCGCGTCAACCAAGATTGGTTAAAAAACAATGTTCCCCACTTCATTTCTTCGACACAATGGATTGCAAATTCTCCGGATGCAAATCCGTTGGATTTCTCTGTCTGGGGTATTTTGAAGGCTAAGGTTGGCACTAAAGAATACCAAAGTTTGGATCACCTCAAACAAGCACTTCGCTGGGAATGGGCCAAAATACCGCAGAGCCACTTGCGTGAAGAGTGCGATGCTTTCTTCGGCCGCCTCAAGGCCATTATTCGCGCCAAAGGTGGACATGTTGAAAACTACTGATACAATTTGAAAACTGATACATTTTCCAACATTTTTTGCTTAGGCACAATAAAAAAATTATAGCATTTTAAAAATTTGGAGTTAGAGTAATTCACCCTGTATAAAATGAAACATATGAGTGTTTAAACAAAGAGACATAGTATTTTAACTTTCATTACAATTTTCTACAGCATGTGTAGCTTCAAGACTTAAATATTTCTTAACTTGACATGCATTTTGAGTTTTACAATACTTGACTAGAATACAATGTTTATTGTATGTGCCGCGCGTGTGCCGTAAGTGCCATATGTGCTGATGTGCATAAAGTCTTGTGCCGAGTGTACGTCAAGTTATTTTTAATGTATAAATGTACTCATATACCATATATGTAGTTACGTACCGAGCGGAGTGTGTAACGAAAAAATAATTATATTAGCCCAAAAACTTGGGCTTTAATTAGACACTTTAATTTATTTTTAGATTATAATTTTACATTATAGCCTTTTTATTTTGCCGACCCTTTACCACTGGTGGGGGGAAGTCAGATGAACCGAGTTGAGTTCAGTACGGCACTATGATACTAACTAACTGCTGGAGGATTCTAGGCTTTTATACACGTTAATGTTGGGGTTGCATTGTAATGCTCTTGATTGGAGTGCAATATGATCTTTTAATGAAAACTGTCGATCTTGCAAGTGGATATACTTGTGTCAACAATAGTTTGGATGTTTCTTGTGGCTGTTGGTCTATTGTGCGGATGCGATTGCATCTAATGGATAGACAGTCGTTTATGACTCTCTGTTCTAGTTTAAATCGGAGACGATTGGAATGGATGAGTGATGACTCATACCATGGATGTCTTACGGTTACTATAGCAGTTAAATATGTTGTGTATGTGTTTGGAAGGCGTGACGTAAGTCATTGCCGTAACTATATATATACGAGTATACATATATTGTATGTATTGTAAAACCATGTATTATATGCTCTTTACTTGTGTCTTATGTATTATGGTTTATCTTCTAAAATGTATGTTTTTTTAAACTCGCCACTTTTTATTGGCCGTTTGTTGTCTTGCCATTCCTGCAATCACCCGCATACGCGAATGCAGTAAATTCTGAAAATTGATCCTTAAGCATTTGTTAAAGAATATATCAGACGGTTTTCGTTTAGTTACGGTGTGTACCGTTGTGTTATATCTATCCACAGCAAGTTTTAAGAGCTCTTTTTGTGCAAAATCCTTGTGCTCGGTCTTCAGTCACCGATAAATTTCCAAGATCGTGGAATGAAACCTCTCGACCAGACCATTGATCTCGCTGCGGTTTATAGCGTCTGATACATTTTAATATCCAACATTTTAATGAAGTTCACCATAATCGGACTAAGAAAACTGATAGACCTAACTAGAAGCCTTGGAACAGTAAAGTAATGTAGGATTTTCATGAGTTTATTTCTTAAATGCAAAGAGGATTTGTTCTTGATGTGGAATATTTTTGCAAATCTCAAAATTTGTCAAGGTTATGAACTACTCACGCTATATTTCCGTAATAGCCATATGCAGTATTTCGCACGGATATGATGGAATGGGGGTCGGTTGAAGTTCGGGACTTGTCGGATGTCTATTGTATTTATTCATTAAGCAGACTTCACAAGCTTTCGTGTATAGTGCTATTCAAAACAGTGGGCCCATCTACTGCGCCGGTTTCTTAAATTTGCTTCCACAAAAATTCAAATTCTTCAATAAAGGGGAACTTTGCAAAAACAAATATACGGAAATGATAGCTGAAAGAGAAAAAAAAAATTTGAAGAGGACGTGCACACCCATGCACTTTCATTCTCTTACTCTCTCTGCGCATGTGGCCGTTGGCCAATTGTTAGTGATATACGAGTACTTCTTTATCAGACTATTCATCCTAGGGAAGGAAAAGTTCTCTAACGATTGCTAATTGCTTTTTCCAGCATTTCGATGAGCTCTCTTTGTAATTTACAAAGGTTGTAATAATCTCATATGGGATTCGGGAATTTTTATACCATTAAGAACATTTGGTCCAAGGCTGTATTCGGTGGAAAACTATATTCAAATATATTCATGCCATACCCATGCGACACGCTCTTGTTGCTTTACCTGTTTGAGTTTGAACTTTAAGAATTTATTGTAGAGAGGCTCGGGTAATGGACATGCGCCGCTGCCGGATACGTAACCTGCAAAGGCCCTTTCCAACTTTGATGACGATTTGATTGTGGAAAAAATTAAGTGGACCTTCGATATGTACGAGTAGGATGAGGTTGTATTTCTGGAGAGGTTACAAGTATTTTTAAGTCATTAATTGCCTTCATTATTCGCTTTTATACGTGCATTTCTCCTCCAGTGAGATTGGTCAATGGCTTGGCTACACTGCATAGTCGCGGAAGAATTTCCTATACATACTAAGATGTAAGTCCTAGGGAAGATTCCAACTCCCTCGGATTCTAGGGAGTATTGTAGAATATTTCTAATTGCTATGACCTTCTTCATATTACGGCCTATACCTATACCTTTAGGCGTTATTATACGTATACCCAAGAAAGTCTTTTCTAGGTTGACTTTTAAATTTACCTCAGCAAGCCTTCTAAGCATAGTTTCAACGTTTTTTAGATGACTTTCGCAGCTTTGTCCAAAGACGATTATGTCGTCTATATAGACGTAACATGTTCAATTTCAATTTCATTTTCAATTTTATTCATACATTAATGGTACATTAAGATAGAAATATTTTTTAGTACTTAGTAACTAAATATTGGAATTCAAGTTGACTTACGGCTACTACATTTTAATATAATACTTATAATTAAATGACAAGGATAGATGGAAGGATGGTATAGGTTTATTGCGGGTGTATGGAGAAATTTCGTAGGACTGCACTTTTAAACAAAGAATTATTACGTATGGGTCTGAGAGATGATGGTAATGAGTTCCACAACTTAACAGTGTAAATGAAAAATAAACGAGAGGAATTAAGAAAATTCCAATTGTGAGAAATTAGGTTAGTTGTTCTAGAAGATAGAGTGAAATTAACATTAAAAAAACACAGTTCGAGGTATTGTTGCAAGCTGCACCCAAGCAGTTCCCTGGTGTAGAAGGAAATATGTTCGTGCCTACGAATGCTATAGACATATCGCACACAATCGTTAAAAGCGACTTGTAATTTGCGCTGGGACAGAGAGTCCAAGCTACTATAGACTATTTCGGCATATGTAACCAGAGGCAGAATTAAGGCAATAACTAGTCTGTTTCGCGTTTCAAGTGGAGTAAAAAAAGCGCCCAATAAAAAAAAAGCAAAATCTAAAATTTAAATTTTTGACGCCGTTTGAACTTTACCGCTTGTGCTTCAAAGTCTCTTCAGACCATCAAACCATCAAACATGTCTGCCCCGAATCTTCGAACAAGAGCTGCCAAAACCATGCCTTCTACACCTCCCCAGTTTCCCCCTACGGCAAAACAACTGATCGGTGATAGTTTATCCATTACTGTGAAGATTTTGGAGGAACAGCTCTCCAAGCAGTCTTCTTCACTGCGTCAGAGCTTCTCTGAGAAAGTATCTAAAATTCAAAACGAATTTCTTCATAAGCTCGAAGAAATTACAGCTTCCCTGAGTCGAAGATTTGATGAGGTCAACACAACCATCACCGACATAATCGAACGTGTTGATCGGCTAGAAGCTTTCTCCAATACAACATCAAGACAACACCATGAAATAGCAGCTATCCAAAAACAATGCAAGGCGCTGGAAAAAAAGGGGATATCCCGTGATGCCATCCTCTTCGGTATACCGATTCAGCCTGAAAGGAATTTGAAAATCTTGTTTAACCGACTTTGTCACACATTAGAGTGCAAGCCTCCTCTCCTCATGAACATTTTTCGCACAAAAAAAAGAAGCAACGAAACAACAACACCACCACCAATCGTTATAAAATTCAGCAACTCTTTCGAGAGAAATGCTGTTCTGATGCCAACTGCCAACTACCGCAAACATAATGCCAGAGAACTTCGTCTGTATGACCTCTCTCTTAAAAAGCGCTTTGGGCCTCAGACGGAAGAAAAACCTGTTTGCCGTGCACCCAAAATACGGAGATGTTTATGTAAGGAAGACGGCGAGTGGAAAGAGTTTACTCATTGGAAGCTCAGATGACCAACTTGCAGCTGCCGCTGATATCAATATACGAGTATAACAGTTCGCTCACTCTGTAGTATTTTAATTTGTAGATATTTTAAGCGCTTGTATTTGTTCACCCCTCACTCTTTGCCTAATTTTTCCACTCTCCCTAAAACTGCACTTTTATTATATTTTTATAATCTTATTAAATGGATGGAAATGAACTCCGGTATCAACGCGGTGCAAATGAGAAATCAACATACACTATGCTAAATGTGTTAGGAATTATGAGGGACTTAGGGTATGTTATCTAAATACGCGCAGCTTAAATGACAGTAAATTAGATTATTTGAAGTATCTGTTCTCTAAGTAACTAGCCAAATTCAGATTAAATTCACTTTGGTGAAAATGTCCGAAATTGACATCCACAGAGCCGGTGGAATTAGCGATATAAAACCTACGGCGAAAGCCGCTGGTAACTCAACTTAGGTTAACAATAATCTTTCCTCCTGCCCGATTTCACGGATTACCGTGACATCGATGGTACGATGAATATCAATTCTCTCAGATGAATAAACACGACCCACGCTATGATTCATATTCTTAGAAAATTTATAAATGCAATATAACCCGCAAAATTTCGAGACCCGCAACGTCAAGTCAGGCACCATATTACAGCGAAAGACCAACATGCCATGATCGTACTCGACGACTTTTTCTTCAAAGGCTGCGTTGGGCCAAATGGATAGAGATAGCAAGAAAGATATCTGGGCTCAGTGGTTATCTATGGGTGGGCATCCAATATTTAATGACTAAATTATTAGTGTAATTAGACTTGTTGTTGTATTTTACGTAACTAAGATCTTGCGTGATCTTTAGTTGCCGGAAAAAAGAATGTATTTGGGGTGGGGTTGGTATTTGAACTCAGAACCGTCCGCTTGGAAAGCCAAAGCACTCATTTTCATTCATTTTAGATGCATTTTTATTTTCATTAATTAATTTACACTTACAAGCTAGACAAAAAAATGCTTAAAAATTAGCTTAAATAACTTACAGATAATCTTATTCTAACTTACTGGCCCCATGCGGGCACTCTAGGTTAAACATAATACTTAAACTATGTCTTTCGACGATTTGAACAGTCGTTATTACTTATATTTATATATTTAATTTAAACTAAAACTAAGAAAAATTTTTATTATGAAAAGAAAAACTTAGTAAACGGACTTTTTATAAAAATGGAAGCCAAAGCACTACCACTTGAACCACGGTCACCCATATATATACTTATGTATATAGCTATATTGCAGCTCCTCGAATCCAAAAACCTAACTAATAACATCTACTTAGGAACAGTTATCGTTCCAATGTGTGAACAATTTAAATGCCCAGGCTTTGTCTCTAATGAGCAAAAAAGTAGCGATGACTTAGTCGCACATAGGGTTAGCGTGGGGTGGCTTAAATGACGCGAAAATTCCACAGTATATTGTATATGCCACTTCATCTTAAAGGTTTGTTAGTCATTCGTGATATATGCATGTATGCATCGCAATGCTCAACGAAGCATACGGAGTAGAAAGGAAAATCGAAATGGAAGCGACCACAAAAGGTAATCCTATAAGCACGAGGATTCGCGAAAGTCTTCGGTTGTCGGTAGTTTTGGTACAGAATGCGTTTGAAGCCCAAGTTACAGCCGAGGTCGAAGAAGCCGCCAAAGGAAAAAAATGCAAAAACATCACCAAACGTTTGGCCTCACTAACGAGGTGATCTAAAAGAAAGCGGCCTAGAGAATGGTTCTTAATACCGCAAATATATAGAAATAGAGCAATATATTTCATAATACGTAATGAAAGGTTAATAAAAGGAGAAGGAGATCCTTGTCAGCCATTTCAAAAACTTTTTTTGACCGGACTTTATAAAATTGCATAACCGAAATACATACAATATATTAGGGACAGCAAATTTGATTAAGAATTTAACTTATATTCCGATAAAACATATTATCCAATATTTTACCTTACGTATTAAATGCGCGTGACATATATAGGGCGAGTATAATTGTATATTTGTTTTTCTTATTTTGGAATGCAAATAAAGATATTTTTTCTGAAAAGAATCTCATAACTTTTACGATTAAACTTAGTTAAAAATTCATCTATGAGGAATTCACGACTGTTCGACTTACATGTTGATTCAAAACACAATTTAAATTATCCAATTAATATATTGGCCCGTTCAATTCAATCCTAAGATCCTAAGCAGCATATGGAGTAGGGTAATTATCCAACCAGCCATTTTTCAGTTCTAAGTGTAGGAATCCGTGATAGGCCGCGATCACAACCCATCATGTTCCGGCATGTGTTATCATTTCCGTTATACACACAGGTGCATTGTGCTTCATCAATATGAATTGGGCTTATTCAAGGTGATATCTCAAATTCCCCTGGTTGGAAGTGCATTGTGTTAACTACCACCTCCTTAAAAATCTACGTCCCATAGATCTTAATGCTGAGTGACGTTGCCTGGAGAATATATTCTAAGATCTGGCATCACTATCGCTGGAATGTTCACTTTTTTATTTATCTTATAATATGATGGATGCTGCGATAACTATTAGTAGGAGTGTCATGATGTCGGCGATTGAAGAAAGGTTAAATCTTTCTTGAGGTCACCAAACAGCTTGATGTTACTCAAACCATAGACGTACTCGATGTCGATCTTATGTCCTGCCTTAGTGAGGTTTGTTAGAATTGAGGGCAATGCTTGCAGCAACGTTACGGCGAAGCTTGAGAATGTTTGATTCTTAATGCGTATTGTCTCGTTGGTCATTTGAATGATATAAATTCCGTACAGATTCCTGACAGTACATTCCGATGTTACTTGACACTTGAAATAGGTCACAAAAATCAAGTTCTTCTTTACTAATTCGACTACCTCTTCGTTGTTAGACTGGAATGTACAAGACGCGCCTCTTGCTTTTAGCAACTTACCTCGTTCACTCTTTCAAGAGTTCCTTGCTCACAAACAGTTACATAAGTTGCTTACGGAAACTCAATCTGATGATATTCCATATGTTTCATGGTGATTCACCAACATTCTTTCGAAATTTAGATCAATTTGCTTCCCATTCACTATTGATGATCCTGTCAATACCAAGTTATACTCCATTTTACTTAACTTCGGCACAGAAAGAACATATAGCACAATTGCTTCGTTTGCGAATGCCAGAGGTGTTCCGTATTGCAGCGCCTCTGTTTCCTCTCGGTCCAAAAGATTGATGTTGACGATCCCGCTTTTTGTCATTTGACTAGCGCGAGCTATTTCGTTTATTTCTTATTTCTATCATGATCTCGTTCATTATTTCGTGATCTAACTTTGCCTTTTCCGATGAATTAATTTGAATATTGGAACCCTCAATCACATGATTTTTGTTTTTGCAATATTTGACTTATCTTCTAAGTACTCGTGCATACATAGTTATGTGCCTGTGCGTGTGCCGTGAGTGCCATCCCATATGTGCTTTAAAGTTTCAAGTGTGCGTCAAATTATTTTTATAATTGCATAGAATACATATATACTAGTACACATATATGTATTGCCATATGTACATATATCGTGTTTAACGATATACCACATTATGTGTTTTACTTGTCTCTTACCTCGTTGTCCCTAGCCACAACTTTCTTTCGAAACAACGGTTTATGTTTGCCCTGTATCTTTTTAAAATTTGTATATATGATTGCTCCTGTTTTGAATTCTTTTGGAGTAGTTTTTTTAAATATCGCCATTTGTTATTTAACTTTTGTCTTCTCGCCATTTCTGCCCTCATATGAAAATTCACTAAATTCTGTAAATTAATCGTTGAGGATTCGTTAAAAAATATATCAGACGATTTTAATTACAGAGTGAATCATTGTATTATATCTATCGATGGCAATATTTAAAAGCTGTAATATCCTTATGCTTGGCCTTCAGCCACCGACAAATTTCCAAGATCGTGGGATCTGACCATTTACTCGTAGCTCGCTACGGTTTACAGGCGTCTGATACATTTTAATACCCAGCATTGTCAAAATCGGGCTAATTTCATTCTCTGCAACTAGAACCCTTGGGACAGTGAAGTAATGTATGATTTTCACGATCTTATCTCTTAAATGCAGAGAGGATTTGTCCTTTATGTGGAACATTTTTGCAAATTTCGAAAACTTGTCGATATGAACTTCTCACCCTGTATTTTCGCAATATCCATATGCAACATTTCGCATGGGTATGATAGGATGGTTGTCGGTTGAAGTCCAGGAGTTGTCGGATATCTATTGTATTTGTTGGTCAAGCAGACACAAGTTTTCGTGTACTTCCCTGTGAGACTATTCATTCTAGAGAAATAATAATTTTCTAATAATTGTTCCTTGTTCTCTAACCACTTCGATGCGCTGTCTGATGTTCCTTACTGATAAGCTGCCACACCCTCACTTCATTCCTAACGTCTTCTATAATTGTTTGTGTTATTCTAATTTTGTAATTTACAAATGTTTATTTGGAATAAATCTCCTGTAATAGTCCAATATAAGATTCGGGAATTTTGATACGGTTAGGAACATTTGGCCTAAGTCTTTCTTTTAGAATTTCGGTAAGATTCCTTTTGTTTAGATTGTTAGCGGCCAGAGTAACCAGGATGTGGTTTTTTATGTATGCAAAAACCTTTTTCCACTTTCATGATAATTTGATTTTGGAAAACGTTAAGTGGGGCCTTGATATGTGCGCTATGCATCATTGTCTCACTAGCAGTTTCCATAGACCTACCCTCATCCCTAGGTGGTTCCGTTGAGGATTCACATTCTGCAGCTACATCGGTATCTGAACGACCTTATTATGTTGAGGAACTATTCTTTGCCATATTCACTTGGTTTAGTTTAGTTCATTTTCGTATTAACCATTTACAATAATATGTTTTAACTTTAATAATTTTCTTAATTAATAATTGGACTTAACAAAATCGATTACATTTTTTTTAATATATTTAAATTAGTTTCGCTTTTTAAGTGATTATCTAGACTATTAAATAATTTAAAACCTTTTTATGTAAGTGAGTTTTGCGTATTAGTAGTAAGAAAATCAAGTAATCTAAGATCATTAATATTCCTCAAGGTATATGGTTGTATATCTCTAATAAAATGAATATAGTCAAGTAGGTATTTTGGCATTAAATTGTTAATTATCTTAAATACAAACATTAAAACATTCATAACACTACTTTGCTCCACAGATAGCCATTTTAACGAGTCTAACATAAAACTTGTGGTCATTTATCTGTTGCATTTTATAATACATCGCATTGCTTTGTTTTGAAGTTTTCGTAGTCTTATAATCTTATCCTTCTTACATAAAAACAAAATAATGGAAAAATGTTAAAAATGCGGCATTACGACTGCATTATAGATGTTTATTGCATAAATAGTACAATAGAAATTTGATTTCTTGTCCTTTTTAAAAATCCAATTTGTTTAGCTATCTTTTTACAAATATACTAAATGTGGTTTCCGAATAATAAATTTTGATCTAAAACTACTCCTAGATATTTCAGATTACTAATTTTTTCAATTGCTGCACCATCTATACTAAGACCATTGACGTCACTTCTCTCGTTAAGCACCATTAACTTTGTTTTTCAGCGTTCAGTTTAAGTTTATTCTGTATAAGCCACGTGTTGGTATAATTTAGATCTTTTGTAATTTGTTACAGTCTATGCCATTATCACTCGAAATATGTATATATTCTCGAACAAGGCAATTTTGCTGTGTTTTATAAGGTCGTTTATATAGATTGTAAAAAGTAGAATTCCTAAAACAGACCCTTGAGAGGCACCAAAATCCACTTCAATCGCATCAGAAACTCCTCCGTTGAATTTTATCCGTTATGTTCGATTTCTTATGAAAGAGTGGAACCACAACAACTCATAATTTTTACCATGTTTTTTCATTTTCATTATTAAAATATCTTTACTAGCAGTCTCAAATTCAAAAATACATAATACACACTTCTTTTTTAGGCTAATTCTTCCTTCAACGACGTTACAACTACATTAATGGCAGTCTCAAACGAGTAACTCTTTCGAAAACCGGATTGTAGGTCCATTATCAAATTATTTCTTGTAAAGTAGTCGTAAAATTGTTTAAATACAAGTTTTTTTCAAAAAATTTCTCACACAGTGGCATAGCATTAATAAAACTAAATTCTTCACATATCCCTGTATTTGATACTTTTTCATTTGGTGTAGCCAATTCCTTCCACGAGTCCGGAAACTTGCTTGCGCATAGGGATCCGTTTATTATTTTACACAAAATTGGGCCAAAGATTTCAAAATGATCGAGGTAAATTCACTATTGATGCTCTTTTTTTCATATTTTTAATAGTTTCTATATTATTTAACGTAACATTTTTCATTTTGAACGTGCTCTGTTTCCTCAACTTGGTTCACGAAAGAAGTCAACGAAATGGTTTTCATTATTTGATTTACACTTTTTACAAAATATTTATTAAAGTTATTTGCTATTATTACATTTTTTGCACAGATCTCCTTATCATATACTACACTTTTTTTCTTTTTTCAGAATAAGATTTTTTATATTTCGCCACATTGTTTTTTGATCGACAGAACGCGAAATTTTTAACACTAAACATCCAAACTTACGCTTAGTGATTTCTTGTTTGTATTTATTCCGAAGGGCACCGTAATTTCTCTAATCTATTTCCGTGCCACCTAACATTGCTTTGGAATACATTAAAATTTTCTGAATTTTTAAGTTATTCAAAAAGCCATTAAACCACTCATTTTTACAATTTCATCAACATAGTTTTTATTGATCAACTCTGTGACAACCAGTCGATATTGAAATCACCGACAATCGCAACCTCTTTATTGAAATAATAAAGCTCTTCCATCAATTTACCGAATTCGTCGCAGAAATTTCTACAATTTGAACTTGGGGATCTACATATACACACAAACAATCACGCATGAATAGTTTCTAAAATGCAAAGTGTTTACAGACCACCATAATTCTTTGTTTTTGATGAATTGATTAATATTTGAAGCCTTGATATCACTTCTCGCGTAGACTAAAATTCCACAGCTGTGGGATGATCCTATGTCACACCTATCATCTAAAGTAAAGCCATCTGCGCTCAATTCACTTTTTAGAACGTCTTTACTCACATGGGTTTGCGAAAATATTTGGGCTTTGAAATCATGCCCCGCAATAGTTATTTGTATCTCAGCAAAATTGCTTAAAAAGCCATAAATATTAAAATAAGCCACTCTCACAACTTTTGATTGCTAATAAGACGTTCTTTGTTTTTAGATCTAAATTTTTTTCTTGTAGACTTCACACGTATCACTTCGACAATCTTGATTTACATCAAATTTAGGACCTAGCCTCGAGCTAGCCACAACTCAATTATTACATTTAAAGGGTGCACTCTCACAGATCTTTGCACCATGGGTACCACCACGTTTCGCGCACACTATTCCATTTTTACAGTCCTTTGCTTTATGGTTTTGTCATCAAAATTTATAGCACCTTGTCACAACCTAAGTTAATAATTTTTCTCTCCATAATATTTCTATATTCCTATGTTTCGACTGAAATTATAACACTGTAGGTTTTCGTTTTGTTATCTTTTACTACACTAATATCACACTTATTTATATTGTATTATTTTGTTCTTTTATGGCAGACACTAGTCCTTCACTCCATTTTTCATTTATTCCATATATCTTTAAACAGGAGTTTTGCAAATTTGGTACAATACGTATTCACTTCCTAATATTTCTTTAACTCCTTTTTGTATTATTTTACGTGAACTATCGTCTTCATAGCTGTTCACGACAACCCCATCTTTTTTTTCACAATTTTATAGTTGCAATTGCCTGGGGCAAATGTTAGGGGTTGGTGATCCGTATATCCTCGAACTTTCTTTACCCCGTATAGGTGGGATCGAAAGTTATCCAGGGCCCAAACTATCGCTAACATCTCATTGGCATTTGCCGCATAATTTTATTCAATTTTGTTGAGAGATCTCGAGATGTAAGCGATCGGCTTTTCCTTCCCCAATCCACCCTGCGATATAACCGCTCCTACTGCAACGTTAGACGTGTCACCCTTGAAATTGAATGGAATATCAAAATAGGGAAACAATAGTATTTCTGCAGAAGTTAAAAGTATTTTGAAGTCATTAAAGGCCTTCATTGCATCCTCGTCGAGGTTTATGATTTCGAGGAAAGATTTCAACTCCTTCAGAGGAAAGATTTCAACTCCTTCAGATTCTCTGGAGATAGGATATTTCTAATTGCAGTGTATTTCTTCATATCAGGGCTTATACCTTCATGCGTTATTATACAGGGTATGCCCTAATTCGTCAACGATAATTTGGGAAATGATTCCTATGAAAAAACTCGTTTTACAGTGAAGGTCTGTAGATATCCAATTTCTAAATCTGTTCCATTTTCATTGCCCATGCCTATTTTTGATTTTGAGTTCACTTTTCTCCAGAAAATGCCTAATTAACATAAAATTTTACAATTTTTTTGTTATGTTTTTGTTTGCAGAAAAGCCCACAAATTTTATGATACTTGGGAAAATTTGCAGCAGGTAAGAAAAGGAACTTATGATTTTTTACCAACGTTTCTAACAACAGTTGACAATACTCGTAAGAGTGGTTTTCCAAAAATTACTAATTTTTCAATATTTTTTTTTTAAATTGCATAGCTATTAAAAAGTTTTAAAGCGTGCTCGTTTGACTACCTGTCAAAACCTTCATTTCCTTACCTTGTTCCTTAAAAGTTCTCAGAAAGAGTTAGGTTTGGGATGTGAAGGCCTATTTCGAAAATTTATGATACAAAAATGATATAAAAGATTAGAAAAAAAAAATTCATGAGTTTAATTTTTTACGCTAAGGCTAAGTTGCTAAACACTATTTGAAATGTCTGCAAGAATACGCAGGAAGTATGTATGCTTATGGGCTGTGCAATGGAAGTTCAACTAAAGCGCGATAAAGATATCATGAACTTTATCCTAACCGACGACTTCCTAGTGAAGGAGTATTTGGAAATACAACATGTATCAAAGGCTTCTAGAAATGGGAGCAGTTTCAAATACACGCCCTAACATGGCAGCTCCAGAAGTAAATAGAATTTTGGCTGATGAAAGAATACTGGAAGCTGTTACAACTGATCCATCAATCAGCATCAGACGTCTAGCTTTGCAATTCAATGTTTCCAGACATAAAATTTCTAACGTACTGCATGAAGAAACTCTTTATCCATGCCACCATACACCCGCGCGAGAACTGCTCCCCATTGATTTGGAAAAGAGACTTGAGTTTTCTAACAGGTGGCTGGAGCGGAGCTTGAATGACAACGAGTTTATTGGCAGAATTCTTGGGACGGACGAATCTCAGTTTACAAGAGATGGGATCACAAATTTTCATAATCTTCTGCGGACAATCCACGTACAAGGTGACATAAATCAATTCAACACAAATTCAACGTTAATATATGAGCAGGTTTACTTGGAAGCAAATTAATCGACCAGTTCAAACTACCACCTAGGCTGAATTCTACAAACTCTCTCAAGTTTATGCCAAATGATTTAGCAGAAGTATTTGAAGATATTGCACCGATTCAACTATTGTAGTTTCATCATCTTTCAAACAGGATGGTGTTCAAACTCACTATGTTCGTAATTTTAAGAATTGGTTAGATGAAGAGTACGGTGATTGTTAGATAGGAAGAAATGGACCAATTTACAGGCGTGCAAGATCGCCTGACCTTACAGTATTGGATTTTTTTTTGTGTGGGGAAGAATGAAAGAACTTGTTTATTCAACCGAAATAGCAACTTTAATGGAATTAGAAGAGCATATTTCGAAGCTTCATCAAAAGTGAGGCAGCACTTAGCATCAATAAACATTCGCATTGAAATCCAAAAATTGGCTCTAGCATGCATACAAAACCAAGGAGGACACTTTGAGCACCTGTTATAACTGCTTTAGTATACACATAAAATAAAAATTATCAAAAACCAGATAAAATAATTTTTTATTCATAGCATTTGTAGCTAAAACAAAAAAACTATTTTTTTTTTAATTTCATCTGCTGCAGAATTCCCCAAGTTTCATAAAATCTATTTTTGTGCAAACCTGATAATGATTTTCTTTTTATTATTGTTATTTTTTTTTATTATTGTAAATGTTATGTTAATTTGGCATTTTCTGGAGAAAAGTGACCTCAAAAATTAGCATGGGCAATGAAAATGGAACAGGCTTAGAAATTGGGTATATAGAGACTCAAACAAGATATCAACTTTATTTAAACGCCGTTAAAACGGCTAGTATTTCTTCTAAAATTAAAGTCCTAAACGAAGTTTCTAGCATTAGTACTGACAGAGCAATTTTCGTTAACATGGGTCAGGGAACACCAAAGTAAGCTTTTTCTTAATCCTCGATAAATGATGTCGACATTGGAGATAGAACGTTTTTTTCTTAGAATATTCCCAGGAATCATTTCCCAAATTATCGTTAGGAGACAACCTGTATACCCAAGAAATTCGACTTCAGTTTACATGAAGTGAGTTTTCTCTAGATTGACCTTTAAATTTACTTCAGTAAGCCTTCTAAGTATAGTTTCATGATTTTTTGGATGACTTTCACAATTTCACAAA
The DNA here is from genome assembly GCA_963966105.1 of Volucella zonaria. NCBI lineage: Eukaryota > Metazoa > Arthropoda > Insecta > Diptera > Syrphidae > Volucella > Volucella zonaria. The sequence goes on along the minus strand of OZ014530.1, from coordinate 155,372,712 downwards.
GCCGATTATGTCGACATAACATGTTTTACCTAACACATGGGCTGAAAAGTCAGTGCCGTTTCTAAGAGAAGGCACCACTTGAATTAAATCCATACCATTTTTAGTTAGTACCAATCTTCAAAAGATACGTGTATAAATTTGACAGCTATCGGACGATTAGTTCTCGAAATATACCGTTGTGAGTGAAGCAACTTTTGTTTTTGTGAAAAAAATGGATTCAAAGCAATTTCGTGTGTTGATTTATCATTGCTTTTTGATGGGAAAAAATGCAGCCGATGCAAAGAAGTGGCTTGATAAGTGTTACCCGGACTCTGCACAAGTCGAACGAACCATTCGCAAGTGGATTGAAAAATTTAAATGTGGTCATACAAGCACCGAAGGTGATGCACGCAGTGGATGTCCAAAAGAGGCTGTTTCAGATGAAAGCATCAAAAAAGTCCACAAAATGATTACGAATGACCGTAAAGTGAAGTTGATCGAGATAGCTGAGGCTCTGCAGATATCAAAAGAGCGTGTTGAATATATCATACACGAATATGCGAAAGCTGTGTTCAAAGTGGGTGCCGCGTTTGCGCACAGTCGAACAAAAACAACAACGTGTTGATGATTCAGAGGAGTGTTTAAAGCTGTTCAATCGCAATAAAGCCGAATTTTTGCGTCGGTATGTGACAATGGATGAAACTTGGCTCCATCACTTCACACCAGAGTCAAGTCGGCAGTCAGCTGAGTGGCGAGCAGGCGACGAACCTCGTCCTCGGCTGGCAAGGTTATGGCATCCGTATTTTGGGATGCACATGGAATAATTTTCATCGACTATCTCCAAAAGTGGCAGACTATCAACAGCGACTATTACATTGCGTTGTTGGAGCGTTTGAAGGACGAAATCGCAGAAAAACGGCCGCATTTGAAGAAAAAGAAAGTGCTGTTTTATCAAGACAATGCACCGTGTTACAAGTCGATGAAAACGATGGCAAAATTGAAAGAATTCAGCTACGAATTTCTTCCCCACCCACCGTATTCTCCAGATTTGGCCCCCAGCGACTATTTCCTATTCGCAAACCTCAAAAGAATGCTCGCCGGAAAGGGATTTAAGACCGATGAAGAAGTAATCGCCGAAACAGAGGCCTATTTTGAGGCTAAACCGAAATCGTACTACAAAACTGGTATCAAAAGATTGAAAAATCGTTTCAATCAGTGTATCGTCCTCAAAGGCAACTATATTGATAAATAAAGTTGAATTTTGCAAAAAAAATTTGTGTTTTACTATAAAACGGCACGGAATTTTCAGCCAATGTGTTATGTATGGTTTCAACACGTCGTGTATAATACGTTGAAAAATTATAGGGGCATTTTTCCAGCCAAAAAGAAGTCTCAGAAATTCGTACTTCCCATTCATGGCAGCAAAATGCCCTTTTTGCTGTATCAGAAGGCTTCATGTGAATTTGATGAAACCCCGAAGTTAAATCAAGGGTTGTGACGTATTTTGCCTTGCCAAGACTGGCAAAAGTTGAATTTATATCGGGTAAGGGATAAGTATCTTCTTTTGTAATCTGCTACCATGCGATATTGCTTTTTACCATTCGGCTTTTAGAAGGACGGGTAGTGCCTTCCTCCAAGAGCTTTTCAATTACTCTTCCTCTACCACCATAAAGCCAGCTGGATAGGGATAGCTTTTAGTATAAATGGGTTCGTTGGTATTTGTTCTTATTTTAGCATGGATATAATTGTCAATCATATCCTTATTACCTATAGGTCCAAAATGAGCTTGATGCTTTTTAATTAATTTGTGCAATTCAATTTTAACACTTTGTGATAGTTCTTCTTCTAAGACTACATATGTATAGTTTGTCTTCTGCGGTATGTTGATATTCGGCTTTAGTCTTAAAATATTTTCTTTTCTATCTATTAATGCCTCCAATTCCTTCAAAGTATCATCTCCGATGATACCTTCAAAAGACTGCAAGCCTGGCAAGACGTAAAATATCAAAATTGAATTACCAAAATTTCCAAAAAAATCCAATTGACATATTCTGAAATTTCTATTTTCCCAGCGGTTGAATGAAAGAAAAATTGTTTTGAAGATGAGATGTGAGCTGCCTTAAGGATGCGCTAATAAAATTCTTGTCAGCACCTGTGTCAATGAGAAACTTTAATACAGCCCCATCCCTAGCAATATGTTCTAAATATGGTACGCTGGAAAGGCGTCCACCAAAAAATATGCCTCACTCTCCGTAGCCATTTTTTTTCTTTTTTTTTATAATTTGCCCGCGCTCAAGGGATTAGTACGCTTGCCCTTAGCGCGATGGTTATAACGACTAGGAAGTAAAGAACTAGGCAGGGCATTCCATAAGCGAGTAGAGTACGCCCGAAAGTGAGCTTAAGGGTATACTGATGAGCACTCATAACGAGACGGGTATTACAGTTAAAAGTTTGACAGGGCGGAATGCTACTGGCGATTTCTATGGAGCACTGGCGGTGGAAATGGTGATAAAAGAGAATGAGACACGAGACATTACGTCGGAGTTCGACTTTCTCCATTATTTGAATGATACTGGTATCACTTATGAGTTTTATCGCACGGTTTGGAATCCTATCTAGTAGTGCAGAAATGTTTTGGGCGCACCGACCAGATGTGGGCGTTGTACTCCAATTTCGGGCGGATAAATGTCTTATATACTGAGGTCTGATTAGAGGGGGTGAAGTGTTGTATTTCTTACATCGCTTGAGGAAACCCAGATATTTCGCAGCATTTTTGACGACATCGAATATGTGGTCATTCCAACGTAAGTTGTCATTGACACACATAAAGAGAATGGAAAGTTTATCGGTTTTGACGATGCAAATGCTATTCATGGATAATGGCTGGGTGTTTAAATTTCACTTTAACGGCAGCAAATAGCATTGGGTTTTAGAAGCATTAAATTCTACTGTTAGTGGTTCCCCAATTAGTTATGCTGTTAATATCAGAATTTAATGATATCAACAGCATATCAGAATTTAATGATATCAATAGCATATCATTAAAATCTGATATTAACATACGCTGGCGCTCCGGTTCTACAGCCGAAGAGCAGGGACGTGAGTCCGGGAACGAATATGAAAAGTAGAGAGTACTGTTGTCAGCAAACGAATATATTGGATTAGAAGTAGCAGACAGGAGATCATTTATGAAAATCAAAAAAAGTGTCGTAGACAGAACGGAGCCCTGGGGGACACCAGCAAGCATTTATTTTGTGAATATCATACTTGAAACCATTCAAGACAACTTGAGTTGAACGTTCCGAAAGGTAATTTATAATCCAGTGAAGAAGAGAGTCATCGATTCCCAAAAACACGCATTTTCGATAAAAGAACCTGATGGCAAATTCTGTCAGATGCTTTAGATATATCAAGTGCAACTATTTGCTTTCGCTAGATTGATGTCCGCTTTCGTTCCACTTTTCGGTGAGACATGCCATCAGATCACCGGTGGATCTGCTACTACGAAAACCGTACTGTCGATTATTGAGAACTTTTCGTGTTTTGAGATATTCCATGAGCTGACGGTTTATCAGCGTTTCCATGACCTTGGAAAGAAGGGACGTAGATGCAATAGGTCTGTAGGAGGAGAGAGAGGAAGATTCGCCTTTTTTAGGGACGGACAAATGCTGCTTTCCATCTGATCGGAAAGAGTCCTAACGAGTAGGATTGATGAAAAAGCTTACGCAATGGTTTTGCCAACGTGGAACATTCACAACGCCGATTTGTTAATTTTAAGATACGAGTATTTAAGAACTCTGGCTACTACACGAGTGCGAAAGTAAATTTGTAACATTGAAGATTAGACGCACTCAAGTGTAGGCGGAAACAAAGCATAATGTGGGAGTGTTGAGCTGATTACAAAGTGTGTAGCAAGCAGATTGGCCTCGTCCAAAAAGCTGACAGCTGGAATGTCATTGTAAATGAGCGCTGTGTTGGAGGATGAGGCAAAATTTTTAATATTTTTGGCGAACAACCAGAAACGGCCTTCGGGTGCTATCTGTCTTGAATGTTGAAGCCACCCAGACTTGTGTATATTAGAATCGCCCGTAATGACGATTTCAGTATGAGGATACAGGGATACCATTCCTTGAATGGAGTCAGACAGCGCACTAAACTTGTTAGAGGTCAAATTGCTGTCCAGTTTGAGGCTTCTGTAAATAAAGCAGTAGTGGATAGTTTGATTACGGAGATGAAGTTTTAGCCACATGAAATTGAATTCCGGATTGGAACTGGGACTACATTGTGGTGCAGTTTGGTAAGCTACATCATTACGCACGTAAATGGTGAGACGGCGGTGAAAGAAGAATAATGGCACTAGTTCATAGCCAGGTAGCTTCTGATCAGAGTTATCTGAGAGGTGTGGGCGGGGATCTACCTCTGTTTCACTAAGTGCCAAAACAGCTGGTCTGTATTTACAGACGTGGACGTACGTAGAAAAGTAGTTACTTTTAAGCCCGCGAATATTGGCTATATCCACTCTAAATTCCCGAGTCATTATAAAAAAAAGTCAAACAAAAAACATAAACACGGACGATACTAAGCACAATTGTGAATTGGTTTGCCGAATCAAATTGTTGTAGGTGTTATGCCCCCAAAACAATAGGAAACAGCACACCAACAAAATTGATACCCATAACCCGTTATCCATCGGTTGTTACAAACAGCACGCGCTGTATGACAATGTAATACAAGAAAAGCCGTGACTGAATGCAAGTGACAGTATGACTAGGGGCGAGGAGGATGGGATGCCCGTACTGTGGATGTTATTTGCACTGTACTCGCGCGTTGTTTTTTTTTCCCCGCACAAGTAATTTTTTTTACTATTATTTTTTGAATGAACTAGCTTTTTTTTGTCACAGTTTTTTTTTTCTCCACGCAAGGAGCGAATTTCACGAGTGCACGTGTGTGTGTGCACTCGTCGATGGCCAGCTCGGTACTCCTCTTGTGCGGCAATATGATAGGCTTCTGCTGATTGCTCTTCGACTGGTTGGAAGTTATACAACCTTTTGCCGTTTGTTAGGGTGGTTATCCTAACTTGCCCGTCGCTCGGATGGATGGTTAGGAGGAAAATTTCTGCGTGGTTAAGATGGTCTCGAGTCGGTTCTAAAGGTTTGATTCAATAGGAGGTGTTATGGTGGTCGATCCTGATTGCGCGTGGATCGAATGATTGCAGTAGTTGAGAATCCTTGACAGATCGTCTTTGAGGCCACGGATAAATACGCCAAAAGCTCTGTTTCTACATGCCTCTACTAGAGTTTTGTCAGTCTCTTTACTGAAAGACTCAGTCTTAAGTTTGTTAACCATTAGCGATAACTGATGGTTCACAGCAGCATGCTCGTACGATTCGTTCAGCTTACTGCTCCTTTGAGCCAACTGATTTATCTGGTGCTCCACCGTCCAAATGTCACGCTTGTCTGCATAATGTAGGGACAGACACTGCTTTGTGAGTGGCCGTGGCTTAAGTGGTAGTGCATTGGATTCCCAATCGGACGGTTCAGGGGTCAATACCAGCTGCCCCCGAAAGACTTTTTTTCAGGCAACTAAAATCTCGTGAGGTGAATGGTTGCCTAAATACAACATCAAGTCAATTTACACTAATAATTTAGTCTCCACATTAAATGTTGGATGCCACCCATAGAGCGAAATAACCACTGAGCCCAAACCTTTCTCTCTTTCTCTGTTTCCAAAACTTGACACGTGCCCCGGCATTTTAAGAGAAGTCACACCTTCTTGAGCCAATTACAATCAGAGATATTATATAAGACACAGGGTGGCATCAGCAGTACCGATGACCTTGATGCGAATGTGTTGAATGATTGCTCTATAAATAGGTTTATTCCTTACTATGTCGAAATCTCGCAGGATTCCTTCCACAGCATGTATCTATGATGTATCTATGATACATACTGTGTAGGATTCCCATCGAAAACTTGCATTTCCTTTACGCAATCGGGTAACCTACTAATGTCTCTTAGTTTCGTCTCATTTTGCGGAGGACAAAGCTTAACATGCTGAATGGATTCAGTGGCTACCAGAGTCAAGTCAAGCTTCCATCGCCCTTAATAGTACAAGTATCGTATTGACAGCTCCCGTAAGCTCAGTCACCGACTTCGTTACTTGTTCCATATTTTTATTTATTTTTTTTAATTTTCAATTAATAAATGATGAATAAAATATCTCCTACCTTATGGGCTTTTTGTGAAATGTTTATTATTTTTCCTTGACACACTTCTGAGAATAACTTGCACATTTTTTATTTTTATTTTATTATTATTTTTTCTTTAGCACGACTGTCAAGTTTTGGAGTATATTATTCCTCCACTCACATCAAATAGATTTTCACACTTTTTGTTTTTATTATATGTATTTTTAATATTTTTCCAGACTTCCAGGATATCGTTCACGTTTATGTTTGCGTTTCTGGAAAAAGAGAAATATCTTTTTTTTAATATTGAACCGAACTGGATTTGGAACGGGCACCAATCTGGGAAGGTTCATGTCGCCATCGTTCAGATTGAAGGCAACCTACTAGTGGCACGAATCACTTCACTATTGATCCATTTATCGAGCGATCTCCGAGCATGTTCTCATGGGTATGACGGCTTTTGTCACTACGGAAATTAGAATAATTGCTGTGCTCCCATGGATACAGCAACGTGCACTCAGATAGACCGTACTAATTCCTTTTGCTATAAGGACTAGCAACAATCGATTATACATTTGTCCAACATGAACTAATTTCTTAGATCTAACTTAGATCTTACTACATACGGAGTAGGGTAATTGTCCAATCAGCAATTTTCCAGTTCTAAGTGTGGAAATCCGCACTATGCTGTGATTACAACGGATTATGTACCGTTATGTGTTATCTTTTCCGTTATGTACACAGGTGCATTATACTTCAACATGAATTGGGTTTGTTCAAGGTGATATCTCAAATTTCCCCTGGCTGGAAATGCATTGTGTAAACTAACTTACCATTTAAAAGATATTTGCGAAAAAAGTCTTCTTTTCCTTGAATCTATCGAATGCAATTTACGTACCATATATATCGGAGTATTTAGTGGGCTTAATGTAAACAAACGCCAATAGTTTAAAGTGTAACTGCAGATACATGTAGTAGTTAATTTATTATTTGAAATAAAATTCCAAATTTCTTAAAATTGTGTGTATACTCGAGTATATATGTATGTTACTAAAATAATTCCATACTTGTTGGTTTTAGTTCTTTTTTTTTTCAGATCATTAAAAAGCTAATGAAAATATATTAAGGGTATTCACTTAAACTCTTAAAACCCTCGTAATCCACGAAAACCGTATAAATTTTATATGAAAAATTATTTACAAGTTACTTGTAAATTTCTCAGACGATTTTGGTTCGGAAATCAACCTCGAAAAATCACATTGCTTTCAAACATTGTCAATTTGCCAAGAATTTTTTTTCCTTTTCTTTTTGGTTTTGAGGACCTGAAAAGCTATGCAATTTACTACGATTTTATTTGAAGTAAGTAGCAACTGCTACTTTCATCAAATATCTAAAATTGGTTTGTAATGCTGCCTCCTTTAACAATCTAATAGGTGAGGGGTGATAGTTTGATGACAGTTGTCGAAGAGATGATTACGCAACTTGTTTCCGGGGGTTGTTCACTTTACAACATTTTACTTAAATTATTCTCTAAGTACACATATGCACACATATAAATACAGGATCAGGTACGTTTCTCACGCAATAATGCTCCTGCTATTCAAATATTAGTTAATAAAATTGCTGCATTTGTTATTATGTTAAAAGAACAATTTTCAATTATTATTTTATTTTTTTTCAGTCCGGAACAATAAACATGGATAAAATGACGGTTGCTCAAAAAAATGCGTATATAGAAGCGCATATGGCGGTTCAGCAGCACATGGCGCAAGCGGCAATACATTTCAAACAAAGGAATGATACTCAACATAATACAAACCCATCTAATCAAAATAACTCTCAACAGCAAAATAGTCAAAACCAAAACTCTCCAACAAATGTAAATTCTGTAAACCAACAGCAACAACAACAACATTACTCAAACACAATTAAAGTGCCTCAAATAAGTTCATCTAGTTCAGCTGGTGGAGAAAGTACATTTACAGTTCCAGACGATGTAGGCATGGGCTTCGAGGGTGGTGTGCGGGTTCTGCAAAGCTTAGGAAGTTGGTCACCAGATATTCCTTACAACGTTCCCAGACCAAACCTCATACCTTTTACGGAACCGTACGTTGAAGGAGGGTCAATGCATCCTGCAAGTAGGCTTAAAGCATTGCAACAGGTTCAGCAAGCTTCATCTGGAATCCGGAAAACCAACCCATCAAAAAGTAAATACATATTTAAGTACATACATATCTTATTACTATTGTACAATGTATAATAGAATCACACATTTGTAAAAAAGCTATGATAAATATGATCATGTGTATTCATGTGTACAAGGATTTACTTACCAATCTGATTTTGTTTTGCTGTCTTTTGATTTGATTGTCGTTTGTCACTTTGTATTTGACAATAAGAAAGAATAGTGGTTAATATTTTTTTTTGTAGTCAAACGTGAACTGACAACTGATTGCCCCACCAAAACAGCACCTAAACAAAATCGGCCTGAAACATAAGACGCACCCTGCATTTAAAATACTATTCCCGAAGTGTGTTAATTTCATTATACTTACATACATAATTGCATAGAAACATATAGTATCCGATAAGTTAACATCACATACAAGGGTGTATGTATGTATACTTTAATCAGAACTTTTTATCACAATCTATTTAAATTTTTTTTTTATTTTATCATATACTCGCATATACTGTTTAATATGATTTAGAAGATTTCATTCTACGGGTTTACGAAAAAGGTTAAGCACGCGTAACGTAACGCAAACTTAAGCTTTTGCATTTACAAATATCCATTGCTTACAAGAACCACCGTAAGACATAATAAGAAGAGATTATCTTTTGAAATAATAAAACTAAAACTAATTGCAATGCGAAGAAGATCAGTGGTGAATTTTGCAATTTGTGTGAATTAATTGAAATTGGCATGGTAAAAGAATTCAGCTCGATTAAAGGAACAAATTACAAGTTATGCAATAAAGATGCATTAGTGTAACTTATTAAAGAAAGTGGTTATCACCATTCTGTTATTTTGCGAATGATCTGTTGATAAGTGTCGTTATTACATTAACATAACTATATACTGTTCAACAAAAATCGGAAGTACAGGGAAGATAGGAATAATTGTCTCTCATTCTGGTTGCAATGAGATGCATAAGGACTTTACGCTTTCATAAAGTTACCAAGATATGCATAGTTGTTGACAGGAATTTCTGAAGATAATTAACATTAGGTTGCCTTCTACCTCTTTTGATGATATTATGTTTTTGAGACAAAAAAAAAATTAATTGCATAAGATAAATTTTTTATTTATTTTTATTTATCATACCAAACAGTGTAAAACGTTACATAATAATATAATAAAAGCAAACTCATCCGCAAAAAATTCACTGCTGCTGTCCCTCTCGTTTTTTAAAGCTATTACAATCTCCTTCGTTACAGTTTCGGTGAAAACATCTACACCCTACATTTTAGACTCAATTTAGTTCAGTGTGTTTGACTCAACTAAGACATTTTTCACCTTTCACTTTCTCAACTGCTTCTGTTTATACTACAGCATTGTAGCTTGACGTCTTTCATTCTGAAAGTTTGGTTTTGCCTTGCTACGGATCCTTTTACTTGAGCACATATCAATTCTCGCAGATTAAGCTCGCAGTTGTAAGGCGGCAATCGTAGTACTTTGTGCCCTGCCATTTCATTTACCACATGTACCTTAAGTTTGTCTTTGTGGCATTTCCAACAACTCAGCTTTCACCATTATTTTTTTTTTCATAATCGGGGCGCGCTAAAGGGGTTTTGTACCCTTAAAATGTTCGTACACAGCGCAGGCGAAGTAAATTTAGGGAGGAAGAAAAGACAGGTACCGATGTACATTGTTTTTAAATGTTTGTAAATTATAACGACCAGGAAACACAGAGATCGGCAGGGCATTCCATAAGCGAGTTGTACGGCTTAGGAAAGAATCACGATATTTTAGAGTACGTCCGAAAATGGGCTTGAAAGTATACTGATGAGCACTCATAGTGAGACGGGTGTTACGGTTGAAAGTTTGAATGGGCGGAATGCTACTGGCGATTTCAATGGAACACTGGTGGTGGAAATAGCGATAAAAAAAGTGAGACAGGAGACATTTCGTCGGTGTTCGAGGGTGTCAATTGATTGACTGATATTAGTATCACCAATGAGTTTTATCGCACGGTTTTGAATTCTATCTAGCAGGTGCAGACATGTTTTAGGAGCACCTGACCATATGTGGGCATTGTACTCCAGTTTTGGGCGGATGAATGCCTTATATATTGTGGTCAGATCAGAGGGGGTAAAATATTTCTTACATCGCTTGAGGAAACCTGGACATTCCGCAGCATTTTTGGCGACAACGATTATGTGGTCATACCAACGTAAGTTATCACTGACACACATACCGGGAATGGAAAGTTTATCGGTTTCAACGATGCAAGTGCCATTCATGGATAATGGCTGGGTATTTGAATTTCGCTTTAATGAAAGCAGACAGCATTGAGTTTTGGAAGCATTAAATTCCACTCGGTTGATAGTTCCCCAATTGGTTATGCTGTTAATATCGGAATTTAATGAGCTTAACATACGCTGCAGTTCTCGTTCAACAGCCGAAGAGCAGGGGTGTAAGTCGGGGAAGGAATATGAAAAGCAGAGAGTGCTGTCATCAGCGAAGGAATATATTGGATTAGAAGTGGCAGACAAGAGATCGTTGATGAAAATTAAAAAGATTACCTCTAAGTCATGTTTCGATTTCCTCTCTTCTTGTGGAATATGAAGGTGTTTTGTTTCTTTTTTTCTGGAATGACATTCACATCCTCATGATGTTTACTTTTAAGCATCTACAACACGATCTCAAGCCAATCGTATTTATCTGTTGTAAAAATATTAGACAATGCAAAATTAGAATATGCAGTACACATCTACCTATACATAAAAATGGCTTTCCGGCGTTATATACCTTATGAAAATCGGTTCTTGACTGACAGGGAAAGACACGTCTTAATTCAAGTAACTTGGGAGGGAGAGTTAGAGTTAGTGTGCACCAGCTATATACAACAGAGTTAGAGTTAGTGTGCACCAGCTATATACAACATCTTTCCCTACAACCTCTTTTCAAGGAGACATATGCAAAGCCGAGGCTATTATTATTATTACTATTTGTTATTTTACGCTTGGTAGAAATTTGGTTTTACAACATGCCTTCCGAACCTAACGATCTTGTTTGTGGTTGTCTGTTGTAGAGTTCGTTGAACTATTAGTCAGCTCTGGCGAGGTAAGTTCTGTTTCTTTTTTATTTCGATTCTCAACAATTGGATTCTCACGAGGCTTAATTTGCAGCATTAAATGGCTTGCGTAAGTGTAAACTATTTCTGCGTAAATTGTGATTGTATTCGTTGTAGATCTAACACGATCTTGGGGTTTCTGCCTCTCCTTCAACCCTTGCTGGCTCCCATCTACCATTCTTTCAATAAACACCATTATTTACTTTCATCAGTCTTATTTCATATTGCTTGGGTTTTTGTAGTACCACATTAGTTGTTTATTTTTTAATTTCCTTTTTAATTTTTAATTTGGTTGCGAACAGTAAGGTGTACAGTCCTTGGAAGTAGCAGCGATTTTGAAACAGGGTGTTTTGTCCTAATCTGTTTGCTATTCAATAACTGGGATGGAATATTTGATGTTCGATATTCAAGCACAAATATGTTAATATCTCTATTACTTTCTCTAGCTTTCCTCAACATAGTTTTATCTATATAAACAGCCTTTTCCGCTAATCCAATAGAGCGAGGATAATGTAGACCCGAATAAACGAATTTGAAACATCAGTCTTTTTTGAATTGTTGGGATTCGAAAAAATTAAAGGGCGGGTTATTACAAATCGCTATCTCTGGTATGCCATGAGTCGCGAAAAATGCACTGCACTTAAATTAAATGTTTGAAATAATTTAATTGCTGCTGGTCCTGCGCAACATAGCAATTTGACCACTTGATCTTCTACTGCTTCTTTATTCGTTTTCGTTGCTATAGAATACATATATACAACATATGTCAAATGGTGTTATATACGAGTTGCCATACAAATTTAAAGGTTCTGGTCTTGTAAAATCCATTTTTGTTTTCTATTTTTTCTTTTTCGTCTTTACTTTTATTTACTAAATTATATTTCGATTCCACTTTAATTCCAAATTCGACTGTGGCATGTGGTAGTTTGACTGACAGGGAAAGACACGCCTTAATTTAAGTGCTTTATTCCAGCAACTGTCTTAAAGCTATATGTCATAATGATACAAGTGCAAACTCTCAGAGGGAGAGTTAGAGAGAGAGATTTACAGAAAGAGAGAGAGAGAGAGAGAGAGAGAGAGTTAGGGTTAGTGTGCACCAGCCATATACAACAATATTAATCAGAAGATTAATTTTTGCTTATTAATATATTGTATAATGATTTCTATGCCATCCATTTTAACATCCATATAAAAAATGCTAGCTACTTTCACATATGGCAACACCTATTGTTCCTTCCGACTAGTGCATGCAATTGATCATTTTATCACCGACTTCGGGGCTAACTGGTAGCATTTGGGTTTCATAGGATTTGTAGAGGTGTTATAACAACAATTTCAATGTAAACCAGTGGAGTTCCATTGGAAATGTGCAGTATTTTGAACTGAAAACTGAATTTTAATATTTGAGAACTCTCTATGAGGTCGTTCTGAACCTTTTTGGCTAAATTGATGTTACTATACTACCCATACGCTCGTCGTTGTATCTTCCCCGCCAGACTGAAAATCACCTTCAGGACATTTTACTCAATATAATTTAAGAACATCTTCATTCATAATTGAATCAATCCATCCTTCCATGTTATAGACAAGGACTGAGGTAATTGTAATTAGATTCCCTATAACTGTTCGAAAGAGGGCTTTGCTACTCAAAGACCTTCGTTTCCACAAAAAAAAAAAAAAAAAAACAGTATTTAGCAGCTGTTCTGTGCTTGGTCTCAGCACTAGTGTTACAGAACGATGATAAAAGAATTGTTTTATATCGTGTCATTTACCTTAATCTTTTTTGATCTATCAGGTATCGGTAATATTGTTACCGACCTTTATGAAGCAGTGTGCATTCTACTTCGTCAACACGCATAATCGGACGAATTTCGACTTATGTCAGTTGAACATGGTTTTGTACTGAAGTTAAGAAGATAGTGTGTATTGATGTGGTGTGTAAAAATTTGGTCAACGTTAATTTTTTTTTCGCCAAGGCCACAGTGAAATCGATCAATCAGGTTGTTGACACAAGGACATAGCGCTTACGGCAGCAGACTTATATCATACTTCCAAGTTTAGACGTTGATCATTCTTGCGGATCGGGTAAATAATTCTCCATTCTGCCTCAAACAGCTTTGCGGGAAGGGTGCCAATTCTAGCCTTAAGTTAAATTATGGCTACACTTACTTTTACCAGATCTCTAGAATGCAAATTTTGTGTATTATCGTCCACAATTTTTGCACGGCTTGGTCTTGCCGTCATTATTCGACAAATCAGAGCCTGTGGTCGCCAAGTCATAATTGATATAATTGTTTTTAAATATCTTCCAGATCCATTACGTAAGGGTGATGATCGTCTTACTATACTAAATTAAAAATAATATGACATATGAAGATCGGAACCGCGAGAGAGTTAGAGGCTTTTGTATGATAATTAAAGAAATTTTTTATTTTTGAGCGTTTTCGTGAGCAGACTTGATTGACTTAAGCTTGCGTAGTTGCATACAAACTACTATCATTGACTTGAGCTTTCGTAGTATCAAACACATTCTTACGAGTATAAACCTTCAATACATTTATAAATAACTAAAATAAGAACAAAACAAACAATTTATTGGATTTTTATTTTCTGTATTTTATCCTTATGTATATATTTGAATAACCAATTTTCAGAATATTTTTTTATTATGAAAGTTCAGTATACCCATGTATTTAAAAAAAATTTAGGTACGAATAAGGCGTTTGAGTGCACAATATGTGGAAAAGGACTAGCGAGGAAGGATAAATTAACAATTCATATGCGTATTCATACTGGAGAGAAGCCTTATATTTGTGAGGTATTGTTTCTAAAATAATTTATATTATGCTTCTAAATAAATATTATTGAAGGTTTGCAATAAAGCATTCGCTCGAAGAGATAAACTTGTTATACATATGAACAAATTTAAGCACGTCACACCCACAAATATAGCTCCATTGGGGAAACGACTCAACAGTATTATTAAAAAAAAAGAGCCAGAAGGAGAAGATAACAAAAATATAATAGATTCTATACAGCAATCTTCTACAAACATTGTGATACAGTCAAATCCTCATCCACAGACAAGTACTGCAATAGCAGGCATTATAATTCCGCACCATCATCAGCAACAACTATCGTGGACATGTGAATTATGTGGTCGCATGTTTTCAACACGGGACGAGTGGTCATTACATGCAAAAAGCCATCTAGAGGTAAGACAAATTTAAGAAAATCAGTAGATACATTCATATTCATATAAGAAATCAATTATTTCATATTATCAATAATTATTATATAATCTAAGAATGAAAAGCGCTTAGAACATTAAACGTTTATTTTGCGTAAGATATTCAACTTGATATGCCGTATATTGAATGTATTCGTATATTTATAAAAACATTAACATTCCCTTATTATCAATTATTGCACTGAACGAAAACGAATTCGCATGTAGTTTGACTGGCTTGAAATATTTAAATTTATATCAGTGCAAATATAAAAATCCTGTTTCAAGACAGTTTGTATTATTAAGTTTGTTGCTAGTAACTTCAAAAGTTGTTTTAATCGTAGAACTAAAATGCATATATACATATGTACATATCGGAATATCAAAAAAGTTCATTTTATTGCTATGTAAAGTGTCAGAGAAATGACGCCCAGCCGAACAAATTTTTCCAAACACTTACCAGTTGGAGACTCCGATATTTTTGCCTAAGAGTTTTGCAAAATTATAACGGCTTTTCTCAAATTTATGTTTTTTAGAAGTTTGTTTTTCTAGTGTTGCTACAACTTCACCCAACAATCTCTCTTTACATATGAGTTCAAAAGGATGATTACATTCTGATCCATTAGTTGCATGAAATCGGTTACATTTGGCGAGAAATACATTACCGTTATGTTCCCATCGGCACTGTTTTACCTGTCGAGAAGAAGAACTGCCTTTTCTGGAAAGTTGTTTTCTTGAAGGAAACCTTGACAAATAAATGGCACCTCGTTAACAAAACGATTATGGAATTAGTTTATAAAAATACCGCTTGCCATTCACGCGTTTTTACTCGACTCGTAAAAGACAAGTAAAGTGAATGCTGAAAATTCCCGAGGCTTCTTGAAATTTAAAGTGATGAGCTGGGTTAGCTTGTTCATTTCAGTCCCGTTTGCACAAGCCAAAATTGTTACCCTTTATTTGCTTGGTTTTCGATCTGGTGTAGTAGTTTAGGCCGAAGGCACAAACGTTTTTCCCGGAAGAAGTTTTTAATGTAGCGCGGTCTTATCAGAATTTTAAACCTGTTCCGGTCTGAGCATCTATGTACGTATGCACTAGATTTTTTCAAAAACGATTCAACATCTACTCGTATGTTCTGTTCTTCCTTTTTTGAAAAAAATATAAAAAAAATATATTTGAAAATATCTATCAGCATGCAAATATGGAAATATATGTATTTACAGTTATGCACGTCAATACATATATATAAACATGCGAACACATACATATAATACATAAGTTCGTTCGATCTAAAAACTGTGAATATAGTATTTGTTTTGCTTCTGTCCGATTTCTTATATCGTTGAGAAAAAAAAACCGGGTAAAATGATTTCGCTACCTTATTTGTTGCTTTAGGTATGTATAGTACATGTATCTTCCACACAAATGCATTTTTCAAATACATTCCACAAATGCTAGAATTCTATTGTTATTCTTTTTTTACTCTGCTGCAATTTAAGTTTTGGGAGTATGTAATTAAGTAATAATATGTTTTGCGTGAATTTTCAACTACGAGTTCATGTTTTTCAAACCCTCAAAATCAGTATAGTATAGATATGTATACGCATGCATTATAATTTAAAACTAAAAATACAGGCTAAATATTCTCTGTGCGGAATAAAGTTTAAGTTCATAATTTCACCTCTGGCCTTGAAAACTGTAGCTATCGTATCGTTAGAGTACCTTTCGTTGAAGTAATTGTTCTCACATAGATTGCGGTTTAAACTTGCATATATGTATTTCTCGGTGTGCTGAAATCTTTACATTTTTAATGCTCTCTGCGTGCGTTTTCTCATCAACCGCCGAAAGTAAATCATAAAACTGTTCTTTTCATTGAGTAATGTTTCCAAGGTGTATCCACAGAACTCGGGTAGTGACTTCTATTCTTCACAAAACAATATTTTCACCTCTATAACATAATTTACTATATGTTTAATTAACCTTTTTCCGTCCAAAGGCATGACTCTTAAAATGTAGTTGAAATGAAGCTGTTATGTTTCTACAAAAAATGGTGGTACGTACTTGATTCGCAGACAAGTTTTTAACCATACTTTTAAAATTCTTGCCATTCAAACAAAGTATGTAGTTTTAGTTTTTTGGATTTCAGAGTATCAAGCAGTTATCCTTTTTTCAATTTTATGTAGATTCTTCATCATAGCATCAAAAAAACCTCAAAGGTTGTTTTTTTTTTTAACTGCTATTGTTGTGGATTTAGGGACCCTTTACTGATTAGATAAATGCAGCCCTGTGTAACATTTTTGTAATTTTATTACGATTTCAGGCTTTTCTTTTATTATTACAAAATTGTTGTGGTTTTACTTGATAGGCGCAAAGTTAACGAACAAAAACAAAAACATGCAAGAGTTGCTGATCAGCACCTTTCAAATGAATTCACATATGCAACGCAAACTAAAGCCTCCTGATAAAACCCGCGTATTGTCGACATCTCGCCGTTAACTCAAAACAAAAAAGCAGATGCTCAATGCAGAATTTCGTAGTATTAATTAACTACGAAAAAATAAACATACCATATTCGAATATTAAAATTTGTTTTAGTTTTTAGTATGTATACATATGATGCAAAATTTTTCTGATTCCTATTTTTGGATAATATACATCTTCCTGGTTCACATTATGGAAGTAGTACTGTATTATTTTTTTTCTGAAAACAATATTTTAATCTTTTAGGTTTCCATCAGAACGCCTGTCATAAATAAAATAAATAAAATAAACAAATCTGAAAATTTGTGTGAAAATATAATACCAATTTAAAATTATGACCAATTTAAGAATAAAATAATATGTAGTTCACTTTTCATGCGCTAATCGCCTGGTATGAACACTATGATAGGAGCAGTACAAACAGCTATGATATTTTATGTTTTATTTGCGATAAAACAAAAATTATTCAACGCTATAGCTATGCAACATTCACTTTGCACGTTAAAACTCTTAAAATGTAATATGGATGCGTACTTATGTTGGTATATACATATGCATAGGGTGTTGTTTTTAACACTTTTCGGCTTTTAATAGGGATAATTTTCATACATACATATGTACATTTTTAAGCTTAAAAGCGGCAGTTGCTTTAGTATTTGTGTTTAGTATATGTATACCGTAATTGAAGTACAATAACACCAGGGTTGCACGAAAAACAGGTCAAACATTTACTTATTAAATGCCCCAACTGCTAAGTCCGTGGTGATCACTTGTTAGTTACTGCATATTTTCAATTTAAAGTTAAGGTTAAATTCAATTTCTTTAAAAATCTTTCTCACTTTCAAATTTAGACTCGCTGAATAATACATAAATACATATATATGTATAAAGATTTCGACTTCATTTCTACAGCGAAGATAAATATATTTGAAGTGATGTATAAAACCCCTTCTACGAACATACGAGTATAATCCTGGTAGAGTCTGGATCTCAGTATTTTCCGTTAGTTTGATTAGTAACATCTCTTTATTTTCACTTAAAAAAAACAATCCTGGTCATTTTTTACTAAATCATTTCCTTGGATCGAACGTAAAGACAAAAGCCACGTTTGCAACGGTAGCACTTATTTTTTGATTTTTAACCCATATATTCCCAGACTGGGATAAACACGGACGATTTAAATAAATTTAAGCAGAGGTTGTTAATAGGACTACAAATACGAGTTCTAATACCGCTCCATAAATGGAACACTAGGATTATACGATATATGTAAAATACGAGGTTGGCTGAAAAGTTTCCGACCGAACAATGATACAAGACATTTTTTCTCAAATTTTTTTTTATTTTTCTACATAGTCTCCTTGAAACTCTACATACTTCTCCCAGCGATGCTCCCATCGCTTTTCTCTGCAAAATAATTGTTCACGAAGGTGATTGCCTCCTCATTTGGCGAAAATCTCTATCCTCCGAGCGCAGTTTTTAGATGAGGGAACAAAAAGCAGTCGCTTGGGGCTAGATCTGGTGAATAAGGTGGATGGTCAAGCAGTTCAATCCGTAATTCATGGATTTTCGCCATGGCAACCGCTGAGGTGTGAGACGGCGCGTGGTCTCGGTGAAACAGGATTTTCTTTTTCTGCAAATATGGCCGTTTTTCGGCAATTTCTGCCTTCAGCTTGGCAAGTAATGATGCGTAGTATGCCTCTGTAATGGTTTTTCCTTTTTGAAGATAATCGATTAAGATAGCTCCTTTACTATCCCAAAAAACAGTCGCCATCACTTTCCCAGCCGGAAAAACTGTTTTTGCTTTTTTTGGAGCCGACTCGCCCTATGCAGTCCACTGTTTTGACTGAATTTTTGTTTCGGGCGTATAATGGTATATCCAAGTTGCATCTACAGTAATTAATCGGCGCCAACACTTTTATTGCCCCTAAACTGCGCCAACAGAGCGTTGGAAATGTTCATTCGAACACGTTTTTGGTTTAACGTAAGCAAACGTGGCATCCAATGCGCGCACAGTTTTCTCATACCTAAATCTTGATTTAATATGTAACAAACACGTTCTTTGGACATTTTCATAACCTCTACTATCTCTTTCACTTTAATTCGGCGGTCGTCTAACAGCATTTGATGAACTTTAGCAGTGGTTGCAGTTTTTAGACGTCCTGAACGTTCATCATCTCCCAAGCTCTTACGGCCACGTTTAAATTCAGCTGCCCAAAATTTCGCTGTGGTAAATGACGATGCAGTGTTTCTATACACAGAATCCAACTCATTTTTGATTTACGTAGGGGTATTGCCTTTCAAAAACAAGAACAGCTCGATACTCAATTTTTTCCATTTTCACAAAAATCACTCACATCGACTCACTCAAACGACTGTCAACTAAAAACTGTGCGCCCAAAATGACTGAAACTTGGGTAAGTAACTGTCAAAAGATACACAACTAGCATTCATTAGCTTTTATGGACGAGTGCGATCGGAAACTTTCAGACAACCGTCGTATATAAAGAAGGTATAGGATTGGTGTAAAATCTAGGGGGATGATGAATCAGGGCAGAATGAAATGTACTCTTTATTTCTAATGTTTATTAGTTAATCAATAAATCTATAACTATTGGAACGAAGGTACACATAATATACATAGGTTATCATTATTCCATGTGAAAATCGGGGGAACATTTTTGATGCAAAACAACATTGAACTTCATATATTTCATAGTGGTTCCCTTGGGGTATTGTGCACATCGAGTCTGCTTGTTTTGTTTCACAATGTTATGAGCATTATTATCCAACCCTATGCTATGAGGTACTTTTTTTTATAACCACCAAAGAAGTCCTAAGTATCGGTCTCTTTACTACAGATACAGCAATCTTTCAGCATGAAATATATTTTTACAATATGTACTCGTATTGTAACTTCTAAACGAGGATTATTTTAGCAACCTGGATAAATTTTATATACCATATTTTAGTTGACAAGCATTGTTTTTAGAAGCCTTTAGTGGAAGCATGAAAAGCTGCCAATACCAAATCTTTTGACGAATTACATACAACTCGGTAGAACCCAACATTTTGATCTAATCGATCTATACTTATTGTAATTTACTTTTTCAATGGGTTCCACACTGGACTGAGTGGATGCAAAGGCATCAATGTTGTCGTCCTTGTTTTTTCATTTCTTTTGGTTCCTTCAAAGGTGGTTTGCTAATTCTATTTGTTCGAACTGTGCCAGTTGAATTTAGTTTTGAGCCCCGAACCATCCGATTTGGAAGCCAATACACAAATTCTTTTTTCATTTTGTATGCATTTTCATTTAATTCATAAATTAATTCTCATAAGAAGGCTAATACACTACCACTTGAGCTACGGCCCCCCACCATGTTTTCCAAAATATGGCATCAGATAGATTCCTCAATACGCCCGGGTAATATTTCAACAAGCAATCACACTATCACGTTTGAATTCCATCGCGGATAAAATTTTTTCAACACAACTGAGACGCAAATCGTTTAAAAAGCTTGTAAATAATAAAATTATCTGTCATGTGTCAAAATTTGAGCTCGCTGTCATGAACGGTTTGGAAATTATAGCAATCTGAAGTTGGTTGCAATCCGAGTCATTGAGGGTTATAACCTGGTGGTAATAAAATACCAATAAAATGTTTATTTCCGTAGAATTAAACCTAAAAGAATGGTTACTTTTCCGCACAGCACTTCTTTTGGCTGAGCAAAAGCTCAATAAGCCCAGTATCGTAGAATATTTCGAACCACTGTACGGGATTTTCTAGCTTCTCAATCTCGTAATCTTGCTTCTTTTTCTTCTTTCACGGTAATATCTACAAATTTTCATTTCCTTGTTACATCAATGCGCCTCTTTTTTACTGGTGGTTCTGAAGATGACGTTGTAAGTTCAAAACTACTATTTTGTGAAATGTCACATATTAGAGGTTACCCATTTGGAGTAAATACATTACACCATAAAAAAGTTACCGCTCCTTTAGTGGAATATTAGGAGAATATATGTAGGTATAAAAGATATGAATCGTGTCTTGAATCTTTAAACCACAATTATCTCATAGTGCTACATAAAAGCGTTCATGGACTGCGTTCATATTTTCCTCTTTATTATAGAAAATCTGCATTAGCTCCTGAGTTTAGATGGTTCTTTGTGATAAAGTGCATATACGCTAGAATTAATAAAGCAATTTTTGTATCTACAACATGCTTTAGTGTATGGCCGAAGGATGAAGAATGCGCGCCACGAAACAAAACATAATTTTATTATATTATCCCCAAAGAAGAATTCAAGATGTGTGTAACATCTCTATCCCATTTTCCAAAAAAACTTAACACATGCTGAGGCATTATAAGTGTATTCATACCCAGTTGAGTATTAAGTTTTTTTTTTAATAAAAAAAGGTTGGTAAGCGAATGGCGAAAATGCGAAAATAAGCGAAAAGGCGCAAAAGGGAATCGCAAAACCAACGCAATCCAGCAAACAGCTGTGAGTTTGCTGCGCACACCGGCTGCTCAGCAAGGGGGGTTCTTAAAGATCGCTCAAAACACAAACGGGAAGAAGGCTTACGGCTCTAAAAAAGGGGTTTGAAAAAGGGGTTCTTGGTTTGTTTGGGATTTTCCTGCCTATGCGGGGTCGCTCTCTAGCTAGTGGAGGAGGGTAGCCCGTCTCCGCCACAATCATTTGGCTTGTATCCTGTCCTATCCCTTTAATTTGGCAGTTTTCTGTCTGGTTTCTACGTTGGGGTATTTCTCGTCCTTTGGTTAATTTGATTAGTTTTGATGTTCTTGTTCTCGTCCTCGTCCTGGTCCTCGTTGCTTTTATTCGTTGTTAGGTTTGTTCTTCTCTGTCATCGTTTTATTTTCCACTTTTTTTATTCTCTTTTCTTTTGGTCGGCTCTTGCCACTAAGACTATAAGCTATCAAATGATCCTACCGCGCTTTTTGGCCATCGCCGCCATTCACACACACCCATGGAGTTGCGTCAATTCAGCTGTGAGAGAAAGGGAATCACATGCGGAGTTCCAAAACCTTCTCACCGAATCCCAGCAATCACACAAGTCGATGTTCTTCGTTTGTGGGTCATTTTTGTTAGTTCAATTTGCTTTGCCATCCAAGTGATTACTTTGGCTCGAAGCGAAACCTCTGATCCAAAACCAAAGCTAATAGGTTCAGAGCTACAATTGAGACCGCTGAATAGGGAGGTCCGTAAACCTTCTTGCAGACATATGAGGCAAAAGAATGATCGCGGGGAATTGTGGGCTTTGCTTTACAATTATGCTTTGAACTTTTTTGTGGGGGTAGGAGATTCTTTACATGTTTTTTTCTTTTTCAATCATTGTGAGTGTTGGTTGGGCTCGCGGCCATTGCTGGTTGTGTTGACCTCTCGGATCAGGAAAAGAAAGAAAAGAAACACCAGAGGGGGGGGGGGGGAAGAAAAGAAGAAGTCAGCAGACAATAGATGACAAGGCAGCGGAGGATTTTGGAGCGTGATTTGGACGCAACAATATCTGCGTGATAGCAGTGAAGAGCCTCTGCTAATTGCTCGGCTGCACGTGGCCTGTTAGAAGTCTAAACATTCCACTTGCAAATCGGAAGGTGGTTGTCCTTTAAATGTTGGCGAGGGTTATCATCAGTGAGTTCATTTCTAAGGGAGGAAATTTGGTGGTACGTCACCAGTAGCGAGGCGTTCATATAACTCGATTCCTATTTTTTAAAGTTCTACTTTTCAGCAATGTATCAATATAACATGAATCTTAATAT
The DNA here is from genome assembly GCA_963966105.1 of Volucella zonaria. NCBI lineage: Eukaryota > Metazoa > Arthropoda > Insecta > Diptera > Syrphidae > Volucella > Volucella zonaria. The sequence continues at coordinate 155,349,762 of OZ014530.1, read as the reverse complement.
GTGCATATAAACATAATATTTGTGTGTTTCCTACACCTGCGCACGCAAGCTACAAGTTCTACCAACCCAACCTAGTCATCCGCTTCCTATCGTTCTACAGCTCTACGCACACACATACACACATCATTGCATGCCTATTCTCCAACATCACATACTCCATAGCTAAGGTGACCATACGTTCCGCTTTCGACAGGACAGTCCCGCTTTCGGGCTTTGCGTCCCGTTGTCCCTAAAAAACGCAAAATGTCCCGCTTTGAACAAAAAGGCCACCCCATATGGATGCATGTTTGGTTCATTACACTCATTGTCACAAATGAATTAGTAAAAATAATAGACTTCCAGAGACAGAAAAAAAAAATAGGCTTGAAATTGAAATCCATATAAGTTAATACGTACTTTATGCTCTGTCACTCCGTGTACCGTATCTGTATCGACTATGCATCTGTGATGTATTATTTGTTTGAGAATGAGAAAAATGATGAACGAACGAAGCATACTTTGATCGTTTTAAAACTGAAACCGTTAGATTCGGTTTGAGAGGAATATAGAATGCGCGAAAACTACTTATATTTTCTGTTTATTGATTGCGGTTTAGTATTCGTATTCGCATGCATATGTGTTCATTTTCTATGGCTAATGTATATAAACGTAATATAGGTTTTTCAATAATTTGGAAACTGAAAAGATTTAATTAGTTTACATACTGCGATTGCCGAATAAATAAACTCTTCCCAGTTTTATTGTACAATTTATTCGTTTTTATTCTTTACGTGATTTTTAAAACATTGAAATGCATAAACGCAAGTGTACGTTTAATATTAACTTACAAACTAAGTATCCGTTCATAAAACAAAGGAGTGTCCCAACAGACGTGTGAAAAGTGCCGTATAGATTTCAGTGTTTCGCATAGTGGTGCTAGTGATATCGGGAATCATTTACGGTTCGAAAAACACAAACTATCCGATAATGCTGCCGCTTCAAGTTCATCGATGCTTAATTACTTTAAGAAAACAGGTTCTCCATCTTCCAAGGATTTTGAAGTTCCTGCAGTGGAGGGTGCTGGGCCTATCACACCATACAGGAGAACCATAGCTTTCGCTCGAACGATTGTGCGATTTGTGCCCGCACAAAATCCGAGGCTATTTTTGTGAATGTGCTGGCACCTATGGCAACAAATGAATTAAAAAAACAACTTCGTAAAGCTAATTGTATAACTTTATTAACGGATGCTTCAAACCATGGCCCTATAAAATTATTCCCTGTCTAGTACGCTACTTTTTACCACACGAAGGAGTACAAGTAAAAATTTTGGAGTTCCAACAGCAACCATGCGAAACATCGGATATAATAGCTGATTATTTGAAACAAATGTTGACGAAAAACGAGCTAAAACCAAAAATGGTGGCATTTTGTGGAGATAATACCAACTGTAATTTTGGAGGCAAAAATAGAAAAGGAGCTAATAATGTTTAGGTGAAATTGAACACGTATCTTGAAAGGACACTTATAGGTATAGGCTGTGGAGCTCACATAATCCACAACGCAATCAAAACTGCTGAAAATTGTCTACCTATTGATTTTGAATGCATAATTGTGAAAATTTATTCATTTTTCTATATTTATAGCGTTCGTGTTGAAACACTTAAAGAATTCTGTTATGCCTCTGACACGGAATATAAAAAACTTCTCGGCTACAGTAAAACGCGTTGATGCCGGCGCTGGAAAGAGTATAACAAATGTTTCAGCCCTTAAAAAACTATTTTCTGAGCATTGATAAGTGCTCAAATATTTTAAAAGATTTTTTTAACAATTCTAGCTCAGAATCATGGTTATTTTTTATGCACGTTCAGTCAGCTACATTTAATCAAGCTGTATTAAAGATCGAAGGACAGAACGTGTCTGCAACAGAGGCCGCGAAAGAAAAAAATCAGCTCATAAACAATTTAAGCCAAAAACAAAATTCATGCTTCCTTCCCCACTCCATCTGTAATGTAATGGCGAAGTTACAGGAAACTGGTGCTGTCAATAAGGACAGCGTAAAAACTGCAGCAGCTTAATTTTACAAGACGAGTAAGGAATATTTAGAGCAGTGGTGTCAGTTTAACTCTGAAGTTTAAATTTTTTATTGGGCGAACCTAACGAAAGTCCCTTCTTGGGAGGAAGTTGAAAAAGTGATGGACTTATTAATTAAACAGGATTTTCTCAGCAGCACTCAAGATACAGGAGTTTTTGATGAGTATTCACTCATTTTGAATCGAACATCGATAAAATAAATGCTGAAAATCGTTGGGTGGAAGTATTTACCCACTTTCATGCTAAACATATAACATATCTCACGCACATTTTTTTACAATTGTAGAGTACATTTTGCGTCTGCCAAGTAGCAATG